>PVIJ01000351.1:0-310356 GCA_004024925.1 Scalopus aquaticus
GCGCGCTTGACCAGCAAGGACGACACGGGGCAGCAATCTTTCAGCAAACCTGCAGCTTTATTCTTCTATTCTTCTTCTCCTTCTTCCCCCCGCCCTCCGGGCTCCCTCTACATTTATACATTTAGCGAGCCAATCAGCAAAAGGAGAAGCACAAACAACCAATCCGTACAAAGGTCAATCCCTGCTGGCCAATGGCGGTGAATGTCAGCCCCAGCGCCCAATCCGTGCGCTGTCCACGTGTACACCCTGATGCACAAGCTGAGGCACGAGGTGTCCATGCCCTCAGCAGCTGCCGGGTGGGGATTTCCGCGGCTGGGTGGTGCGGCCCAGGCGCGCTCCCGACACCCTGGGGCTCATGATCTTTAATTGGAATTCATATTATCTCCCTAAGTGACTTCAGACAGACTTCTGTGCAGCTTGGATCGAGAAATGTGAACAAAACGGCACTCAAGGCCCTCACCGGTTGCCAAGAGGAAGGGAAGATAAACCAGGTGATCTTTACATGCTCATCCTCTGCTGTTTCTAGAACAGCTCATTGCTGTGCTGGATGAGGGGCAGAGCGGATGGAAGCTGAGTGCTCTAAAAAGGCATTTTAGGGGAAAGAAGGATTGGGAATTGACTTACTGAGAGTCAACTTTGTGCCAAGCACTGTGCTTGGTACTTGATGCATATTCTCTCATCCCATTCTCAAAACCATTCACTGGGAGAAGCACGGGCAACAGGGCCGTTCTGTCAGCTGGTGCCTAAGTGGAGACAGCGCAGATTGCACGCCGGGGACGGTGGCGTGCACACTCGGGCACAGTCCCTGGCTCTCGGTGGTGCCACGCAGCGTGCTGTGTTGGGAGCCTGCCCCCTTAAGGAGAGCCGGAATTTCTCATATACCTGTATACTCTGTTTACTCTGCACACGGAGTTCCAGGAGGTTAAAAGTTCTGCAAACAGAAATTCCCAGAATAGACTCCTGTTCTCTGAGGACGTACTGGCTTGTGCGCATGTTCCCTGCTAACAAGGAAAACTTGTTCCAGCAGTAACTTATTAATTTGTATAGGCATAAACACATTTGCACGCTATTTTCTTATCCCTGTGTTCATATCTTTAATAAAAGCTTGGGCTGGGAGAGTGAAAGGCAGAGTTGCTCTCATTGGCACTCTCCCCAGCCTCCCCCGTTGCAAACCATTTAGACTTTGAGTCTTAGTTAACAGTTGAGAGCTTCCCATCGGCTGTCCATGGCAGTGCCAAACTCTTCACTTGGATCATCTGAATTTCTCCTCACTCCAGTTCCCTGAAATAGATGTCACTGTTGTTATTCCTGTTCTCCAGATGAAGAAACTGAAGCTGAAGAGTTAAACTCATTCAAGATCATGCAGCTGGTTAGTGGTGGAGCTGGGATTTGAACCCAGGAGGTCTGTCTCCAGAGTCCTTGCTCTTAATCACTGTTCTGTCATGCACTGTTCGACATGCACAATTTGGTTATTAAAATATTATGCTCTCTTTTAGATTGCTCGCTTGCTTACTTGGTCACAAACCTTTCATCACAAGGATCATAAAATTAGTTACCCCCCAAAGGCCCAAAAGAAGCTTGGGAAGTAATGAGTAGGAAGTTACATAAGGTGAAAAGAAAGCTTTCTTCACAGGGTAGAAAGTGAGAGTCTGATGAAAATGTCACTGAAAATGAAGATTATCCAATGATGGAAGAATACACGTGGACTTGTTGCCCCTGCAGCAAACGTGCTTGTCAGGCCCCTACCTGGAGAAAGGCAGAGTGACAGGGTGCTCAGCCCCTGCTGGCTCACAGCAGCCGTGGGCAGCAAGGGGTCTCCTGCCCTTAGATTCTCAGCAGTCCGCGCCTTTCCATTTTCCCATAAGACAGTTTTGTTCCTGATCAGGCTAGTCTTCTAAGGAAGATTAGTCTATCCCAAGGAGAAGGAAAGTAAGTATTTCCCCTCAAATTTAGCGATAGGAATATACAAAACCAGGCAATACATAGGGAAATTAAATCTGATACAATAGACATTTGCTTCCCTATTAGGGTTGAGTATCCATAATAGGTCTTTATTCAGCATAGTAACCTACCTGAAAATAGGTCATCGTACCAAATTCTCAGTTACCAGGGTCAAGTGAATTTGGAAAATATTAGGTAAAAAATGTTGAAAATGGTTTCTTGCTTCAGCGCTTGTGAGGTCTTTGTGCCATAGCCGTTTAGAGGAGCTAAAGTGTGTCCAAGTTGGTCATGGAAGAGTTGTTGTAGATCATGCCAAGGTACCAGTGCTTGATGCATGTGACCCTGAGGTCTTGGTAAAATCACGAATGTTGGACCTTGCCCTCAGAGACAGAGGGCTCCAAAAGTGATTCTTGGATTTCAGGGATAACTATTTACAATTTTTTCAAATACTAACTGATATAATTATATATATATATTTCAGGATGTGGTCAAAGGATTAGTTACCTTTTTCAGAGTCACCACAGGAGATGAAAGAGGCAGGTTACTGGACCTTACCTGAGAACTACAGAATCAGAATATTTGGGAGTGCAACTCAGAAGACTGCATTTAGTCCAGTACCTAAGGTGAGTCTTACATAATCTTAACTTTGAGACCTACTACCTCAGGCCTTATCTACACTCACTTTCATTGCCACTGTTTGATTTCCACTTCTGAAATGACAGATTGCCACAAATTGAGTGGCTTAAAATACGTTGATTATCTCGTAGTTTCTGTGTGTCAGGAATCTGAGCAAGCCTTCTGTGTCTCTAGTGTCGCTAGATCTTTTGCATAGCAACTATCAGGCTACCAGCTAGAGCTGAGTCTAATCTGAAGGTTAGACTGAGGAAGGACCCACTTCTAACAGAGATTGGACTTCATTGCAGCCTCTAGAACCTCTTCTCCGATAGCTTATGTACCCCAGTGTGTATCACTGCTTTGAGGTGAGGTTGGCTGTCTTGCTGCTTCAGTATCTTGACATTCCTGCTCTCAAACACCATCCATCCTTCACGGTTTATGCCATTTAGCCACATCAGGCTCTATAACCTCACCCACCATTATTGTCTTTTGACATTCTCTTTGGCACCTGTGTCTTACTAAGTCTCATTTCTAAGACGTATAGCTCCCAGGAAGTGTCAGTGACCACATAGACAAAGACCCAACAGCATAGTCTCTCAGTTACTTGATATCCCCGTGCCAATGCTCGTCCCTTCTAGTCTAATTCACCAATCTGAAGCCAGGCCCGTGGATTAGTGTACTGTACTATTTCAGCTTTGAAATGTTAAACTCCCAGACCCAGCTGTAAAATTTTCCACTCTTTTCTTAGCAAGCTTAATGTTTTGTAACCTCTGGTGTCATGCAGCCAACCCTGTCTCCCTGAATATTTGTATAGCTATTAATTAGAAACCTACTTATGACTAAGATTAAGTAGCACTTTAAAGTGGCACTTAATTAAATCACTTATGGATGTCCACATTGCATTGTCTTCCTACTATTCTCTTACATTTTCTACTAAGCTGTGAATGAAGGATCTGATTTTAAACCCATGTGTTTAAAATCAGAAAATATTTCTCTGTTTCAAGTAAGTCACCATGCTTAGTAAAACATCCTTATTTTAATGCTTCAATTTATCTAGAAGCTAAAAACACAAAAGCTCAAATACCTGAAATGATACATAAAGCACAATTGATAATCAAGGGTCATCATTTAACCTAGTGGGCACCATAGATTCTTGACAGTCCCACAAAGAAAAAAAAGAGGTCATATTCTGTTCAAAAGAATGTCCTTGTATTTTATTTTATTATTTTTTTTTAAGATTTTATTTATTTTTGTGTATAAGAACTGAGGAGTATGCTGGAGGTACAGGGGTGAGAGGACTCACCAGAGACAGAGTGGGGAGCAGTACAGGCAGATCTACTGAAATACACTGCTGAGGGGGGTAATGGGGGAGACAGAAGATGTGTGCTGCGCCATGTGGGTTAGCTCCCTGGCTGGGGCTCAAACTCAGGCCGTTGGGCTGATAACACTGAGACTTAACCCTAGGCCACCAGGGATTCCCCATGTCCTTGTATTTTATAGAAAGACTCTAGTTGAAAATTAATACCCTGTATGTAATGGTAACTTTTTTTTTTAAAGATTTATTTTTTATTTATACATACAAGCTGGGGTACAGGCCAGAGGCATGGGGCGGCAAGAGGGTTCACCAGAGACAGAGTGGGGAGCAGAACAGGCAGATCAGAAATACACTGCTGAGGGGAGCAGCGGGCGAGGCAGGAGAGGTCCGCCACACCATGTGGGATTCTCCCCAGCCGGGTGTCAAACTCGCGTCACCGCTGCCGACAGCTCCACAGCGCAGCGCTCAACCACTGCGCCACCGGGGAGGCCCGGTAACTTTTGATTAACTGAGAGAAAGAAATCTCATTTCCTTGACTATTGTGACAAATGAAAGTTCATTGTTGGTTTTACAAATTTATAATGTAACTAATCATTTACAATGTAACTAATCATTTTATTTTGTTTTATGTATTGTATGAACTCACTCTTCAGATGTAAGGAAAATACTATTAAAATTAATATTTTAAGCAAGTTTTTGGAGCTTCGTTTCACAGATCATAGCAATTAATTTGTGATATGGAATTTTAACACCAGTCATATTAGGTACCAACAACACTTAACTCATTACATCTGAAATGACCTCAACCTCCAAACATAGTTACGTTCTCAGGTTAGGATTGCAACATATGATTTTCAGGGGTGGGGGCAAGCAGGAGGGAAGGGGAGAGAGAGGGTACAATTCAACCTGTAACAGCAAGTAGTGATATACATTCAGACGGGTTCTTATTGATGATGGGACAAAGGAAAATTAGAAAAATTTTTAAAGAAACTCAATTTCTTGAAATTCAGTGTCTCATTTTTTAAAAAAAAATATCTACCATATCTGCATTCTATAGAGTCAATTCAAATTGTCACATCAGAAAATAAAAATAACTATCTTAGGAATATAGACATATTTAGCAGAAAGAAAGATATATGATTAACCAACAAAGAAAATTCTATTTGTGCCAGTAAAGGGGGGGAAAAAAGCTTAGTTCATATTTGTGCTTCCTGAACAAAATAATGTGTTTATAGTCACTCATTTTTCAAGCACTTAGTGTGTGCCAGACTTTGGGCATATTGTAGTAAACAGCTGACTCTTACTAGTGTGTATCAGCAGATACAACTGATCATTACACTGGATGCCAATCTCTCCTACCCGCCACCCAACTTTTGTCTTCTGCAATTGTCATCATGGCTGAGTGATATCATCCAATAATGCGTTGTTACACAACCATCCCAAACCAAGCAGGTTCAGCATCAGTCCAAACAGACTTTCTCCATTAGTCGTTTTCATAATGTCCCTTTTATTGTTTATTCTCCACACACCGTCACACCACACCCCGCCAATGGTTACTCTACTCCCTTCAACTAAGTGCTATTCTCCTCCTCTCTTTCGACTAACTGCTATTCTACTCCCCTAAGACTAACTGCTATTCTACTCTCCTAAGACTGCTAGTCTATGCTAAGCCAAGCCCCCCCAGGCTAGGCTAGGCTAAGCCACGCCCCCCAGGCCTGGCCATCAAGCAGCAGTGCATCAGCCTGCAGAGGCCCATTCCCCCAGGGGATGGCGAGAAAGCCTGAGAGCCTCCTGCCTACCCCGCATGCGTCCTGGTTTACAACAACCTGGAACACATCTGCTTCTGGTTTCTCTTCTTTCCTATGTTGCTCACTTATCTTAAGCAAGCAAACATTTCATATTTCATGGAGTACATAGTTCTTAAAAAACCAAAGAGATTAGTTTCAAAGGTAGTCATGAACCAGAACTTGCAGGGCATTTGGAGTGAACGTTGGTATCTCTGATAAGTTTTTAACTGATGCTTTGATTGTAGTTATCCCAAGGAACATAAAATGTCATTATGCTTTGAGAACCAGAAAGGTCTGTTCTCATTTTATTATCAATATTAATGTTTTTTTTTTAAATCACTGGAATAAGGAGCAATCTTAACCCTGAGCCAATGAATGATGTCCTGAATGAACTCCATCCCCTGACATTTTGACATTTTTACAGACTTCACCTCAGCTGCATGCCGAAGGGATCTTGTGTGCTAAGGACTACAACTCCCAGTGTGTGGCACATCTGACTTCCTTAGTGGACTGGGGTAGTGTACGGCCACTAGGCTTTGAGTTAACTAGCCATGCTTGACTTACAACTGAACTCATACATGCTCACAGATTTAGAGACCAACCATTCCTATTATTTAATGAAAAGATTCTATTTAATTTTCAAAGAAAATCTTACAATAGCTTCAATTTTGGAAGACATCATAGTACTAAAGATTGAAAACACAACAGACTGAGTCACAGAGCTTTGGGAATTCTTCCCCAGCGTTCTGACCTCCATTTGGCAGTGATGTCATAATGTCCTGGCCAGTTATAGGACTTGGGCAACAGAAAGGAAACGTGGAGGAGGCGCTGTACATTACCCGATATGCATATCATTTTCCCAATGAATTTTATATTGTTTATTTTTTTTTCTGGGGTTTTTTCCTCATACACTAGTGTTTTGCAACCCACTGAAGAAGGTGAGTAAGCACTTAAAGCTTTCACAAAGAAAGCAGCTAAAAAAAGATGGTCCTTTATTCTAGAAAATTGGTATGTGATGTAAAATTAATTGTTGATAAAACTTAGATTTCAAATCTCGGCCTCAAACCCTTTGTGAAAAAAGGTGCACCTAGAAAAGGAAAGTAGTGAAAGAAATCAACATATTTCTGATATGGTTATGTCATACATCTTTTAGAAGCTGATGTCATACCTGTGGTACCTGAAGAAGAACATACAGGTGAACCACCACTTCCAAATGAAGACATGGCTAAAGAAGTACATAATGTGGCACCAGCACATGGCGAGGAAATAGCACATGGCGAGGGACTAGCACATGGCGAGGGACAAGGGCATAAAGAACAACTACATGAAGAGGAACCAGAAAATAAGGATAATCCTCCTGCTAATGAGAAAACTGGCAATTATTATAAAGATATAAAACAATGTAAGTTTTTTTTAAGTTAATGACAGTACATATACAAAATTTGATTATAGCAGTTTGCTTTAACTCTTTCCAAAACTCTTATAATCATTTTATGTCCTATTAAATTCTAAACGTGCCTTATAGTCATTTGAGTATTTAAAATAAAACATTTTTTATGAGATGCTGTGAAGTTAAACAAGATTCTCTTGTTTATTGTTTATAAGTAAGGTTCATCGTGGCATTGTTATTTATTCACATTAGAAACAATTGACCTTATTCCATGGTAATTTAACCAAAATTTATAGAGAGCTATCAATTTCCTAGGGCTGCTGAAAAAAAGATGCCACAAACTGGGTGGCTCAAAGCAACAGAAATTTAGCCTCTCATAGTTCCAGAGGTTAGAATCCAAAACTACAGTTCTGGCCGCACCGTGCTCTCCAAAGCTTCTAGAGGGTCTTTCCTAACCTCTCCCAGCTCCTGGGAGCCCCAGGCACACCTTGCCTCACAGCAGGACCCCAATCTCCTCCTGTCTTCCTGTGGCATTCTTCCTGCATCTGTCCAAATTACCCTTTCCCCATAAGGACAACAGCCCTATCAAGTTAGGAGGCCACCCTACTCCAGTGTGACGTCGTCTTAACTAATTACATATTTAGTAATGCTATTTTCAAATTCAGTCACATTTTGAGGTTCTAGGGGGCCAGGGCTTCAACATACCTGTTTGGGGGTACAGTAGACAAAACTCAACTCATAACAAGATGACTTTGGAGATGCTTGGAAGATCTGTTAAAATTTAGTTTATTCACCATTCCTCGCGTCTTTCTTTCCATGTCCTTATACAGCCCACCATTCTAAATACTGAAAAGTTCAAAAGAAAGTCTTGTTAAAATGTTTTAAAATTAAGATTAAATCTAACTATTTAATCACTATTAACATTAAAGAGAAAATAGAACTACAATCAAGATACATATATAAATAGATTTTATTAAAGAATTAGACTACATGCAGTTTTCTACTCCAACACTTTGCAACTACAATGCTTAAGTTGTATTTCATTTTTCTTTGGTAAATCAGAACCCCTTTTTTGAAGGTGACAATAAACCCCTGATTCTCAGAGAAGTCAATTACTAGCTTCATAGCTACCAAGAAACACAGTCAGGAGAGGTGCCTAACTTCTCCACCCCAAACTGCCTCTACTGTATACGAAATAGTGCAGTCATGTCCTTTTTAAGATGTCCCTCTCCTTTGAATTAATCAGAGGGTAAATAAACCAAGAACCTTGTGATGAGTGAAGGAAAAATAGCTTTCTTACAAACTCACGTAAAAAACATAAGTGGGATCATACTAAACACTTGTATTATGACTTGCTTTTCTCTTTTAACAACTCTAGAGCTCTTTTTACACATACTTTATTACTTTCGTTTTATAGCAGGTTTTTTTTTGAGTATCTGGAGGAGGCGAGTCCACTGTCTCCACTCTGCCGCTGTCTTGCTGGACTCCCCATCTACTTCATTATTTTTAATGGATTCAAAGCAGTCATAAAATGATGTTCCATGATTTATCAACTATCTGATTAAATAATTCAGCTTTGTGCAGTTTTTTCACTTGTATATTTTTCTTATACACACTTGGGTGTATCTTCTTTGGAGAGATACCAAATACTGGAATTGCTAAATAAAGGTTTACTCTTTTAAAATATTGCTAGTGATCACCAAATTGTCCTCCCCTCAAAAAGTATCCACCAATTCATATCCTCTGAGAATGCTCCACAAACTCACAATGAATATTTTTAATCATATTTTGGGATAAGGGGGAGATTTTTGTAACTATTTAATTTGTATTTTGATTGTTTATAAAGTTGATCTTTTTCTCGGTATTTTTGGGCATTTTTATTTCCACTTATGTGATTTGCTGTTTATATTCTTGACCATTTTTTCTATTGGTTTATATCTTCATTTATTTGTAGGGACTCTTTTTATACTTAGTATAATAGTTTTTTCACAATGGTAAAGTAACAAGTATTTTCTCCCAGATTGTAACTGGTTACTTAAAACTTACTTAAGTATCTTAATCACAGTGAAAAGTTTTATCAAGTCACTTCTTGGTAACTTCCTTTATAAATGCTGCTTTTTTTTCTTGCTCAGATGGACCTTCTCCAATACAATATATAAAATTATTTCCTAATTTTTAAATGATTTTATATTTTTGTTATAACACCTTATGTCTTAAATCCAGTTATTTTTGTATATGGCATAAAATAGGTGTAAAGCTCTATTTTACAAGGAGGATTGCCAAATGTCTAACACCAAGTCCCTGCTGATATGAAATTCACATTTACTGTGGACTAAATTATTATTTGAAATTAGGTCAATTATTACCTTTTAACTGTTTTTCTGATCTGTCTATCCTTGCAAAAATACCATAGTGTTTTAATTTTTATACTTTCATACTCACAACATGAATGTTGGGTTGTTATTTCCTTTCATTTTATTTCTCCATAGCACTAGCCCAGAAATTCCTAAAAAAAAAAATCATGATATATTAGGAATACTGTGTGTGTGTGTGTGTGTGTGTGTGTGTGACTTAGTTTACTGCTGGAAACTTCTGATCTTATATTTTTAGATGTATTCACGACGCAAAATCCAAATGGTACTGATTCTGAAATAACTGTGAGCGCAACAACTGACCTGAAATTTGCTCTAAAAAACTGTAAGTACCAAAAGACATTGTGGTAACTATCCAAAGCCCTTAAAACAAGATTCCAAGCATCTAAGAGTATCCTACAGAAAAGGTCTTAGTGGAGCTAATGTCAGAAAGTCATAGTTCCTAAATAAGACTAAACTTTTCCTGTGAAGTCTATTTTATGACTCTCAGCTCCAGCTGAGTTCTGGGTCATCCTCTAGGCTTTAGCTCACACTACTTCTGACACCAGTATACTTGAGATGCCATGGCAATTGCACCAAGATTCAGAAAACAAAGAAGTCTGTATATTTCTTAGCCTCATAGTTTAGGTTTGCATGGAAAGAAACCTCAATAACTAAATTTAGCCCTTTAGGAAATTGCATGTCTTTCTTACACCCACACTTTTACTCTTTCTGCTTTATGCCTTCAGCTTCAAATGTTCTTCTTTCCTTTTTGCATCTCTCCACTAAGCATAACTATTTGGTAGATGAAACTGCTGCCAGCATGTGATGTTGGTGACCACTGAAATTGTCTCTAATGTACATATAATGAGCCACATTTTTCGCTTTGAAGTGTATCTATGAAACATGTAAGCATAAAACAGAACAAGGAAAAGAGGATGAAAATAAATAGACAGGAAAGAGAGAATGATTCTTCCTATAGTAACTTTCATTTTGGAAAAAACCAGATTCAGTAATACCTAATTATTAAAAAAAAACTACACATAGTAATGGAATATATTGAGCAATTCCAAACCTTGGGACTTAAATAAGATAGGCACATTTAAATAGCGCATATTAATTAGACAAATCACTCTTGGGAATTTTACTTATGTACAGCAAGCACAATTTTGAATTGTTTAGGAGAAAGCCCCAGAGAGCCAGCTCTTCGATGAGGTACCTCAAATTTCCTTCAGAGATGGATTTTTGAGAACCCCAGGACACAAGGAAGAGATTTCAAAACCCTAACTTTATTCCCACTAGTCAGGGAACCAGAGGATTGTCAAAAAATGTTAGGTTGGGGCAAGAAATTGTTTCCATTTAAATGGACTCTGGTGGAGGGACGCATGCTGAACGGTGCAGACATTCTAGAGGAGCAAGCCTCTCAAGGAGGTGGAAACCTCTGGAATAATTCTGACTCATGATTCTTTTAAGCACAGTTTGTAAAATTTTGAGGATGAGGGCAGTAGCTGAGAATATTCACTGTTCTCCAATATAGAGGATGAGGGATACAGAGCAGAGTTTAAATTTCCCATACCGATTGTTCAAGTCCTGTGGAATCAGTGTCATCTCCACCTCTCTTGCCAACAGGATGTCTGGAATGGCACTGTTTGCAGTCTCAGTCTGAATTTGTTCTACCCCTCTGTAGGACTCCTCCCTGAGTGGAATTGCCTGTACTTTGGAATTTTACTGACTCCTCTTTTAAGCAAAGTTAACTTCATGGAGGGAAAATGGTCCTCCATTCACGATAGTTCCCTAACTTACTCTGAAATGCTTCCATATGGGCACTTTCTAGATTGAAATTGATTCTAAATCGGGCCTGAAAAGTCTTGACTGGTTGGCTCAAATCGTTATATTCCAAACTCTGTTTTGAGTAGTTAACACACCTACACTTCCAACCTATGAGGATGGTAAGACTGCCTCCCTCTGTCATACACTGAGCAGCAACTGAGCCATCTAAGTCTGATGCTACTTCAAGGCCCATGCAGGAGAGCCCCAAGGCCAATGTATCTCACCCCATAGATCGCCCTCCCTCTACCAAGCTTGAGGCCTGGTGCTCCCAGCTTTGCTTCTTTCCAAATGTAGGTGCCTTAACCACACCTGAGGCAACCTACTGTCTCACAAACTTTATTCTTCCAACACTTTTGTTCCCCTGTCTTAAGTCATCTCAGGTAGATGTCAACATCTTTCTCTGTTTTTTTTTTCTTTCCTATTTTCTCCATTTTTAGCTAAAAAAATGTGCCTAATCGCAAATGTTGAGTCAACATTTTTATATGCTGATAATCTATTATCCCTTTTCCTAGATAAAATCGTCAATCAAAGTGCTGGAAATCCCAAGGAAGAAGACAGATCTAAACCCTTTGAAAAAAAAAACCCAAGTATTAAAATTACTACACTGTATTCATTTCTGGACCATATCATTATATGACTTAAAAATTTGTTTCATTACTCTCAGTATTACATAAAGTAATAGCGTGCTTAAAGATTTTGTACTGCTACAATTTAAAGTTACTCTAAATTCGTTCACATGGTGGAAATCTAAGTTCCATTTTTCACATATCCATGACAAGGGACAGGAAGTGAGCTTTTAAAAATATAATTTTGTTTTAATAAAATATATTTATCTCAGATATGTACATATATGGATATAGGTAAATTTATATTCTAAAATGTAGCTAATGCAGTTTAATGTAATTTTAAAATAACAGAAAAATTTCTACTTGCTTGAAGAATAAACTTATCTCTTCAGAGTCAATTATTAGTGTTTTCTAAGATTATTGTGGGTGGGGTGTTTCAGAGTGAGAGGTGGCAAAATCTAAATCACCAGTTTACTTTCTTACCAAGAATATTGTTCCTTATAAAACATTTGTGAGCCCAGGACAGCTCTCCTCTAAGGTCTTGAATGAGTGGTCTAATTGAAGACAATGGACCTGCCATTGTATGAAACCCTATATTCTCCAGTTCATATAATCCAAGTATGTTCCTATGATGATTACTCTGAATTCGTTTGTACCTTTAATATGACTAAAAATAGACATCCAAAATTCCTTTTGGATATATTTACAAATACAAACGTGATCTTCCTGGTATCCCCTTTCTAAAATAACTTCAGAGACTTACATCTAGGTTCGGGGTCATGCTTTAACTTTTTCACCAGACATTCAGGTCTGAAAGGATCTGACCATGGAAGAACTTTTTCCATTCTCGTCTCTTCCAGTCACATTCCCCATTCACATTCTTCACTCCAGACCTCCCGAAGCTTCCAGACCCTGCTCCTGACTGAGTTTCCTCACGGTGGAATGACCTGTCCTTTGGCTTGTTTGTCTGACAATTTCTCTATCCCTCTAAGCTGACCCTGAAGAGTCATCACCTTTGGAAGGGTTTCCAGCCATTGCAAGTTGGACAGGGTCCACAAGTGCATACCACTCATGCATTTCTACTCCTGTTCTCATCAGCCTGCAATGTAATTGACAATGATTTTGGCCTCCAAAGTTGAGGGTGTGCTCCTTGAGCATAAGATCTGGGACTTGTTCATTTATATGATTTTAGTGTTGACCACAGGGTCTGGCACATGATAAGAGCTCAAGGTCAAATGTTAAATGACTAATGAATGAATGAATGTTCTGTCACAAATCTACTAAAACCAAATTACCTTATTTTGTTATCCTCTTCTATTTTGTTTTTTAAACAGAACCAACCCAAAATCCAAATGAGCCTGCATTTTGGACAATGTTAGCTAAAGGTAAACTTATAGTAGTGAGGTAGCTGGGGAAATGCTTTGGTTCTCTAAAGCCTCATGTAAGAAAACCAAGATCATGGTAAATAGTTCTAATACTGAAAATGAATAAGGCAATGTTGCTGCCATCATCACATATATACGTGAATCACATGTGCAAAACAAAAAGCTAGCCAAGAGTCACATATTTTGATTCTCCCCTCAGAAAATTTATACTTCTATAAATATTGTAATGGAGTCATTTAATTTTTATGCTTAATAATTTTTAATAAGGCTCGTGTCTGGTATTGTCCCCTCAGATTGTGTCTGCACATAAACAGACAAGATGCATGACTAAATGCAAAGTATGTATCAAAAGAAATGCATGGAAAAAGTAACATGTATATCATAAATATCTTAAAAAGACATGTAATATGTGATCATATGTACACATATGTACATGTAATGCATATATCATATATAGATGCACACATCTAACTGTAATTCATATATCACACACATGTACACATGCATTATGAATATGAAATATGTACCATATTCAGTTGATGCTCATTATTTGCAGATTCTGTTTATATACTTACCTACATGCTAAAATTTATTTGTAACCCCACATTTCAACATTTGCAGATCATCATGGTCATTTGCAGGCATGTACAGAGCCAAAAAATGTAACTGGCTGGCTGCCATCTTCTTTTCTGCTCTCATACTACAAAAAAAAAAAAAAAAAGTCCTTTTTGTGGTCTATTTAGTGCTATGTATTTTGTATGCCCGTGCTTTTTGTGGGTGATTTTGCTGCTTAAATGGCCCCCAAGTGTGGCATTAAAGTGTTGATTAGTGTTCTGAAGCACAAGAAGGCTGTGATGAGCCTTATGGTAAAAATACACGCGTCATATGAGATTTGTTTAAGGCCCGCATTTCAGGGCTGCTGACCAGAATTCAATGAGTCTATAATACACACTATAAAGTGTCTTTAAGCATAAAAACCTATAACACAAGGTTATATTTCGATTGGTTGATAAAAATCTTGTGAACCAAGACTCACAGGTACCTAATCCTATATTTCCCCTAGAAGGAACTGTTCAGGATTTACCAATTCATTGTTCATGGTGACTTAATAGAACAAAACTACCACGATCAATGAGATTTTATATATGTGTGTGTTTATCAGACACACATGCTCACACACCCAATAATTTTAGTAAATGGATTTTCTTTACCATAACACCAATTTATTATTTTAACAGCTTTAAATGCAACAGACAAGAACAATGTGGATGGAAAAGATCAATTCTTTCAAGCAATTCCAAGTAAGAACAAAATACTTCAATTAAAGGGCAACATAAATACTCACACACATTGCAGTTCCTGCTCGGTGAGAGTGTTCCCTAGTTAGGTGGCCTGCATGTGAGACGGCAGCAACAGCTCAGAAAGAATATTTACTGTTTAAGGAAAATTTATGGTTTCTAAAGCTTGTTCTCCAGTTTCCATCTTTCAGATGTCTAGTTTCACCTTCCTATTTTATTAACTCCTATTCCTGAAACAGGTAAGTCAAATGGAGGACTAGGCAAGTGAATAATATATAGAAAGTGGTGTTTTAAAATTGAAAAACTATTTTTAGAACAGTTTTAGGCTTACAGAAAAATTCTACAGGAAGTTCAGAGAGCTCTCATATCTTCCCCTTGCTTAGTTTGCCCTTGCCTTGTGTGAACACCTTGCGTTGGTGTGGGATATTTCGCACAATTTATGAGCCAATCTCAATACATTATTAACTAAAGTCTGTAGTTTACCTTAAGATTGCTCTTTGTGCTGTACAATTCTTAGGGTCTTAAAAAATATGCAATGTAATGTGTCCACCAATACAGTCCTACAGTGTAGTTTCACTGCCCTGAAAGTCTCCTGTGCTCCACCTATCCATCCTTCTCTTTCCCCTCAACTCTGGTGCTACTGTTTTTTTAATTGTCTCTCTAGTTTTGCCTTTTCCAAATGTCATATAGTTGGAAACATTCAGTGTGTCACCTTTTCGGATTAGTTTTACTTAGTAAAATCTAGTTAAGATTTCTCCAAATCTTTTCATGGCTTAATAGTTTCTTTTTATCACCAAATAATATTGCACTGTATGGATATACCAGTTTGTCTATGCATTAACCTATTGAATGATTGCTTCCAATTGTTTTGGCAATTATGAATAAAGCTGCTATAAACATTCATGTGTAGGTTTTTGTGTGGACATAAACTCTTAAGCCATTTGGGTAAATACCAAAGATCCTGATTGCTGGATCCTATGGCATGACTCTGATTAGCTTTGTTAAGAGACTACCAAACTCTCTTTCCAACTAGCTCCACCATATTGCATTCCCACAGCAATGGAGGAGAGGCTATCTGCTGCTGAATGCAGTGTTTTTTTATTAATGGATTAACCATTTTTGACTAAAAAACTCCTGACTTGAACAAGACATTTCATAACAAGGTAATATATTAATTTCCCCAAAACCTGTCCTGTAAATAAATCACTCCTGTAAAAGAAATAGTGGCTGGCAAAACATCTGACTCCTGTCACCTGAGTTCTACGTGAGGATATTTGGCATGAAAAGTCATTTGCTTTGCATTAGGTCAGGAAAATGGACTGAATCTTTGTTTAGAAAAGTTATATACGTGAATGACAAATGCTGAGTCACTTGAAAAATATTCTGTCTTTTCAAATAATTAAGTGGATTGATTTTTCTATTATGTGTTGTACATATGCTACATGCCTGATACTTTACATATATTGTGATGTCAGTCCCTACAGGCACTCCATGAAAATCAATTTGGTATTATCTCCATTTTATATATAAGGAAACCTAGGCTTAGAGAGGTGACTCACCCAAACTTGCAACTGGTTTTTCCATGCATCTTGAAGTTAGAATTTCCTTATCTAGTTTTGACTATCACCTTCATTTTTCAAAAAAGGTACTAAAACCACATCTCTTTACAAAAAATCTTTTAAGGAATTGCAAAGCAATTCAGGAGTACAATCCATTTTTATTGATTATTCCCAAAATAATCTGCCTCAAAGAGATATCAGCCATCAACAACTGTACGTATTTCACTCCACTTGGTCAAAGATTACACTTTGAGAATTACAATTTTTCAAATCAGAGAATATACACATGGGAGCTGATCAATATTTACTACAAAACACCATGACCTAGAAAATCATGGAAACTCTTGGATTTTTGAGTAGGAGCAAGTTCAGGGAAAGGGGAGTGATCTCAATATGGTCATTTAAGCACATCATTAAAGAAAATACATAATATCCAGGAAAATACATAATTAATCAGTAAAGATATATCTTCCTTAATTGATTTAGTAAAAAGGCCTTTGACGTTTCTGGATCCAGTCATAATTTTTATTATTTTAATAAGTCAAAGAAGTTTCCATTTTTTTTTTTCATGTCAAGTACATTAGATTTGATCTCAGGTAATAAAGACCAAATTCAGTCAGAAGCCTCATGGAGAAAAAGCAATGCATAACTCAACAAAAGTATTGTATCTTTCTTACCTGAAAGACTAGTCCTTTGCATGTAAGTTCATCACATTGTTTTTAATAGTAATCTCTCTAAATTACTGGTTTTCTAAACTGGCTTTTATTAGTCAGGGAGGAATTCTGCTACATATACAGTTTAACATCAATCAAACTGACTGACATTGGATAGCTATGTGCCATGGACAAATTTATAAATTTCCGTGATCCTATGAAGTGCCGCTAAGAATTACTCCTCTGAATTGCTGTGGAGGTTGAAGGAGAAAACTTAAAAGTACTTGCCCAATGGGAGCAGCCTATAGTCTTCTCTGAGTTGATGAGGGTAGAGGGGAGTGAGCACGAAATACTCGGATACGGAAGGCTTGCCTACAGATGCTTTGTAACCCTTACTCCTTCTCGGCTAAGTGAGAATTATCTGGTTTCTCTGCCCTCCTCTCAATGATGATGGACCTCTGCAGGCCTATGTGCATGCCTGATGGCGGGCACCTGGAGTGGGGTGTGGGCTTGTGTGAGTGGGCGCCCCTGGGCCAGAGACTGGGCTTATAAGCAGAGGAAGCAGAAGCGGCAGAGAACAGAGCGTGGAGTGGAGGACTGTTCCGGGTGCAGTAGAGAGGCCACAAGACACCGCCAGAGAGCCCTAGAAGGTGAAGATTCGCTGGGGGCTGGGAGACCTGCCAGCCTCCTGGTCCCCTAGCCCCATTGCTTGCCCTGTGCATGGCGGCCTCCCCTACAAGAGACCATTAAAAAGTATAAAAAGCCACCGAGGGTTCCAGGACTCCTTCCCTTTAGACCCGTCTGTGCAGCTCCGTAGACCACTTGTGCTCTATGAGTCTTCCTGACCTTATGCTCCCCCAGAAAAAAACATGCTGGATACAGTTGCCTCTTTCCATTGCATTTTCTTTCTTTCCTCTTAGGCTCTGATGTAGCTGCTACAACTCCGGAAAACCTGGAAGAGCTGGAGGATATCAAGTTAAAATTAATGCTGGGCATCGCATTGATGACCCTCTTACTTTTTGTCATCCTTTTGGCCGTCTGTAGTGCCATGATGTACAAACTGAACACACCGCTGTAAGTCTGCACCCTGAGCCTTTGTAACACGCACACCGTGGCGCACTCTCCTCCTCTCTTTAGATTGTTAGGGAAATGTGAAACCCAAATTTACCTCTACAGTTCTTGTTTTGGCTCCATTTTCCCAGGCTTTATTCAGAAAGGAGCCTATGACTGTCTCCAAGGGAATATAGTACTTGAACATTTAACTCAATATTTTAAGGTCACCAGGAGATAGCAATAACCCTAGTCAACTGCAAAGGATAAAAAGAATCTAGACATGCATCCTTCCTTTAACAGCCTTTAATAGCCCTTGCAGCAAAAGGGCTATGATTCTGTTCTAAACAGCACATGTGCTTAGGATCTAACACTTTTCTTTCATTTACACCCCACTACTACAGTAACAAAAACATTGCAGAATTCATACATCATTTTAACTGTTATGATGCCTTCCTGAGTTGAGCAGCCAATGGACACAAAGACAATTCTTAATTTATGGTTTTCTTTTTCAGTTTAAGAAAGGCGTACACAGAAAACAGCTATACCGTCAACCCTGAGTTGGCCGCCTTATCTTACTTTCACCCGTCAGAAGGCATATCGGACACGTCTTTTTCTAAGAGTGCAGAGAGCAGCTTGTATTGGGGCACCACGTCTTCAGATATGAGAAAACCAGGCACAGCAGAGTCAAAATCCAGAACGACAGATGTGATCTCCACAGCCTCAGATGACACAGGCGTGATTGATGACACAGGCATGACTGATGACACAGGCATGGCTGAGTCAGACTTACCTCAGAGTGAGGAACCGAGTGAGGAAATTCACACGGATGAGTAGATGACTTTTTGTTTTTTTGGTCATAAAAAAGAAATCTTTCCATGTGACTCACATTAATTTCATGATTTGGAAACTCTGCTGATACATTTACATTTTCTGGTGTCTTCAGAGGAGGACATATTCAATAAAATTCTCTCAGCTGTAATAATTATTTAATGGGAAAATGCAAGCAATAATTTAAGGCATAGAAAACTCACCAAGAAAAAATAATGCTGAAAAGTGATTTATAAAAAGTATTCACTCTAGGCTCATTTTATTTTTATTGAAGCAACTGGCTTGTAACATTCTATAGGTTTCAATGCTGAGTGAAGTAAGTCAGAGAAAGACAAAATACTGTATGACTTCACTCATGTGGAAGATAAATCAAATGAACAAACAAAACAAACATATTTACGGAGTGTTGATTCGTAAGTGGGGACATTTGGAGAGTCACCCTACATGGGAGCAACCTGAGAATTTTCAGGGTAATCACCACTCTTTATCCTCCTTCCTGACATCAAAGCAAAAAGAATACACCGGACCATGTTTTACTGGCAAACCAGTGGTGCCCTATCAAAACAAGAAACTAAATTAGTCCTAGAGATATTTAATATTCTAGGGAGTTTAAAATTCAGCAGGGCTGTTATCACAGGAAAAACAATAAAACATCTCCCCCCCCCCATTTCTGAAGTAACTGTAACCATTTGCCATAACCAGGTGTTCCAGAAGAAGAAAAAGGAAGCGGGGACCCCAGCATCTAATTTCCTAGAGGGGAATTCATGGACCGTGAGTCTTTTAGAGCTGAAGGGCTCTCCCTTTTTTCTTCCCCCGAGTATCCAGATTCATTATACTCTATTGGAAGAAAAGAAAAGAATCTGAGAGACTAATTCAAGTAAACTGTGACTTGTGAGGCTATCTATCCCAGGTTTATGTCAGTTTACAATGAAGTCAAGTGGAATAGGGATATTGTTCCCCTTTGGGGAATTAGTATCAACTGGAAAGATTTTAGGCCCATGCATTGGGTCTTTTCTGGATATGTGTGGACATACATGCCTTCCTAAATTCTCACCTTTATGCCAGACATATTGTTACACTATATCACACTGATGTTTACTCCCCTTATAAAGGGCTAGTTTACTTTGTAGATCAAGAAATGAAAACTCAGGTAAGTCCGATTCCTAAGATCATCTGCTAGAGAAGGGTATATATGCTAAGTAAGATCTGCTTCCAACCTGAGGTTTTCTGCATCACGAATGAAGATTAATAGCCACTCGTACAACAAAAGTTAAAAGACATTGTCTAGGAGCCAGGTAAGCCCTGGATCCAGAAGGCAGACAGTTCCTTAATTCAGAAATTCTTTCAGCTCTTGGGAAACTGTTTTCCCTACTTCTAGCTTAGACCTCTGTGAACTTTCTTCTCCAGGGAAGTCAGACTCATGCTTTGCCTGACCTGCCACTTCTCCTACCATCGACTTTCAGGGCTGTTCACTCACACTCTTATTTTACTTCCGAGATTCCAGCTCCAGCCTTACTATTGGTTGGGAACTATGAAGCTTTGCCTGTGAGTAGCTAAGGATACATAAGATTGTACCCTTGAGGGACAAAAAATAGCTGGAGCAAGTGCTCATGTCTGCTTGAGCTTGCCCATAGTGCAGTTTCTAGACCCATGGGGGTGGCCTTGGAGAGCAGCTACACTACCTACCCCCTGTGGTTACTTTTTGTATATCCCATGCCCTTTTGACAACTGTGGGCTTTGTTAGTATTCGTTTTGCCATTTCAGGCACCAGGAAATTCTGTGGGAACTGAGGCAGGTGGTTGCAGCTGCTTAGAGAAAGGGCTCATTGGGGGAATGTTTCAGGTGAGCTTGTGGAGGGGTTGACTACCAACCATTCACACCTTTTATCTCCACCCACCCTTAGGAGGTGCTAACAATGTTCTTGATTATAAATGTCTGAATAAATTGAGTGAATAAAATCATAGAACTTGCCTCTAGTATTCAAGTGTTGTAGAGTGAAAAATTATAGCACTACTCTGGCCAGAGTGACCACAGAGATGTTAACTATATTTTTTAAGACTGACTTATCCTCAATTGGCACAATTTGTAGAAACCATTGGAAAGTGCAAAGTATTGGTGTGGTGGGGACACAAATGCCAGCTAGTCCTTCCTGGTGTCTACTTTCACCTGTCCCTCCTCTCCCATAGTCTAGAAGTGAGGAGCAGACCACACATCCCAGACTGGGGTGGGGTAGGGGAGCAGAGGCAGTCTTCTCATTTCTCCCCCGTTGCCCTTCCATGCCAGCGATAGACTGGCATTTCCTGAGCAGGTTTTCTGGACCTCTAACCTGTTTCCCCAGAAAGGACACAGAAAAGCCATTTCCTTTAAAACCTGTCTTTCCTCCTTTCTCAAACACCGTATTTCCTTTCTTTGACGCCCATACTTGCCTCTTTCCCGGCCCTGAAAAAGGGACTTCAATCTGTTTTCTTCTGCCTTGAGGTCAGTTCCTATAGAGTGGTGATTATGGGCACCAGAAAAACAAGAGCTGGCCTTAGTCTGGGAAACCAAGTTGGTCTAGAGTCCCTGCAAGTAAATCTCAGGTCTCACACACCAAGGACCAGGCGCCTAAGTGCTAGTCCTTACTTCTTCCCTCTGGCACAATGTACCCAGATATGCCAAACACTGAGTGTGATATGGGGCCGCACGTCCAATGAGGAAGCTTTTTCTTGGTCCTTTTGGGAAGTCATGCCGTTCCTGACACCCAGAGCGGGGAAGAGGCTGGGCAGGAGAGGGCTTCTCCTCAGGTAGGAGGGAGCAACCAAGAGTTCTGAGTGCTGGGTTGGCCCTACGTGGGTAGCCCGCAAGGCTGGGGGAGGGGGGCGGATCACGTGACTGGGGTGGGCGGAGTTTGTTGAGGACCCGTGGTAGGCGCCAACTTAAAAATGCCAGTGCCTGCAAGTGCGGGGGTTCTGAAAAGGTGTGCACGGGCTTGTTGGCGGTAAGGTGCTCATGCCTTATGTTTTTCACTTTATGCTCTTTCCCTGCCACCCAGCTCCTGTGTGGAATTATTATATAAGGGGTTTTCTCTGCTTGGCGAAAGACGGTGAGCTGGGACCCGGGTTGGGCAAGGAGTAGGCAAAAATCTAAGGAGCAGTTCTTAATCCCTTCTGGCCTAAACCAGGATTGTAAGTGGGCCCTCAGATATCAAAATTAGCCCTCCAAATCCAGTTTAGGGGCTGTGGTAGGAATGGGGATTGGGGGCAGGGGTCAGTGCTTTAATGTGTTGCCACCCACTGCCCAAACCTCTTAAGCACACAGTAATTCAAAATGATTTTCAGAAATTGGAAACTGGAGTAAAAAAACACTCTGACAATACAATCTAGCTTCTGATAGCGAAAAACTTAAACTTTGAACATGCAGGAAAAGTATATATTTTTTTCAATTGCACTTCCAAAATAAGAGCCAGTTCTGAATTGTGGAAACCAAATAAATCTCAAGTTATGCCAAAATGTAATTAAATTCTAACTTATTCAGAGTTTGTTACTTCCTTCCAAGGTTATTTAAAGAGAAATTCAATCCAGACATTTTATGTTTGTATTCTAGGATATTTCTCAAATTTGTGCCTGTTCCCTGCCTTCTCCCTCCATCAATGTTACATGCACATTGTTTTGGATTTCAGTAGAGTTGATTTCTTAACAGAAGCAAAGGTAAGTTGAAAGGCTTCTGAGCCAAGACAAAGCTCTTTGTGTGAAGGAGCATGTGTGTGTTATCAAGGCACGTGGGTTATCTAAAATAAACAGCTTTTTAAACAGCATAATTTGCACTACATGTCAGATATGACATCTGTTTGGGAGATGGGAGAAATTGTAAGTTATACCGTAACTCATACAGGAAAGTGTATCTTGGAAAGAGGAGAGGGGTTGTGATTTCCGTAGTGAAAAGTTGCCAGGTGTTGTGAAGAACCTACTGCAGCCTTATCTCTTGTTACTGGCCTGGGTTTCCTCGGGAGTGTGCCCCAGCTGCTCTGGGTTTTGTCTAATTTGACTATTTGAAGATTTTTCTTTTTTGATTGTTGATTGCAGTGTGGTTTTATTTATGTTTGAGGCATTCTGTGAAAAATCAGACTATTAAGAATATAGAGACTGACTGGAGGGTAAAAGAGTCATCAGGTTTTCCTGCCCCACCGCCATTACCACCAATGATAGACCCCTGTGGGCCTGTGCATGCCTCATGGCAGGCACCTGAAGCAGGGTGTGGGTATGCGTGAGTGGTCACACCTGAGCCCAGAGACTGGGCTTATAAGCAGAGAAGCAGCAGCAGCAGAGAGCAGAGCTTGGCAGCAGAGGACTGTGCAGGGTGCAGCGGAGAGACCATGAGAGAATGCCAGAGAGCCCAGAAAGAGTGAAGATTCGCCAGGGGCTAGGACGCCTGGCAGCCTCCTGGTCTCCCAGCCCCCACTGCCCTGTACCTGGTTGCCTCTCTACAAAAGAGAACTAAAAGCCTTTAAAAAGCCACTGAGAGCTCCAGGACTCCTCTTTAACCCATCTGCCCGGCTCCATAGGAAACCTGTTCTCCCCGAGCCATTCTGCTGCTACACTGACTAAATTAGGAAAGATAAGTGTTTCCACTTTTCTTTTGACTGGAGGTATGATGGTAGATGAGACTACATGTAGTTGTATGTAAGTGACTTTCAGCTACTTGAACTGTTTCCAAATTGTCACTCATTGGTAAATAATAAGGTGATTAGCATATATCCAAACTGTGTCATGTTTGGCATTTTAGTGAATATGTATAAACCTTGCCTGACCTGATGTATAGTCACTGATACAGGTAAATAAGGCACAAATGACCTTTCACCAGTCATGGGAATGAGCTAAACTGAACATTTGAAAACTATCAAAAACTGAAAGTTAGTTATTTCTCATTTTCCTTCCAAGAACTGATCAGTTAGGAAACAGTACTGTCTTTGAAAGAGTTAATGGCCTTTTGAGAAGGAAGTATTTGTCCAGGATATTGTACAGTCTACATTTCATCTTAAGTGATTTTAAAGATAAAACTCATCATCCATTGACAACACTAGGCACAATTGTGGATTAAGAATTGGAAAGAATCAACAAAGAAATTGAGTCTGTCAGTTTTGAAGTTGAAGACATGCAGAAGAGATTCTCCAGGTTTACTAAATTTAGCCCTAGGAGTGCTACCACAAAACTCTATGGCCTCCTTGAGTAACACAAATGTGAGACGAGATTTTTCCAAAAGGAAGAGTGTGACGAACTGTCAGAGAACAGAGTCAGCCCCAAATATGTGATGAACCACAAATGTCCAGAAGGTAATCCTGAATCATAGAAGGTGTTAAAACAAGGCCTGAGGGCAAGCACCAAATGATTAGAGACCTCTGGGCCCAGGAGGCAGGTGGGGACTCTCCTGGTTTTGGAGAACAACAACTGTTAGAGTCCATTTGCTTCTGGAGGTCATTTAAAGTATGCGCCACATTACTTAGTCTCAGTCGACTTGTTGGGAGAAGACCATGAACGCTCATAATAGATATCCCACCATCTATGCCTACGTCTAAGAAATCAAAACCATTTAAAGGCTTCAAATATCTGAATATGAATGAAAGGACTCATATCAGGTCCTCAGAGAAGGGAAATCTTCAACTTAGTAGCACACAAATAGATGACAGTGACAGGTTAGAACCGCCAAAATAACTTGTGAAAAACCTCAGTGGATGGTAAAAGGATTGCAAACATGTATGATGTTAAAACCACAGTTCTAAGATAGGAAGCTTTGTGATGAGGAAAAGTTATATGTCTTTATTTCAGAAGAAAGCATATCTTATGTACATTTCAATGAAAAAGACATACAGAACAAAGGTCATAATGAAAGTTACCCCCAAAATGAAAAAATATAAAAATAATTCGATACTGAAAATGAAGAAACTGAACTTGGATATTTGCTGAACCAACCCCAGTTCTCTTAAGCAGATGGGCATGTGAAAGACAGAGCACAAGACAGTAGTCAAGACTTCACTGTTTTTGCAGACAGCAGATTAGTTGGATTTGTTTGGATAAGGACTGTCCTGATGATGACACTCCCTTGGATTCTGGTGACACCAGGAGGGTATGTCTTCAGATTTTCAGTGAGTTCACTGAAAGTGAAGCTATAACGGAGAATCTAGTAGTCAGATTGGCCATTTTTTTTTCGTTTATCCTTTTCCTAAATCTAAAAGGGTTTTCCTTAAATACATACTCTTTATGTGTGATATAACACATGTATATAACATACATATTATAATACTTGTGATCACTTGTATATTGGAATAATATGGCAAAAACTTTGATAATTGGCCAGGCATAGTCTCTTACAGACTTTAAAGTTTTCAGAATCCATGTTACTATATACCATAACTGATAATTGATTTTCCAACTTAGAGGATTCTTTTATAGGAATTGGTGCATGTCAAATTATCTTAATTCAATACTTTATGAATTATTTATGAACAAGTTGCCCAGTATTTTGTAGCTTAAGATTTCTCTGGCTTTTCAGAACATGCTAAATTTGCCTTTACTATGCCAAAATTGCATAATTCTGATTTTTTTCCCCTCTAGGATTCAGAAGAGCAAATGGAATTAATAACGTTGTGTTATCAAAATGTTTCTGGACCCAAAAGGAGAATTGCGCTCATTGCCAAGTTTGATGTGAGTCATTTAGCTCCTCTCATTACTTTGTAAAATGCACATTACTTTGTAAAATGCGTTCCTGTCATTTTAAGCTTTACGCATATGGTTGTGTTTAGTATCTTCTTATCCACCAGGGGGCACATGTGGGCAGTTAGTCAATTGATTCCTGCCCTAAGCATTTTCGAGATCCTTCGTTTCCCCAGCTTGTCTAGTATTTGTATTAAAAACAGGTATATTGCCGTTGCATAGCCTTTTAACCATAAATCAATAGTTTGATTATTTATATATTCTGTGTTTGAGAATTTGCCTATAAACTAAAATTAATTTATAACTTTAAAATGAATTTGTACTTTTGAAGTCACTGGCAGGTATACACAGTAACAAAAAATTGATAAAAAATTGTCATGTACATTCTAAGGTTGAAAGGCAGCACTTCCTTTTTGTATTAGCTCTCATACTGTTAACAAATACCCGTTCTCCTTCTATTTAGTGCCGTGTTTTGTTCTGGTCTTGCTTTTTTTGGTTTGTTGTTCATCGGTGAATTCAGTTTAAAATGGTTCCCAGGCGCAGGGCTGTCTAGTGTTCCTCGGAGCAGTTTGATAAGACTATCATGTACCCTGCAGAGAAAGTATGTTAGGTGAGCTTTGTTCAGCCATGCGTTGTACTGCTACTAGTATTGAGTATATTAAATACGTGTCTTTAAGCATGAGACACACATAAACATTGATAGTTGACAAAAATGGTGTGACCAGACACTCCCTGAACCTACCTGTATTTGCCTCAAGTCATGATCACTGTTCACTAATCCAGTGTTTATGGGACTTTTACTTTCAATCTATTCGGTCTTTGAGTCTGAAGTGTGTATCCTGTAGACAGCACACAATTAAATCATATTTTTCCAATCTTTACCTTTTTATTGGAGTATTTAATCCCTTACATTTAATCTGATGACTCATGACTAATAAGAAAATTTACTTGATCCGTTTTGCTATTTGTTTTCTATATGTCTTGTGTCTTTTCATTTCCTCTGTACAATTACTGCTTGCTTTTGTCAGATATTTTCGAGTACATTTAAATAACCATGCCATTTCTTTGACTATATTTTTTTTATTTTCTTTCTGGTAGCTCTGGGGATTACAATTATGATCTTAATTTATGGCAGTCTAGTTCATATTACAGATACCTTAATTTGAAGAGTATACAAAAATTTTGCTCCAATAGATCTTCATTTCCTAACCTCCCCGTTATACTATTACTGTCATACAAACTGATTCACTATACATTCGGCATATAATACAATTTTATAATTATTGCTTATTGCTTTATGCAGTAATTATTGTCTTTTAAAAAAGAAGAAAAGGCTTGCAAACAAAGCATTTACTACTAGTGTTTCTTCAGTTCTTCATGTAAACCCAAATTACCACCTAGAGTCCTTTTCAGACTGAAGAACTCCCCTTAGTATTTCTTGTAGCATAGATCTGCTAGTGACAGATTCCCTTAGATTGTGTTTATCTGGGACTGTATTAAATCTCCTTTTTATTTGTTTTTGAAGATTTTATTCATTTTTGCATAGAACTGGGGTGCAGGCCAGAGATGGGGGGGCAGTGTGAGAGGATTTACCAGAGACAGAGTGGAGAGTGGAACAGGCGGATCCACTGACATACAGTGCTGAGGGGAGCAGCGGGCAGACAGGAGAGGTCTGCTGCGCCATGTGGGCTTGCTCCCTGGCCTGGGAGCAAACTCAGGTGGTCTGGGTGGTAGCACTGAGACTTAACCTCTAGGCCACCAGGGAGGCCCCAAATCTCCTTCATTTTAAAGAAGAGATTAGCTGGATAGAGAATTCTTGGTTGTTTTCTTTCCATTTGTTCTGGGGATTACAGTTATCATCTTAATTTATGTTGTTCTAGTTCAGATTACATGGTTTCTGATAAGAAATCTGCCTTTAATCTTACTGAGCATCTTTTCTACATGAAAAGTCATTTTTCTCTAACTACTTTCAAGATATTTTTCTTTCCGACGTCTATCAATCTGACTTAGATAAGTGTGTTTCTCTATTAATGAGCACTAATTAGTTCATTGAGTGTCTTGGATATCATTTAAGAAATTTTTGGCCACAGTTCCTTCAAATATGCTTTTGCTTCTTTCCTCTTCCTCTGGGACTCCCATGATGTACATTTTAATATGCTTGGCACTTCATGGGTATCTGAGCCTCTGTCTCTTGTCTTTGTTCCTTCTAAGCCTAAAACCGAGTAATCTTTATTGATTTATGTTCATTTTGTGGTTATTCCTTCTAATAACATATTGGTTGTTGAGCCCCTACAGTAACTGCTTCACGTTAGTTTTGTATTTATTCTGTATTTTCACTCCAGGACTTCTTAGAAGTTTCTATTTTTGTAATTTCTCTTTATTGGTGTTCTCTGTTTAGTGAGATATCGTTATCATGACTTTAATCCCTTAGACTTGGTTTCCTTAGTTCTTAACATATTTATGATACCTGATTTAATGTCTGTGTCTACTACATCCAAAATGTGGACTTTTTATGGTCATTTCTCTTGGCTTTTTTTCTTTTTTAACCAATTTGTGATATAGTTTCCTATTTCTTTACATATCTCATGATTTTTTGGTAGAAAACTAGTTTAATAGTATATTGTAATAATTCTAGTGTCAGATGCATTTTTGTTTCATTGCTGGATTTTGTTGTTTTTCCTTATTTGTTTCGTGACTTTTTGTAGATTCTGTATCCCTTGCAGTGTATGACCACTAAATGTATGGGATAATTTTTATTTCTTGCTTTTATGTTTTATTTTAAGGCTGGCTTCCTAGGGGTTGTGCTGTGTCAGTATAATTTAGTGGTTAGCCAAATGGTTAAGTTTCTTACATGCCTTTTCTGTATGTTTTCTCTTGCCAAGGAAACTCTGTGAGCAGGCATGCTTCAAACTTTGTTGCTGTTTATAAGTCAACCTTAACTTTTAGTTCCTGTTTGTACAGAACTTCCAGGTCAGCCACCAGTGAATGCATGGCACCTTCTCTTTTCACAGGTCTTTCCTAGGTCACCTTAGCTCACCAGGAATATGTGAGAGCTTTTCAAAATTCATTAGTCATCTAGTTCTCCAAGATTTTCTTTTAAATTTCTGGCCAGGTTCTTGTTTGCACAACTGAAATCTTAGCTTAGGTAGCTGCCATATTGCCACCATTTGCTGTTGTTTGCACCTTGGAGAAAGGGATCACCCCCCTCCATGTTTCTTGTTCTGCTAAAATACTGACTATGATCTGGGGATGATGCATTTAATGTAGCCCTAAAAGAGATATGTCCTCTCTGTTAGCTCTCAGGTTTCCAGTTTTTTACAGCTATGGTGCCACTTAACTGGGGAGGCAGGAGGAGTAAGAATCACTTCAAACTAAAGTAGTTCAGTTCCATTATCTTACCACGGGTCAGTAGTTTCTCTTAGACAATTGTCAGTTTGTTCTGGGACTTTATTTCCAGAGATTAGTTGTTTGCCAATATTTCTGTTATTTTTGTGGGACAGTGACTTTATGAAGCGTCTTGCTCTGCCATTCCTGAAGTCTGTCTCCTCTACAATTGTATGTATGTTAAAGAGAAGTGGCACAGACAAGCAAAAGCAGAGACGTTTGTAAAGGGATGTTACCCTTTTTCTTCCAGCTTTTTCTTTTTAAGCATCTGTTATATCTTCTTTACTCCAGCAACCCCCTCCCTTGCCATGGCTTTCTCTTTTTGTGATGGTTTTGTGTAGTGACATAAACCTTGGCTTTGGCATTTGGGCACACCTGGATTTAGTTTCTAGCTCTATAGCAGTAAGCAAGGTATGTCTTAAGTAAGGTATGTCTTCTTTTTGGGCCTCAGTTTCCTCATATGAATCAGGAATGATGGTACCCATCCTTATAGAATCCCAATGACAACTAAATGAGAAGACATTTAACAAACATGCCAAATCTGTGCAGACTAGGTGTACAATAAGTTATTAATATAATAAACTTCATTTTTATATTTCATGTACTTGTTTTTCTCACCTTTTACTGTTACTGACTTATCTTAAAGAGACCTGGCATAAAATAGCAATTGTTTAATGGTTTTCGGAAAGTAACATATAGAAGAAAGATAATGAAAAGATCATGCCTTCCCTTTGCTGTGTGATCTTAACACTTTGTGGTCCGCTCATGTATTAGTATGTGTTTTTATCACCAGTATCAGGTGACCGCTCATGTATTAATACGTGTTCATCTAGTCTCCGGTTTTTCACGCCATGGTGGATTTATTTGGAAATATTAGGAGCTATTTCTTTGATCGTACTCAGTCTAGAAACTTTACACATTGTTTTGGTGAAAGTTTAAGGTGTTTTATGAGAGATATTACAGTTTTTTAATATCCAGTAGTTCAGGAGTTTGTGTTTTATTGAATGCTTATACCATTCACGCGGTGGCACAGAAAATGGCTGGCCCCAAGGGCTGGTAAATTTAAAGGGCACCAGCACACAAAGTGTTAAGCAAATTAACTACTTAGAATTTTAGTTTCTGTGGGTTTTAAATGACAATAGTACATGCCTTTGATAAATCAGACTCTGGGAATCCAATGTGTTTCTGTACACTCTAGACTTTGTATATAGTTTATACTCTGCACTCGATTCAAATAAACAGTGGTTAGTTTATGAAGATAAATATCTGGTTCTTGGGTGGGGATCATGGGATTAAATTTATTTTTTCTTTCCTTCTTAAAAAAACCTCTAAGTTGTTTCTGTTTTTTATTGTGGTAGGCATCATTTCCCCCATTCTTTGAGTCAAATAAATATTTTGCTATATTTATATAGTATTTTAAAATAGATGTTATTTTATCCAATTGCTTTATCCAATTTCACTGGTCAACAAATTTTTACAAAAGTCATGTTACTGAAATAAAATTACTCATTTCCTATAAATTTGTATGTGCCCAACACGAACATGACAGTTAAATTCTAATTTTGGCTCTAGGGTTTTTTTTTTTTTGTAATCTGCAATAAATGGATGTTTACATCACGAAATGCATGCCAATAGTAGTAGGCCTACAGTTAATACCTGTAAAAAATCAAGTCATAGACTACTTAGATTTCTTCACTTGTCTCTTGTACAGCTGTTCAGGAATAGAACAGATGGAAGACGGTTTCCATTGTGCAAAAGCACAGCCTTTAGACTCAGTTTCGAAGAGTATAGAAATAGTCTCCATTCTTGTGGGTCAAGAGTGATTTCTACGTCATTCATGAGGCCCTCAATATCGGAACAATACCAGAGTACTTTCCTTTCTGAAGAAAGGCTCCAACTGCTGGTGGCGCTTTCAATACAAAGTGATTGTGACATCTTCTAGAAGATTCCATTGTTGGAGTCTTGATCCTGGCAATTCTGCCTTGTTCTTATATAAAGTCCAAGTCGCGAGCCATGTCATTTAATTCTTCCTGTGTTAGTCTGTGTGGGGTTGATGATACACCACAGTGAAAATTTGGGTCACTGCATGCTGATGGAACAGAACAGGTCAGCTCACCTTTGTCCTCATCAGATGAATCAAGAGAATATTCTGCTGGAGGTTCTGGAATGGGAAGTCCCTCACCATGTGGAACTGGTCTCAATGCAGATGGAATGTTTGGGTAGACTGTTCTCAACATCTTTTGCTTCCTTATTCCCCCAGAAAGAGGAGGAACCAAGCAGAAGTAACAGTCTTTTCTGTGGTTGCTTGGTTCTCTCCACACCAAAGGGACTGCAAATGGCATTAATGGCCTTTTGCCATTTAACCACTGTGAAAGCTGTGTTGTACATGGAGCATAGCATAGATGCAGGGCCCAAGGCTTGTCTTGGTCACCAACCTTGCATCTGAAGTCAAGATGATAAGCCTTCTTCACTTGAGAATGATACTTTTCTTCTGGTTGGCAAATGTCACTTCCCCACAAATAGAGCAGAAATTGTCCACGCTATTAATGCACTTTTGAGGCATGACTGTTCTGTATTGTGCTTAAATGGATAAAATAATAACAGTTCTATGGAACAGTAGCTTCAACTGTCTTGCACAAAGTCTGAAATATTGTTAATCTCAACCTTTCTGACAGGGCTTTATAAAGTGCACTGCTGACGTCAGCTTCCTTCAGCAGCTGCTTGGCAGTAGTATTGCGTTGCATCGCATCAGGAAATGATGCAATCAACGCTGGATGATGTGTGCATGATGGTATTATGCAATGCGATGCACTATTATATCATTCTAGGCTGATTTAGGATGTTGCAGTCCTATTGGATAAATATACACGGTGAAACACAGAAAATGAATTATATGAAATATCTTCAAAACGAGAGCTAATAAAAAATTTTCAGGGTTATATTCATGTTCAGCACACCAAGATACTACATCTTAGGGCCTTTTTAACTCAGTAACAATCTCACTGTTGACCAGTGTTATTTTAAAAACCAGTATTTTAAAATAGCCAGTATTTTAAAATGTTCATAGACTTAGGGTTTGATACCTTTATTTAATTATTCACTTTGTGATCTAGTATAAAATGGAAGAAAATAATTTTATGAATGTTGTTGCTGCAGAAATAAGAGTATAAACAGTGATATTCTTTAAAAGCTGAGAGAACAAGGTAATTTCTCTTTAATTCATAAAATGATGAGCTAAAAATTTGTGATTAGCATTTGACACTGCTTTCTTTATTAGCATGGTTGGTTTTAAATATTCAGTGGAATGTATTTTTTAAATACTGTCTTGAGTGACATGAAATTTGCAGGTGACATTTCTAGTTGAAAATAAAAGACTTGAAATTGGAAATACAACTGCAACCTCATGAAGAGAATCACAGAGATGTTTAAAGATTTATTTATTAATACATACAAGCTGGGGTACAGGCCAGAGGCGGGGGTCGGCGAGAGGGTTCACCAGAGACAGAGTGGGGGGCAGGACAGGCAGATCAGAGATACACTGCTGAGGAGAGCAGTGGGCGAGGCAGGAGAGGTCTGCCGCACCATGTGGGATTCTCCCCAGCCGGGCATCAAACTCGCATCGCGTGCTGCTGACAGCTCCACCGTGCAGCGTTCAACTGCTGCGCCACCAGGGAGGCCTGAATCACAGAGATGTTTAAAGTTGCATTCTACTTATAAAAGTAACTCATATCCATGTGGAAAGTATTTCCCAACGTTTTCTTTCCCAATATTTACTGCCTAAGAAATATTTTTAGAAATTGTTTTTCTTTTCCCCCCCAGGCAATAATAAAATTAAGTACTGAAGGATAATATTTTGTTGGGCAAGGTTGAATTTTGGAGACAAGAGCCAAATTTGTACCCTTTGGGACATTTCTACCCACATCAAGCATGCATGGCATGAATTTAAACAACATAAAAATATTTTTTTTAATAAGCAACCAAAACCTACTCTCTTCCAAATCTTTTATTGGGCATTCTACATAGAACTACACATACACACACACACACACACACACACACACACAATTCTAATTTAATAAATATAAACATTTTATGTATAGTTTGTCTAACTTTTTTCATTGAATAAGGTATCATAGAGGTCTCTAGTCAGTTAATCTAGAATCTGTTAACAGCTAGATCTATGCCATTCTTCTTAGTGACCATACATATTTGAATTGTGTAGACTATATGATAACATATTCTACTATATGGAATTTATAATTTATAGTATATACGGACCAAATTCATAGTGCATGTAAATTGCTTACTTTTTTCCTATCAAATTCTATGATAAATGTAAGTGAGTTTTAATACTTTATCACATTTGAACATATTCTTTTTTTTAATTTTATTGTTATTATTTCTTATATCTTTCACATTATCGTGTATTCCCCATAGGTTTCCCAGCACCAATTCACCCGTGAACCATCACCACAGTCCCCCGTGTTACCCTCTCCCCCATTCTGTGCCCCTGTCCTCCCCCTCTCTCATTGAATGTCTCCCTTTTATTTGGTTCCCCTATATTCCTGTTATAAGTGAAACCATTCAATATTTTTCTTTTTCATTTGGCTTATTTCGCTGAGCATGATCCCTTCTAGTTCCATCCATGTTGCTGCGAATTGCATGTGTTTGTCATTTTTGAGTGATGATTAGTATTCCATTGTGTATATATACCACATCTTCTTGATCCAGGCATCTATTTTTGGGCATTTGGGTTGTTTCTATGTCTTAGATATTGTGAACAGTGCTGCAATAAACATACAGATGCATGTATCCTTTTGGATTAATGTTTTTGTGTCCTTTGGGTAGATTCCCAAAAGTGATATTGCTGGGTCATATGGAAGCCCCATTTTTAACAGTTTGAGGAAACGCCATATGGCTTTCCATTGTGGTTGAACCAGTTTGCATTCCCACCAGCAATGTAGGAGGGTTCCTTTTTCTCCACATCCTCACCAGCATTTGTTGTTGCCTGTTTTTTTTAAATGTGTGCCATTCTCACTGGAGTGAGGTGGTATCTCATTGTGGTTTTGATTTGCATTTCCCTGATTATATTATAAGTGATACTGAACATTTTTTTTTTTTTGTATGTCTGTTGGCCATTTGCTTTTCTTCTTTGGAGAAGTGTCTTTTTAGCTCTCCTGCCCATTTTTGACTGGATTGTTGACTTTGTTTTTGTTTTTGTGTGAGCTCCTTGTAGATTTTTGTTATCAGTCCTTTATCGGTTGTATTGTGTGCAAAGATTTTCTCCCAGTTAGTAGGGTGTCTGTTTTAATGTCTCTTTTGCTGTACAGAAGCTTTTAAGTTTGATGTAGTTCCAGTTGTTTATCTTTTCCTTGACTTCCTTTGCTTTTTTGGACGTGTCCTAAAGATTTTGCTGAGATGTAAATTGTGGAGAGTTTTGCCTATATTTTCTTCTATAACTTTTATTGTTTCGGGTCTTACATCCAGGTCTTTTATCCATTTTGAGTTGTTTTTTGTGCATGGTGTGAGATAGTAGTCTCACTTCATTTTTTTGCATGTAGTAGTCCAGTTTTCCCAGTACCATTTATTGAACAAGCTAACCTTGTTCCATTGCATATTCTTTGCTCCTTTGTCAAGGATTAGTTGTTCATAGATATGTGGATTTATTTCTGGGTTTTCTATTCGATTCCATTGGTCTGTGCATCTGTTTTTGTTCTAGTACCATGCTGTTTTAATTATTATGGCTTTGTAGTATAATTTGAAATCAGGGCATGTAATCCTTCCATTTTGTTTCTTTTTAGTCAGGAGAACTTTAGCTATTTGAGTTTTTTTGTGGTTCTATATGAATTTCATCAATATTTGTTCTATTTCTTTGAAGAATGTCATTGAGATTTTTATCAGAATACCATTGAATCTGTAAATTGCTTTTGATAGGATTGCCATTTTGATCATGTTAATTCTTCCAGTCCTTGAGCAGGGAATGTCTTTCCATTTTTTGTGTCCTCTATTTCTCTTAATAGTATCTTGTAGTTTTCTTTGTATAAGTCCTTTACCTCTTTTGTTAGGTTTATTCCCAGATATTTGGGGTTTTTTTGTTTCAGTTTTGAAGGGGATGGTTTTCTTAATTTCTTCTTCAGACTGAGTGTGTATAGGAAGGCTACTGATTTTTATGCATTGATTTTTGTATCCTACTTTACTGAATTGGTCTATAATTTTGAGCAGTTTTTCTATGGAGTTTTTAGGATTCTCTATGTATATTATCATATAATCTGCAGATAGTGACAGTTTAATTTCTTCTTTCCCTGTTTGGATTCCTTGTATGTCTTTCTCTTGTCTTATTGCTCTGGCTAGGATTGAAAAGCAATGATGAGAGTGGACATCCCTGCCTTGTTCCAATCTTAGGGGAAAGGCTTTCAGCTTCTCACCATTGAGGATAATATTGGCTATGGGTTTGTCATATATGGCTTTTATTATGTTAAGGTATGTTCCTTCTGTTCCAGTGCTTTCCGGGGCCTGTATCATAACTAGGTGTTGTACTTTGTCAAATGCTTTCTCAGCATCTATTGATATGATCTTATGTTTTTTATTTTTCTTTTTGTTGATGTGTTGGATTAAGTTGATTGATTTTCAGATGTTGAACCATCCTTGTGCCCCTTGGATAAATCCCACTTGGTTGTGGTGTATTATCTTTTGGATGCACTGCTGGATCCTGTTGGCTAAGATTTTGTTGAATAGTTTTGCATCAGTGTTCATTAGAGAGATTGGTCTGTAGTTTTCTTTTTTGTGTGTGTTGTCTTTGTTTGGTTTTGGTATTAGTGTAATATTGGCTTCATAGAACGTGTTTGGTAGTATTCCTTCCTAATTTTTTTGAGAGTTTGTGTACGATAGGGACTAGTTCATTTTCAAACATTTGGTAGAATTCGTTTATGAAACCATCTGGCCCTGGGCTTTTGTTTTTGGAGGGTTTTGATTACTGTTTCAATTTCGCTGCTTGTGATTGGCCTGCATAGATGTTCTATATCTTCTTTTTCTAGTTTTGGGTGATTGTAAAGTTCTAGGAATTTATCCATTTCCTCTAAGTTGTTGAACTTGTTTCCATAAACTGTTCATAATACTCTGATTATTCTTTTGATTCCTGCTGTGTGTTGTAATTTCTCCTCTTCCATTTATGATCCTATTTGTGTTTTCTCCCTTTTTTTTCTTTGTAAGCCTGGCTAGAGGTTTGTCTATTTTGTTTATTTTTTCAAAGAACCAGCTTTTGGTTTCGCTGATCTTCTGGATTTTTTTTTTAAATTTCCATTTCGTTTATTTCTGCTTTGGCTTTTATGATTTCCTTTCTTATACTGGCTCTTGGGTTTTTTGTTGTTCATTTTCTAGTTCTTTGAGATGGGAGATTAGGTTGTTTCTTTGAGTTATTTCTTGTTTCTTGATGTGAGCTTGTATTGCTATATATTTCCCACTTATTACTGCTTTTGCTGTGTCCTAAACATTCTGAAAAGTTGTGTTTTCTTTGTCTTTCATTTCTAGGTATTTTTTAATTTCTTCTTTGATGTCCTCATTGGTCCAGTGGTCTTCCAGCAGTGTGATTACAATCTCCATGATGTAAGAGGGTTCCTTTTTTTCTTTTCATGGTTTATTTCTAATTTGATGGCTTTATGATCGAAGAAGATAGTAGGTATGATTTTGATCTTAGTGTATTTGTTGAGGTTTGTTTTTTAACCTAGTATGTGGTCAATCCTGAAGTATGATCCATGTGCACTTGAGAAAAATGTGTATTCAAGTTTTGGGGGTTGTAGTGCCCTATAGATATCTGTTAAGCCCATGTGGTCTAGGTCCTTATTTAGAGCTTTAGTGTCCTGTTAATATTTTGTCTTGTTGATCTGTCCATTGATGAGAGTGGGGTATTGAAGTCTCCTACTATATATGTATTTTCTTTAATGTCTGTTTTCAGAGTTGATGACAATTGTCTTATATATTTTGGTGCTCCTTCATTTGCGGAGTATATATTGATGAGGGTTATATCATCCTGCTGAATTGTCCCCTTTATCATGATGTAGTGCCCATCTGTGTCTCTTTTTACCTTTTTGAGTTTGAAGTCTATTTTGTCTGATATAAGTAGAGTTGTCCCTGCCTTCTTTTTTGGTCCATTTGCTTGTAAGATTGTTTTCCAGCCTTTTACTTTCAATCTGTGTTTATCTTTTGTAGCTAAATGTGTTTCCTGTAGACAGCAGAAGGTTGGATTCTGTGTTTTGATCCATCTTGCTACTCTGTGCTTTTTTATTGATGAGTTCAGTCTGTTTATATTTAGAGTTAATATTGATGCATTGGCATCTATATTTGCCATTTTATTTGTCTTTTTGTGGTTTTATTCCTTGTCTTATTCTGATCTTTCTCATTCCTCTGTTGGTCTTGGCTTTAGGACTTCTTGTAGTATTTTTTGGAGTGGGGTTTTAGTCATGACAAATTTCTGGAGTTTGTTTCTCTGGGAAGGTCCTTATCCTTTCTTCATAGAGGAAGGAGAGCTTTGCGGGGTAAAGTATTCTTGGTTGGTATTTGTTGTCTTGGAGTTTGTTGACTATGTCCCTCCATTCTCTTCTTGCCCGTCACATTTCTTTGGAGAAGTCTGATGTCATCCTGATTGGATTTCCTTTATAAGTTATTTGTTTCCTCCCCCATGTCAGCTTCAATATTTTTTCCTTATCCTGTACTCGTGTGAGTTTTACTATTATGTGCCTAGGGGTAGTTCTTCTAACATCGTGGTAGTTTGGAGTTCTTGCTTCTTGTATGTCTATTTTCATACTTGGTTAGTTTTCTTCTATCACCTCCTTAAATATTTTCTCTGCTCCTTGGACTCTCTCCTCTCCTTCTGGGATTCCTATAACTCTTATTTTTCCTTTCTTCATGGTATCAGATAGCTTTCTCCATTCTTTTCCCTTCATGCTTCTACTTCCTTTTCCTTTTTAATTCTTTTAATATCTGAATCTTTGAGATTAGTGATGCACTCTTCCATTTCATTGATTCTGTTTTCATTGCTTTTCCCAGAGTTCTTTAGTTCTTCCATTAAACTCTTATTTTCCTTCCTTAGGGTCTCGATTTCATTCTTCAGTTCGTTAATTATTTTTTTCATTTCATACTTTTCCTTAAGCATGATGATTTTAAAATCTCTATCAGAGAGGTAGAGTTCTTCCATGTTGTTGTTGTTGAGTTCTGGTGCTTGATTTTCTTTTTGTGGTGTGTCCTTCCCCTGAGGGCTTGCTTGGTTATTTGTATTTTTCTTTCTCCCTGTTTGTCTTCTGGTAAGTATTGGGAAATTGTGGCACTGGTACTGGCAGGCATCTCTTTGGGGTGCTCCTTCTTGGATGTCGAGGGCTGGTGGTCTAACCAATTCCGGTCCTGTTAGGCCAGACCTCCACTGGGTAGTGATACTGTGTATATGTTGATGGATGTTGTCCCTAGAGATCCTCTTCTTCTGTTTTAACTCGAAAGGTCCAGAAGGTGGTTGTGTGGTCCCAGGCTCCAGCAGTGGTGTAGGGGCTGTGCTTTCCTGGTGATCATGATGGTTGGTGGTCCCAGTGCCAGCTCCACTCATTTCTGAGAATCCCAGCACCGAGGCCTGTGTCCGGTCTGCACTAGCTCCCTGCTGGCTATCCTATCCAACTGGGACTCACTTTTTCAGTTCCAGTGGGCAACAATGGTATCTTCCCCTATGGCACCCAGTTGTGCTAATTCCCAGTCCAGTAATGGGGGTGGTGATGGAGGTGGTTGTGTAGGTGGGAGGCCTACATCTGTGCGGGCTAGAGTCAGGTCTGTAAACCCCAGTCCAGAGGCCTGTGGGCTTAACTTGCTCTGTGTAGGCTATCCTCCTGGCCTGGCGCTCACGCTCTCTTGAGCAAGTCTGGGGGCCCAGCTGGAGATGGCAGCAGAGGTGTGGAGGCGGTTGATCAGTCCAGACTCCCTTCAGTCCCTAAAACCCCGGGGCAGAGGCCTGAGAGCTTAAGTTGCTTCCTGCGGCTACTCTCCCATCCTTGCACTCAACCTGTTTTGTTGGTTTGCTGGTCGTGCAATGGTTCCTTCCTCTATGACCAGATATTTTTAGCATAATTTTCTATGTGCAGAGAAGCTAGCAGAGAGGGCTTGCATGTTTAAAGTTGGTAAATAACATTAGCCATCTCCAGAAAGGATTTGTCCATTTACATTCCCCACCAATAAGCTTGAAGTATGTTTTTCCTCACGCCTTGCCAAATTTTATCATATATCCTCTTTCAGAATATGAAGGAGCAGACCAAAAATAAACTGTAGTCTTTTTCTATTACTGTTATGATGAGGCCTTCTTTTCCTTTCTCTGTGTTCCTGTTTACCCCCTTCTGTGCCCCACCCCCCCTTCTATTCATCTGGGATACCGTTTCACATATCCCTCTGTGGGCTTCAAAGATTTTTCTCAATCTGTAGCTTCCTTCAGTCTTATTTATGAAGATTTTATAGAAGAGAAGTTACAATGTAACCAATTTCTTCCTTTTTTACTTATAGGTTTTGTGTCATGCTTAGCTAGGGCATTCCAGTCTCAAGAATACAAAAACAGTTCATCTATGATTTCTTCATGGTATTTTTTATTTATTATTTTTAAAGATTTACTTACTTATGCAGACAAGAATGGGGGGAAGGCCAGAAGTGTGGGGGGTGAGAGGATTCACCAGAGACAGAGTAGGGAAGCAGAACAGGCAGATCTACTGAAATACACTGCTGAGGGGAGGAGTGGGCAAGGCAGGAGAGGTCTGCTGCACCATGTGGATTAGTTCCCTGGCTGGGGATCGAACTCATGCTGCAGTGACTGATGATAGCTTGATAATGCTGTGTCTTTAACCCCTGGGAGTCCCTCTTCCTGGCATCTTTAAAATGTCCAAAATTTCAAGTAGACTCAAATAACATGCATTAGAATGTACAAGACCCTATTATTTTCATAATACTCTTCTTCCATTTTTCATATTAAATATACCACGTAGAAATTGTTGAAGAGAAGTATTTAAGTACATATTTTAATAGTTCCAATAAAAGTAAGTTGCTGGCAAGTTGTTATTTTTTAGTAAATTATGATATAGAACCCATGGACTTGAGTTTAGATATACTCTATCCAATATACAAAATAATTAGCTTTGATAATTAACAAAATTCTGACCTTTTTAGTAATTTGGTAGATTTAACTTTTCACAACTTGGAATTGGTTTTGAAGATGTTTGGTCTCACATGTTTGGCATGAATGTTCTGTTAACACTGTTTTCTGTCTCCCTTTCTCATCACAGAAGGTCAGATAAAGTTGTGGAAAGCCAAGATTGGATGAGTAATTTAGGGTTGGTTAAGCAAGAATTTTGTATTTGATCAGTAACATACAAGGGAACCATTTGAGGAAAGTGATATGTTGAAAATCATGCTTTTTAAAGATAATCTCACCACTGCTGAGATTTTATAGAAGGTCTGGTGCAGAACCATTGGAAGCAGAGCAATTTGTTAGGGAGTGGTTGGGAGTTCATTATCATGGCAAATAGGAAAGAAGGACTGGGGTGGATAGAGCATAGAGGAATGGAAGATGAAAGTGGGGTGAGAAAAAAGATAAGAGAGCTCAGCATTATTGCCATGAAAATATGCACAGTGATTGACCAAGGATGCCAGAGAAGGGAAAAGTATGGGGTCTTCTTGGCTGGAGAAAACATCTATGGTGGTCTCAATCTTTATAATTGTGTGATGTTTCTCAGCTACAGGAAGGCACGGGATAATTGGCATCAGTCAAGGGAAATCCAGCAGAGAGAAATTCAGGGAGTAGAAGATGTTTGAGAGGGTTGGTGAGGTTGAATCAAAGCCTGATAAATAGGTGAAGCTAGAGGGTTGTTGAGGCACAGAGCAGATAATGAGGAGGGGAGGAAGGAAGGGGGTGCTTTTCAAGTATTGGCGATTGTAAGCCACTGAGGACTCTGCTGCATGGGTTGCTTTTTCCTGTTTCCTCTGTAATAGCTGAAGGAGTGACTGTGTTTGAAGGTGAGGTAAGATGGTAAGACGCATGCTCTGGGAGTGAGCCACTCTGCCTTGTAAAGCTTGCTTTTGATTTATTTGTTTATTTTTTGGTTCATTTGTCCTCTTGGGTGGCATAGGAAGGCAGCACAGCTGTTGTGAAGGTGTCCTTTGATCTCCTGGGTGTCAGGTCACCAAGGTAGGGCTTGTCCCTCTGTATGCTGCTGCTTATTTCCGAACTACGGTTGCTACCACCAGTGCAGACCTTGGAGATTCCTAAGGATTTGAAAGGATTAATTAGCTTATTTTCAGTTGATTAAAATGTTATGAGCTTAATTGCTCTTGCAGAGATATACAGTAATGTATTTGGCAATGCTTGTTTCAGCTTCATGGTCACAACCTGAAAGAATACTTATAGAAATCTGTGAAGACTTTTGCCAACCACCACAACTCCCCTCCCTGCCCCCCATAGTAATCACAGTGTGAGTTGGTCAGCGTTTTATTTTACTTTATGGGAGTAACTGCAACCAAATGATTAAAAAACACTCTGCCTTGTGTTTTAAAAACACACTTCCTCAGGCTTATCCACGATCCCAAATAGCTCTGCTGTGTCATTCACATATTATGAAATGAAGCAGCGGAAGCTGAAGAGCTTGGTGACTTGGCAGAGTTCATGCATCTAGTAAGTGGTGGAGGCTGGAATTGGTCCATGGCCTTTTTTTAATGAATTTTTCTTTATATATAAGAACTTTGATACGTTCATCAAATTGCTGAAAATATTATACTGTTATCCCTAAAAATCAGCATAAAATCTTATTTTTTTTTATAAAACTGGGTTCTAGAGACTGTACAGTGTTTACAGGAATTTTATATTCCTTTATATGAGAATCAATACTAAGAAGTAGGGGAAAAGCAGAACTTGCAATTGTGAGACCGGGGGTGCTCCAGCACTCCTAGCTGGTCTCCATGAGCAAGTTTTCTGGATACTTTAATCTATAAATTTATGGGGTTAATAATGATTCCACAGTGACTGTGAGGATCAGATATACTACAGAAAATTGTGTGTGTCAAAAGTTATGCAAATAGCCATCTTTAACAAACAATACAATTCAATTTTTATTCACTGTTGTATAGTTGGAAAGCAGACCCGTGGTGTTTTTTAAATGAATATAGGAGGGCAGTGTTCAGTTTTCAAGCTTATGTCTTTAACTGGAAACTATGAAGGCTGCTTTTGGCTAGAAATCAAATATCGGTATCATGTTGTCATCTAGGATGCTGTGTTTACCATTCAGTAAGGTCTGTGTTGTTCAATATGGTAGCCAATAGCTACATTTGATTATTTAAATTTAATTAAAATCCAAATTAAAAATTGAGACTGTCACACTGGCCATATTTTAATTAATCAGTAGCTACCTGTGATTTGTGGCTCCATTTTGGATCGCACAGGAATAGAACATGTCATCATCACAGATGATTCTACTGAATAATGCTAATAATAAAAATTGTAAATGTTAAGCAAAAAAGTTGAAATTGTTTTATTAGTAGAAATATTACTAACAGTTCCTTAATAAAAAAATAAGGGGAAAAAAAAGCTTGGAATATCTTTCACTTGACTGTTAGATCCGCTGACTGTCTTTTGTTAGCAAAACTGAATGATAAAATTGTATATTCTAGTTAGAAACATTCCTTTAAGATATCCCAGATGTTTAAAGAAAATATGCCAATTCACGGTGGTGTATAGATTTAATATTTTTCTCTTTATGGTGCTATGCAGCCAACAGTTTGGAACTTACTTGAGTGATAGAGGTAGATCTCAGCCTCCAGGTGGCACATTTGTGAAACCAGATGGAGAAGTCATTGACATAACACACAGTGTGCATTTTATAAAGATGGTGTGTTTTTTTAATATATATTTTTTATTTACATCTTTTACATCTTTATGTATTCCTTGTAAAATTCCCACCAGTTCATCCATGAACCATCAACATAGTCCCTTGTGCTCTTCTCTTCCATTTTGATCCCTTTTCCTCTCCTTCCCTCACAGAATGTCTCTTATTTATGGTTCCCTGATAGTTTTGTTTTATCATTATTATTATTATTGTTGTTATTTTCACCACCATCCCTTATTTTGCCCCTATATTGCTCCTATCAGTGAAACGATTCAATATTTTTCTTTTTCCCTTTTGGCTTATTTCACTGAGCATGATCCCTTCTGGCTCCATCCATGGTGCTGCAAATGGTATGAGTTTATATTTTTGATTACTGAATAGTATTCCAATGCATATATATACCACAGCATCTTGATCCAGTCATCTATTTTTGGGCTTTTTGGTTGTTTCCAATCTTACCTATTATAAGTAGTGTTGCAATAAACATAGGGGTGTAGGTATAGTTTTGAATTAATGTTTTTACGTAGATTTCTAGGAGTGGAATTGCTGGGTCATATGGTAGATCCAAGAAAGGGGGTGGTTTTTGAGACTGGCACAGTCCACATAAAGTTTATGTGAAGTTTTAATTTAATTACTTATATTGAAGTCAGCTTTAGAGCATGAGTTAAAGAATTTTCCTTTAATTTGATCATTCATTCAAAAATGCTCATATGTTACTGAGTACCTTGCTAAAATTATGCAGGTGCTGTGGGAGGCTTTGGGTTGCAACCCTAAAATAGGAGACAAGGTCTCAACCCTCTGGTGTTTGTTTACATGTTGAAGCAGTGGGTCAGAGGCTAGAGAGATAGGCAAAAATATTGAGTAAATGAGCTTATTTGTTTGCACATTCAGTCATAAATCAGTTCTTTCTCCAGATACCATATGATCTTTCCTATAGTCTTTTATACATTAACCTGAATTATATAGCTTCAATATGGCATGCAAAATAATGGTTTACTGCAGATTCTATTTTATTTCATCATTATTATTAAAGTATGACATTTTCGATCCAAACTCAATGGCAACTTGAGGTGGTATAATATAGATGTGCCTTTAATTTTTAAAAAGCTCTTAGGAAACCACCATAATGTCACTGATCAATTCAAATTGGGTTTCCTAAGGGCTTATGGCCCATATAACATGGCATATTTATAATTTATTTGAGTATAAAGTAGAAGGCATTGATCTTAGCCTAGAGAGAAAATTTAAAATTATTACTGGTGTGATTTTATTTATTCAATTTTATTTAAAAAATCAAAATTTCCAGTGGCACTTAAAATAGGACTTTTTAATATAAAAACAAACATGATTTGTTTACACACAGAGTATGTTTAACAATATATATGAATATATGTAGATGTACTTAAAATTGGAACACAGTAGAGCAAGGTGGTGATATAAATTAAAAGTTATTTTGATGATAAGTATTGAGAATAATTATAGGGAATTCTGTTAACAGAATTTAACCAGTTTTTAACCTGGATTCCCTCACAATTCATAGAAATGGTTGCATGCATAGAAACTAAAAAAAAAAAAAGTAGCTATCAGAAAGTGTTTTTTGTGTATTTAATCTTCCCCCAATTCCATTTGTTTTTTTATCCTATTCATTTTGTCATTATCCTACTCGTCCTATCTTTTGTATTCTTTTTCACTGCCTTACTGAGGTATAATTGACAAATACAATGTATTTAAAGTTAGTGTGCTTGTATTGTTTATTTTTTCATGAATTAAGGATCTTCCCTAACTCATAACCTATCTGGAACAGATCAGAAAATATTTTGGTAATTTTTAAAATTCATAGTGCCAAAATAATGACTGAAGAACTTGCATTTTAAATAAAATAAAATAACCTGTGCATCAAAAAAAAAAAAAACCTTAAACACATTCAGTTCATTGCATTCTTTTAAAAATGTTTTAAAAGGGACCCTAGTACTCCATGGTAATTTCTCCTAATTTGAATACTTGCTCAACTGTGTATCACATTTATAAGCAGGATAATGGAGCCAGCTAGCTTTCATCCCATATGGAGACAATAATATCAGCATATAGTGTAAGCTAAAAATACCTTTGCAGTATTTGTCTGTTGCTTTTCTCCTAAATTGCACACCAGTAGCCATGTTTCTGAACATTTTTTTTAGTGTGTGCTTCATGAAAGCTACAGAGTAGTCTCTTTTCCTGCATGCAGTTTCATTGAATCCTCTTAAACCAGTAAGGCTGCTGATTAACCCTACTTTACAGATGAGAGTACTGAGACCAGAAGTTAACTTGCTGAAAATCAAATACAGTAAGTAAATGGCAGTCAGAGCATGCTCAAACCCAGGGCATTTAGACTCTGCCCAAAGCAACATGCGCCCTTCCATGCCACCCACATTTCATCTTCAGTCTTATTTTCATGGCAAATAAAAAAAAGTCATGAGCATTTTGGTATGTGGGTAAATAGAGATTTGCCCCCCTCAGCCCAGTCACAAACTGGGAGCTCCTGCAGCCAGTGGTGGAAATACTGACTCATGGCAAGTAAAAAAAAAAAAAAAAACCCTCAGATTATATAAAGATCAAACTTGTTATTGATCCAAATTATGTTTTACTGGGTTACAAATAGAATGTAATGAAGGGGTAAATTGGCAGTCATGTGAATAAAATCTTTGCTTTATTTAGCGAATCTTTGCAACCTTGGCTGAGTAATGTGTCCTGCCTATATCTGATGAAATCCACTGAGCTACATTCTTAGCTGCTTTACATCTCCTTCTGGTGTAGGTTTTCTGGTGTAGCAGGAGATGACGAGCAACACTAAAACATCAGCCTGTGACGTGCACGCTGCCTTGTGGACCCAATTCAGTGCCAGCACTGGACTAATTGGACATAGCTTTGGACTTGGTATGTGTGCTCTCAAGGCAAAGAATTTTCACCAAGCTATGTGTTACGATGGTGGTCATCACTGTGTTTTCACTGTTGCTTGATCTGTGCTGTTAACCAAGAAGACACAGGTCCGATGAATGCCGATGCTGCTAGTCCAGCCAGGGCGCACCAGCAGCGACGCCAGGGAGCGGAATCACTTGGCTAGTGAGGATCAGAAAGCTCATCATCAATCTGATAAAGTCAGAATCATTGTTTTCATGTCGTCTTTAATTGATGTCTTTAATATTCAACTAAGTAAAACTTAATTTTGAGATATTTACATACTTGGAGATACTTTTTCACATTTATCCAGGTAGGCTGTATAAAATCAAACATACCATTCCTTTGTTTGCCAAGGTAGACATGGAAATACACTCCGTGGTCAAATTATCTGTTCTTTGCTGTGTTGTAAAACAGGAGTGTGAACTCGAGAGCCCGTGTGACCACCTATATTTGCAAATACTTTCACGGGGACAAGGGCACTTGCCTACTCATTTGCACATATTCTATAACTGCTCTTTGCATTGACGGCATTGTTGAGTAGGTGATGCAGAGACCACATGGCCTGCAGCCTAATATTTACAGTCTGGCACTTTAAAAGTTTGGTGGGCACCTCTGCTCTAGAACAGTGCTTTCCAGTACAGCTTTTTATTCTGTGTCACCACTTACAATCTGGTAGACAACAGCAGTGTGTGTCTTTGGAGCCCCTGAAATATGACTAATGTGAGTGAGCATTTTATGTAAATTTAAAAAGCCGCCTGTGATTCCCATCTACCACACTGCACAACACAGCTCTAGAACTTTGGGGGCCTTTACTGAGATTAGTTCCAGCCACCTGAGGGCTTGTGTTCCTGCACAGAAGGGCTAGTTCTTCTTCAGTGCAAGAATAAAGTAGGCCATTGAATTTTCATTGGTGAATGCCAGTCTTTTCTCTATAAAGCTGGCTTCCAAAGTATAGATACTTGTTTCAAATAGCAGTGTCGCCTGTGCTTGTGACGCGGGAGACTGGGATATGCTTTACCTGCACCCTACTAAACAGGGAGAGAGAGGCGGGGACCTCAGTGTTCTGTGAGACTCTCCACAGGGGACAGCCGTGATGTCCCCTCACAGATAGCGTCTCTCACACTAACTTTGCCACCATGAGTTTTCCAGCCTTAATTTTTTAGAAACCATTCTGTTCCTCCTGTCTCCCAGACCAGACAATTTCAGACCACATGTTTCTTCGTTCCTTATATTGAGGTTTCTTCCATCCAGATAACTCATGGGTTTTCCTAGATGTCTCCATTTCTACCCCACCTTCTTTGATTTAGTCAATACCTTGAAGCCAGGACCAATGCTTAAGTGGTGGCTGACACATTAAATGAGAATTTAAGGTGCTTATGGACAAAGCGTTGAAATCTCGACATCTCCAACTCCTTATTTCTCTATCAGTCTTTAAATTATTCTTGTCCTGAGGCTAATCATCAATACTCCTTTCAAAATACAGCTCTCCTAGTGAGGACTCCAGACTGACTTTCTAGGCTCTCAGTTATCTGACTCTTCTCCCCATATCTATGCCATCATATTTCCTGCTTTCCCAGCAAACTTGAGGAAAAATGTATTCACCTACATGTGTAAGCACAGGGGATTTGGAGCTGGGTGGGACTAAGTTCTTGCCCATGCTCCCTCCCAGGAGACAGACAAGTAAACCACTGCTATGCAGTGGGATGCAGGGTATGTGGGTAAATAGAGATTTGCCCCCCTCAGCCCAGTCACAAACTGGGAGCTCCTGCAGCCAGTGGTGGAAATACTGACTCATGCTGCCCCCTGGTGGTGCCCTCCCAGTAGAACTTGGACTCAGAAGTTTGCTTAGAATTGATTTCCTTCAAAGCCTCAGTCTTCTTGGCTGAAAATGGGACTGTACCTCATTACTCTGCAGTGGCAGTGAGACCATCCATTCAAAGTGCTTAGTGGCTGGTACAGGTAACTGTGCTTTGTTACTTGCTATCATACCATAGTCACTGCTTCTGGTTACCTCATTCATTGCCAAGAGCTTCTGATAGGGTTTTTCCCTTTCATTTGATAGTTACTCCATATTTCAGGTGTGGACACGACAGTTATGTTTCCTCATTGGCTAGGCTGGCTTCAAAAAAGATCCCTTGAGTCTAGTTACTTGGCAGAGGATTATTCAGGATGAAGGTAAGAGCCTGTTTATATGATTAATACCAAGTTCCTAAGTCTGAGTTGAATGAATAAACCATGAGGTCCATGGTTACGAGCTGCTGTTGAAAATGCTTATGATTCATTTTTCTCTATGGGTTCTGCCCCGGGACTTTGAACAAACCCGTAGTCCACTGTTACAAACAGCAATTACACTGAGACTGGTGACCAGATAATTGTTTGGCAAGTTGCCTAGTCTTTGAATTCATGCATAAAATTTTTGTAGTTGTGGACTTCTAATTCCAGTCTAAAATGTGCAGTAACTTTTTTCCTATGTGCTTTTCATTAAGCCAAGTAACAATCTAGAATTGATTGAATACAGGTTATCTCAGTAAGAGCTGTGTGTGTGTGTGTGTGTGTGTGTGTGTGTGTGTGTGTGTGTCTGTGTGTGTGTGTGCGTGTAGCTCAAACTCAGTAGATTCATTATGTGTATACTTGGGTTTATCCTGGGTGATCAATCTTGCTTTCAAGACTTATTTTTCTTTTTGGTTTTCTGATGAACTATAACCAATATTAAACTACCTTGCTATGGCATTCCCATATGCAGTTTATCAATCTCTGGCTTTACATGGAGGTTACTGTGTACATGCTGTAATCCCATATAGACCCTCTAAATAGAAAGTTAAATTTGAGTAAGTTAAAATTCTGTTACAGTTTTGTATGTTTCTAGAGATACTTAAGGGGTGCTCTTCTGGCCATGTCATTAGTCTGATCATAAAATACAGATTTTATCCTGTGGTCTTTATTCTCTCATCCAGTGTCTATTAACTATTAACTAATACTGTCTTACAGAGGGTCTTTATGTCATCTAAAAAATTCACATCTCAATTCTATAAAAGTCTATTACAAAATTCTTAATGTGGTCTATTAAAAACAATCTTGAACCCTGGACATAAAAGATTTCACTGAATAACAAAAAGTAGCCTAGAAAGCAAAATCTAAACATTATATGCCATTGTTTTCTCAGAGTAAGATACAAAAAGTTAACACCATTTTAGAAATATTGTATGATTTTTTTCATTGAAATTCAGATATTCTCACTAAATCTGAAAGCTTTACATTTGGGGTGAATTTCATTTTTCAAAAAAGATTTATTTATGTATGGAAGAGTTGGGGTATAGACCAGAGGTGTGGGGGTGAGGGAAGAGAATTCACCAGAGACAGAATGGGAGCAGAGCAGGTGGATCTACTGAAATACACTGCTGAGAGGAACAGCGGGCAAGACAGGAGAGGTCTGCTGTGCCCAGTGGGTCAGCTCCCTGGCCGGGGATCAAATTCAGGCTGGCTCAGTGATGGTGCTGAGACTTAACCTCTACACCACCAGGGAGGTTCTCATACACTTTTTAAAACCAGGTAATCTTCTATCTAATGTCATTCTTTAGTTTGGAGAAGTATGCTTTTCCAGCATTCTTTATTTCTGCTCTTTTGCCAGATCTGTCCTTTAGGGATTCCTGCCCCTTTATTGTAACATCTCCCTGGACACAGGTATGTAGAGACTAACATGCCATTGAGTCACAGCAGAGGAGTGACAGTGTAGCTGAGGACCCACTACATACAAAAAGGGAGCTGCTTTTAATCTAGATCCATGTAAAGCATTCATAAAGCAAATATTAGAGGTCATTTTAGGTACTAATTATTTTTGGTAAGTGGCTACTGTTAATCTTGTTATAAACAAAAAAATCCAGGCTTTCTTTTGAGAACATCTGTGTGTAACAGATGTTACCTATGATTGTCTTATGTCTAATGTGTTATTTTATATTCTGTATTGTTTGAGGTCACAATTCAATGGAAAACACAACTGTCTGCATGGAACTGGTCCTCTGGAAGGTCAAGAAAGACCTGAGGGGAAGGAAGTAATCACTTTGCCCAGGACCATCTGCACTCTCTGCATTGCCGTGTCCGAGACTCGTCTGGCCTCCACTGCGCGCAGTAGAGCTTGGCCCGTGATGAACTTTTTTGACACTATCAGAGTGAGTAAGGGAAGGAAAAATGTGTTGTTGAGATTTGGTTATTACATTTTAAAGGTTAAATTTCCACGGTGATTTATAATGTTGTGACTGGAGTGTGAGGGGGGAGAACTCAGTTGGTTTGAATTTTCACCTCCTCGTGCTGACTGGTGAGCAGCCAACAGTGGAAGATGTTTCAAGGTCAAGTAACAGGTTCGTGGCTTTCACAAAGGTCATTTCCCACATCACCTACATTTCTTTTTCTCTCTAAATACCTGAAACCATCATACTGCTTGGATTGAAGGACATCTTTACCTAACAGAATAGTGAGTTTTCTTTAGATCACCTATATATAAGCAGAAGTAGAGTTTTTCCTCACAAATTATGGAAGTACATGTAAACTTTTAGTGAACTCAGTAACACAAAGGTTTGGTTATTCAGCTGTTGTGTAACATGTATTCTAACTGCTGTACTGTTACTTAATTTTGATTCATAATGACTTACCAATTTTTTAAGGTCGTACACTAGGGATCTTGTAAACATTAAGTTCTGTATTTCCAATCTGCTCATCGTCTAAAGCCTTTGAGGGGTTAGTTTTTCTTAGATAATGTGGACATTGGCTTATGGAAACTACATGCCTTTGTTCAATTTGATTATTAACCTTCGAGTCAGAGGCCATGCATCTTCAATATTAATGCTGCTGACAAGCTACAGAACAGCAAAGGTTTCTTTGCCAATGGTGTGGCTGACTCAGAATAACCAATAATATGGCCTCTGTGACAGAATAAATTAGTTGCCTTCTGACAGCTCATGATGTTATGCCCTCAAACATACCTCAGGTTTGTTGGTATTTTCATACCTTGGTATTTTCAATTTACAAGTAAATCTTAATTACCGTTGAATATCTTTTTCTTGCTACCACAAGTACTCTTAGCCATGTGCTGACTCTGAAGTCATGTATTTGATATGAACTAATTTCATACTGATAACTATAAAGTTTTTAGATTTATGCAACCAAGGTTACAGGAAATGCAACAACTGTTCCAGGGGAAAAAAACCCTGCTCTTGTATATTAAGTTTTTTTTCTATAATAGTTATAACTGAATTCAATTTCCTAGTCATAAATTCTGAATACATAAGGTAACTACACAGCAGGAATATGCAATGTTATGTAGTATGTTGAACTACTATTTAACACTGTAATACAACTGAAAGGGATTTTTTTTTTAGATTTATTTTATGTATACAAGAACTGGGGTGTAGGCCAGAGGTATGGGGGTAAGAGGATTCACCATTCACCAGAGACAGAGTGGGGAGCAGAACAGGCAGATCTACTGATATACACTGCTGAGGGGAGCAGGGGCAAGACAGGAGAGGTCTGCTGTGCCATATGTAGGTTAGTTCCCTGGCTGGGCATCAAACTCAGGCTGCAGTAGCTGGTGATAGCTGGATAGCACTGCGACTCAACCCCTGTGCCACCAGGGAAGCCCAACTGAGAGGGATTCTAACTCCAGGTCCTCTGTTTACAGAGGGACTCGACCCAGGGTGTCCTGTCCAGGGGGCAAGAAAATGACCCAGCCAGCATTACACTTCTGGGAGGTTTCCAGCCTTGTGAACTTGGGACACCTTGTGAGGTAAAGTATACTTACCAGTTGTTCTCTATATATTATTGGCAAGGGAGGAACTGATAATTTAATGAGTCTCTTGAAAGGCATTTAGAAATACCTCAGACACACTCCTGCACCAAAGGTAGGTATGTAAGGCATTCTTCACTTACTGTATGATCTCAGTGCCACGTGTGCTGCAGGGGAAATGGTAAACGCACAATGGATGCAAACGACAACTTCTTACAGCGTACAGGCTGTGTAAGGGATGTTCATCTGATGTGATAAATATCACATGTCTACAAATAGAACTCCAGGACTTCTATTTTTATTTCTTAAAATACACATATCAATGTTACCAGAGAAATTACAGCTAAATCCTATACAGTTTTTGCTTAAACTTATTTATACTTCTTTAAAGATTCTTAGGAATGAAATTAAAGTTTACTTGTAGATTTTAGCACTGTGGATTCTGGAAATAAATGAATGAAACTGGGGTGGCATTTACAGGGGAGGAGAAAATTTAGAGATAGAAGGATATCTCTTTCTATAAGTTGGATTTTTGCAATCTCTCCACTGTTAAGCTCTGTCAGACTCATACATTTGCTTCCCTTTTCTCACCCATAGTATCTGGATCATTTTAAGTTTATTAACAGTATTTTACTTCTATGCAGCAAAACGTTGTGTAACATTCAATATAAAGGTAAATACAAAAATATCTAGAATAATGAGATACACATTATAGTAACTGTATTCTCACACCTTCCCATGAAGTCCACGTTTTTAGAAAAAATATATTATTGTATATGAAACCACAAACACATCCTGATTCAGCACATTCTTACTCAAAACAGTATATACAGCCCTATCAGAGTCAGAGGATGCTACACATCCACACTGGGGGGTTTGTGGTGAAGGTCCCAGACACACAGATATTTACACTCCTATGTCACATCTCTTGGCTGAGTCTCTCTGCTTCCTCAGCATCAGCGTGTGAAGGGTCTTTCAGGCCAGTGAGGGGAAAAGAGTATACGGATGAAGGCAGACTGTCCTAGGCTGCTTCTTCGGCAGAGCAGTCGATTCCTGCATAGGTAAACTTCTCATAAAGGGTGGTATTCACGTAGGTCTAGAAGACAAGAGTGGTTCAGAGAACACAGTGGCTTCACTAGCTGCTTCTGCCCAGGCAGTTCCAGCAATTTTGGCTTTTTTGTCTTGTTTCAGGTTAGGTACTGGGCGGGAGAGGGGATGCTTTTCTGCCCTCAATCCCTCTTGCATTCGAAGACTTTTGTGCTGATAGGCAGCTGCAAGTAAGAGTTCATGTTGGCCCTTTCCTCAGTCTCTGAGCTGCTTTCTGTTTCTCACTGTCTCTCATTGTCTCTCTTGTCATTTCTCATTCCCTAAGCTTCTCTTCTCTCCACCTTTTATCTTCCCCACACTTGGGTCCTTTGATTTAACAAACAACCACTAGGGTCTTGATGACTTTCAAAATCTACCTCCCTAACCTAGATTTCTAGTTTGAGCCCCAGACCTATGTAGAGAACTGCATTCTAGACATTTGCATAAGATCCCTGACTCTCGCCCTAGTAATTTGTAGACCAGACCCTATTTTCTGCTTGGTCTGTATTCTTGGTCACTTTCACCTCTGAGTATTTCTTCATCTATGAAATTAAAGAGTTAGGATCTATGACTGAGATGATTCCTTCAAGCTCAGACTGGCTAGTTCTGTTATTCTACCATGTGTAACTGTATCTTGTCTAGAAATCCTACTTCTTCCAAAACTGTAACTTCCCCCAAGTTGGGGGCCACATCTTTTATGCCCCTATAATACCTAGGGCTATACCCAAAAGTACATGTTGGATTATATCAGCTACTTTTATTCACTACACCAGGCAAACATGAGGAATTCCAGTTAGAGTCCCTGAAGTCCTCACCTTGCGTTCTTCCAACATCCTATTTAAGGACACCAGGATCTGGGCAAAAGAAGGTCTCTCATAAGGTTTTTCCCGCCAGCATTGTCTCATGAGGTCGTACCTTTGGAAACAAAGAGTCAAAGGATTAGCTCTGCAACCATCTTCAGCACTAGACATGGTCAGGTCTGTAGCGTGCAGAGAAGGAAGAACGATCATCGCCATTCGACACATGGTTGTCAGTCTTAGCCAGCAGGTGACAAAGGTACAGTGCCCAGGAAATCTCTTAGGTTCCCACCTCCCCAGCCAAGGTCCTTTCTCTCCCAATAGATATAGTGCCTACTCTAGGGATCATTTCTATAGGATCTTGGTCTCAGCAATTTTGATAATGCATGATGTTTCTAGGACATCATTTTCCTTGGAAAACTACATCTCTCAAAATGTTAGTGTTTGATTTGCAAAATGCCACCTTAGCTCCCATTTAGGAATAAGCATAGTCTCAATAGAATCTTTGTGAAGTCCTGCCATTAAAAACAGCAAAAAAAAAAAAAAAAACCCAACCTGTTTAGCCAGGTTTTAAATAAATTATTGCGGTAACTCTAGTTTGTAACATTATAGACGCTTCAGGTATAGAACATACAACAATGTGATCAACAAAAGTCTAGTTTCACCCATTGCCCAGGCCCCTTTCCCTCTGTAACCACCACTATGTTCTCTGTATCTAAGAGTCTGTTTTGTTTGTTTGCTTACTGTGCTTTTTTATATTCCATGAGTGAAATGACACAGTTTTTGCCTGGTTTTGTTTGATAATTTTGCTTAGCATAATACCCCCAGGGTCCATCCATAGTATTATAAATAGCAGGGTTTCATTATTTTCTAGAACCCAGCAGTATTCCACTGTGTGTATTTTCTCTATTCATCCAGCCATCGATGGACATTGAAGTGTTTCCACATCTTGGCTATTTTAAATAGTGCTATAATGAACACAGGGTTAGCAGAAGGCAAGATTCTATGCAGAGAATCCATCTTCCTTAAGCAATAGCTCTGAAATCTCAATCCCCAAAGTTTGTCTCAAGGTTTCATACATTTATTCATGACCAGTGTCAGAATTTCAGTTCGTTTCTGTGTCTGTTGCCTTCCATATTTCAACCTTCCCAAAAATCATCTTAAATTCCTCCTGGGTTTTTATGCCTGGAAAGCTCTTACTCCCTACTTTCCAGCTGTTTGAGATCTCAGAGCATTTGTGTGTGTGTAGAGGGCTATGGATAGGTATCACGTAATGCCTTTATTAGTGAGTTTAAATATCGTGAAGGAAGGCGGCTAAGATGAAAAGGCCCAGAGGGTGAGGTCTGACTTACACTTCATCATCGCAGTTTAGGGGCTTCTCCAGCCTATACCCCTGGGGCAGCTTCTCATAGAGTTCTGCACATGTCATCCCACAGTAGGGGGTGCCACCTGGAAAACAGGGAGCAGTGTTGGAAGCCCTCCGTGGTAGGGAAGACAGTGTGTCCTGCTCTCAGGCTGGAAAGCCAAGGGACTGGGAGAAAGATGGCGGCGGTGAGCACCCACTGTGATCTCACCTCTCTGGCAAACCTGCTGGACCTCAGAGCCGGCTCATGCTACAGCCCACGCTGCAGTGTGGCTTTTGCTTCTATGGAGAGATCCACCACAGGGCCCCTAACTTACCCTGTCCCTCATCTCTAAGTCCTAGGATTGTGCCAGTGAGATGCACCTTTTTCTTAAAAGAAGCCTGCAGTGATGATAGGCAATTCCTATTTTATCTGTAACAGTTACTGTCCAATACTAACAATAGATGGTTACTGTAGGAAACTTGGAAAATGAAAAATAGCTTTTATTCTCCATCTGTGTCATCCTTCTAGTCTTTTTGATATATACTATTTATAAAACTGGGATTATAGTATATGTGAAATTTTCCTGGGTTTTGGCATGCATGTTTTTACATATGAAATAGCCTTCAAAGTGGGATTTCTTATGGCTGAATAATATGCCACTGAGAGGTACAGAAGTAACCTTGCATAGATGTTCTATGACATCTCCACACAGGTAGAAGTAACCTATCCCAAGCTGCATGATGACTAGGTCTGAGTGTGCCACTAGACATGGGACCTCTAAAAAGAGAAGCATGCGGTGCTGTTTCCAAGTCACATGTGGTGGCTTGGAATTATAGTGTGAGGGGCCCATCCCCATGGCCTGGAGTCTTACCTGGCCAGTCAATGTGGATACTCACCTAAACTAACGATCTCCCACAGTAACACACCATAGGACCACCTGCAGAAGGGCCGAGAGGAAACCAATAATCAGCTAACAGGCCGATGTTCTACACCAAAAGCTAGGCCTGAGCCTTTCTTAGAAAGGCATTGTACCTGCTTCCTGGGGTAGGGCCGTGAACATAGCACCCATTTCTCTCCCCATAGCCCAGTGGAAGATTTTTGACAGAGAAACAGTGTGAGCCTTGCCGGAGCCCGACTCTCTTTAGGTAGAGAATGTGAGGTGACACTGTGGACTGCAGATAAAATTCTAAGCTGTACAGGTCAGAATTAAATCTCATTTCTGACATTTAAAACTCCCATGAACAGAACAAGTAACTGAAGCTCTTGAGGCCTCTTAGTGTAATCTGCTCAGGGCCCTCACTTTCTGCCTCCAAGTTTTGCAGAGGCGATCTGAGATAACAGTGAGGACATGGGCACTGCAGCCCCTCCCCACCCGGGTGTGAGCAGACACCCCTGGACAGGTCACCTTACCCGTCTGGGTCCTAGTGTTTCCTCTTCAAAATAGGGGGTGCGAGGCAGGATGTCTGACTCTTAATGCCGGCCCTTTCCCCCACAGCTAGCCAGAGACTAGTCCCTGCAAGCCCCATCTGGACTTCCCCCTGTGCCCACCAGCTCTGACCCCCAGCCCCTCTCTGGGGCCCCTCCTCTGACCCCAGTCCTGTGGACAGAGGCCAGTGTGGGAAAGCAGCCACGAGAGGGCCACGGCCAGCATTTTGCACTCTGAAACTGTCCCCTTGGTGGCTTCATTTATTGATGTCATGGTCCCGCTTCTCTTTCAAACCTCTCAAATGTGTATTTTTCTGGGGAAAAATTCCACTGTAAGAGGCTACTCACACATCACTGTTGGTTGTATACACGCTATAGTTTAGCGACTCGATGGCCATCCAGCGCACGGGGAGCCTCCCCTGGAGAGAACAAGGTGAGGTGTCACTTACGCAGGAGGAGACCCTCACAAGGCTCCCAGCTGGCCTGAAGCTGGGGCTCAAGTCCACAGGGAACCCTGTTTGGAATGACACAGGGTATGACAGACACAGGAATTGTGTGTGCCCCACCCACAAGTGCATGTGTGAACTCAAAAGTAAACGGGGTAAGTCCTACTTACATCAAGGAATCCCTACATCAGTTTTATAGAAAGAAAAGTTGTGTGTGTGTGTGTGAGGGAGGGAGGGAGGAGGAAGGGGTGGGGATGGAGGGAGGGAGAGAATGAGGGGAAAGAGCCTCGGGCCAGTAAGCTGTGTGCTGCTGTATCAGCAGAGGAGAAAGTAAATTCTGCCAGTTCCCCTCTGTCAGAGGAGAGGATAAGGCCACTCACCCCCATGAGTGCCTGTCCCCGACCCCCTCCAGGCAGTTCCCATTTCTTGGCTTACTGAGTCCAGGCTGGGAAAAATGAGATGTGGAGTGGACCATGGCAAATTTAACTTCTGAGTTGCTTTCCTAGTCTCTTCAAATTCACTAGGACTTGAGTCTTCCTTCTCATTGGCCTACCCCAGGCATCACAGGGACCCAAGTCAAGAATGATCCTCCCTCACTGGAGACTTGTCAAAGCTCTAATGGTGGCATAATCTGCACTGGCCTGTGGGCAGGCAAAATCAGGAGTATTTAGAGGGTCTTTCTAGTGCCCCCTGAAACCAGAGCAGGCATTCTCCCACACCAGCCTGCCAGGAGACCAGCCCTGCCCTCGATGCCAAGGATGGTTCTTTAATGCACGATTCTTTCCCAGTTCATTGTGAAGTAGGTGATAGTCTAAAACTGACCATAATCCCAAAAGGCATTTCTGTCTGTCGTTTCAAACAGCTACATCTTTAGTGTTCACACGCCACTGTCCCTCCCTTCACACTGCCCCCCCCCCAGCTCACCTCCCACCTACTAGTCTCACTCTCTTCCCAGCTAAGGAATGCAAAAAGTTGTCTACTTTTTGTGTTGTCTTTGCTGTCGCTTATTCCCTACCCGCAATAACTAACTTCTTTGTCCACTTTTTCATTTTTTTCTTGATTTCTTTTAGACCTGTCTACTTCTGTCTGTCCCTGCTATCACCTCGGTTCAGGTCATCATCCTCTCCTGCCTGATGAGAACCACCTCTCCTCCTGATCTCCCTGCCTAGTTTCACTCTGTAAAGATCTGTTCTCCAGACCACAGGATGATCACTCTAACTGGCAAATTCAAACACATGCTTCCTCTCCTTAGAATTCTCTGATGCACCTATTGCCCCCAAGATCTCAAATCCTTAGCTCGAAATCAAACTCTTCAAGAAGACCTGCTTCTTCCTCCAACCTTGAATTTTAAGTCTCCCTCTTTTCTACATTATGCTCGTCATATTAAATAATGCTCAAGCCATATATATATTTTTTAAATTCCCCAGAGGTTTTGCACTTTCCTTTGCTTTTATATATAGTGCCCCCTCCAGGTCACCCAATTCATTTCACATTTCTAGTATCTACCATAAAATTCAGAGGTTACTCCTCCAGGAAGGCCTCCATGACTGCCGACAGGTTCCATTTAATGTTCCCATAGCACCTGTGCTTTCCTAGGCACACATCAACTGTTATAATTGTTCGTTAAATGCCTTTGTGAGCTCCTTAAAGGTGGAGACAGACAATGATTGTAAAACCCTAAGTCAGTACATTAGTTTATAATACTACCCATATCAGAATATCTGGGCCATTAAAAAAACAACAAAAAAACCTGAAGCAGTACCCTACCGTAAAAACTGAAGCATATATATAAGAGGTAGAACTTGGCATTTGTATTTTTTTGAAAACTTTGCCAGATGATTCTGCGATGCAATGAAATTTGAAATTCTGACTTAAGAATTCAGCCAGAGAAGGTAGCCACTCTGCCCTCTGCTGGTGTCTTTCCACACTGCACCATTCTTTCAGGGCACTTGCTCCGCTCCACTCCTTCCTTTCTCCTGCCTTTCCTCCTCCTGTCCTTCTCCTCCCACAGATCACTTTACCCTGTTTTTAGGAGACAGAGTTGAGCCCTCTGCTCCTCTAAGCATTCCCCATAAGCTTCCCAACACTGCAGCAATTCCAGCCCTTTAAGAAAGACCCAGCAAACTATCATTAGCCTAGGGGAACTAAGAGCATCTATCAATAAATAATTTGCATAAGCCTTGGGGCTCCACCCTTCATTAAGGGGACCACATCCCTCAAATGCTGCAGTGAAGGAAGGGAGAGGACTATAAAGGACAGGGGAGAATTCCAGGTGGCCTAAGAGGAGAAGAGACAGCGAGAATAGATGGATGAGTGGTGGGACCTGCTGTTTTAAGACAAGCACAGTTGCTCCCGGAGTAAGAGCAGCAAAATCTGAAAGCTTGGGTGGGGGGAGGGGGGAGGAAATCAGCCCTCGGGGAAGCACCCATGGCTTCTGAAAGGGTGTTAAGTGTCTAGAGCCAGGCCGTGTGGTGGTATCTAGGGATCTCAGGGGCCCACCTCAAACCCTAACATGAAAGGGAGAGGAAAGATCCAGGGGTTATGTTCTGTGAACTATGAGAAGTTACCTGCACCTGTGGAAGTGAAATAAGTAATAGGTAAAAAAATAATTTTAAATATTGTATCAAGGTTTGGAGGGAGTCCTTTTCAAAATGTTCTTGAATATTTCTTTCCGGGTTATCTTGTAACTAAAATATGCATATTGGAAAGAAAGGGACCTAGAGTTTGAAGGTTAATGCAGAAACCTGAGCCTTGCTGAGGTAATTGGGAATTTGCAGAGTAAATGGACCCCCATATCATATGAAAACTGGGGTCATCCCAAGAAAGATGAGCCCAAGGAATATTGTCCTACATGGGGCAGACCCCTCAAACACAAGTGAGACCACGGGACTTGTCACCCCCATGGCATTTGCCCGCCCAGCAAGGAGGCGGAGGGTGACACGGGTATCAGCACTGGTGTCCAGGGCCACTGTGTTCCTAGGCTCCTATGACTCCAGGGGGAGCAAGGGAAGCAGGCCTGCAGCTTCTCTCTTCTAACGCTGCGATGTGGTTGCCTTGGGACCTGGGACTTGAAGATGAAATCCTACTACTGGGGAGAGTGATGAAATCTTTAGGGCAAAGAGTTTGCTTTGGGCTTGTAGAGTGAGCAGAGAACTTTTAGTGAAGAGGGAAATCTTGGCCTTTTGCAGATGAGTTTGTCTTATAGGGCCACCCTGTGCTGTAGAAATCACCTCAGTTTCTTGACTTTTGGAAAGTGGCAAACACCTGTTACCCTGTTAGGCCTGCTGTGTGAGAGGGGATGGTGGCTGCTGCCCAGAGGTGTGGGAGTGAGATCGTAGGGGTGCATGACACAGAGCTCTGCCCAGCTGCGCTTGCACGTTCAGTTACTGGCCTCTTGAGGCAGTGTTTCTTTATTGGTCTACGTGGACCCTCTCGTCTCGTTGTTTTAGAGATCAAAACTAAGGATGTTTGCTGGGCCAGGACAATATCTACTGGGATCCCCGGTCAGATGCCTCAATCACCAGAGAACAATGGTATTCTGGGAGAAGTGACATCAGGAGATACTATCAGTGTCTGTTCTGAACTTACCATTGTCTTTTTCACATATACTTCTTGACCTCGGGACAATCCAAAGTCTGCTATTTTGGCTACATAGTTTTCACCAACTAAAATGTTCCTGGCAGCCAGATCCCTATGGATAAACTGAAATTAAAACAAAATGTCATGTATTTTCAGCATATTTACTTTGTCACCTGATTTCATCAGCACAATGTCTGAGGAGAATTTTGGAAAATAGAGAAGATAGGGGTTTTAAGGAAGAGAGGGGTCTTAAAAAGTCACTAGAATCCATTCCCTTTAAAGTTCCTCTCCAAAATCCTTAGGGGATTCTGCCACATGAACCCACCTGGCATTAGAAGAGTCATTTCAGGGAAAAATCAGCTCATTAAACCTTCCAGTGACAATTGAAGGCCTTGGCTATTGTGCATTAATTGGAGCCAAATGAAACTAAGGTTGGCTAAGGCACTTCAAATATATATGAGATTCACTGAAGAAGTGTATTATCAATATTAGGCATTAATTTCTATATAAATAGATGGAATATAACCAGAGATTCAAGTTAGGGAGATTGTTAAAAGGAGTTCGAGAGAGTGACTGAAAAAAAAAAATGTGCAGATTGAGTGAATGAAGCATGTGCACAGAGGGCTGAAGCTGTGCTCCCTAAATTAAGTTGTTCATTATTGCCCAGGGAACAAAATTTGAGCAAAAAGGTGCAAATTTAAACTGTGATTCAATAGAGAATTTCAGTGGATAGATGTTCAGAGCAAGGTCCCCAGAACAAACCTGTTTTTGGCTCAAGTAGTCCATGCCCCGGGCCACATCCGCGGCGAAATGCAGCAGCTGCTGGGAGGACAGCGTGGACGCCGTGCTGTTGGCGATGGCGAAGGCCGGGTCGGTCTCCAGCACCCGGCTCTTGCGTAGGAAGTCCAGGAGGTTTCCATGGGGGGCATATTCAATGGCGAGGTATAAGTAGCCTGTGGGCAAAGGGGAGGAGACCCCATTAGCAGTGGCTGTGAAATTTCTGAGCTAGGCTGTGGTCCTCAGACCTGCTCACAGAAGTCACATCTGGTGGTTCTGACCTCCGTGCTGAGGAGCAGGAGGAAGGGAAGTGACACCTCTGGGGGGCCTTCAGGGGAGCCGAGCCTGACCTTAGGTTCCCCTCTTTCTGCTCTCTTCTCATTCCTCCCAACATGGACTAACACTAAGGGCTTCCTCAATGCCCTCGCCAACTCAGGAACAGTAGTCCAGTGAAATCAAAGTATTTTTTTCCATAAGGTCTAGAACAGCCGTTCACATTTTTTTTTCCAATATCGATGGAGTACCAAATATGAGCCAGTTATTTGATTCTGTCTCTAGCTTTTCTTGAGGTTATTAAAAAACAAAACAAAACAAAAACATAATGGAAGAGTCCGCCAAAAGATAACTTTCTCTCCTACTTTCTACTTCTCCCCAAAACCAAGACCTGATATTAACTCAGCAGGTAACTGATTAGGTCACTGGTCAGTCATTCTAATGTCAGGGACGTCCTTTTGCTTATAGAAACTAGAAATCAAACTTTTAGGGAAAAAAATAATAGTTCCTTGAAAAAATTATGATCATTGTTTTATTTTTATTCCAAATTGTTCTCCTTTTTTATAAAATATAAAAGCTGTCTTGATAAGAAATATTGATCTTTATAGTCAGTGAAAAATAGTCTTCTAATGTCAATGTTAATTTTTTTTGTTATGCCATGTTTTAAATTAAAATGTCAAGTGAATTTGAACTCTAAAGCTATTCTAAGAAATTGAAATTCTGGAAACAAATTTCTTCTAGCACTAACTTTTGTACCTAAATTCTGGAATGAATGTGCTTTTTTGCCCTTTTTTTCACAAGTATAAATTTTAAGAGCCAACCAACTATGTGCTTATGTCATGATAGAGCAAAATCTTAAAAGAAATATATTTTTTAGTGCTTTTTCCCCAACATTCATTTACTGCTGTTCCACACTGATTACTTTTTTCAGAAATGACTCAAAAACAAATGTCATTACATCATTATTTCACCTAAGGGATATGATCTGACTTTCAGAATTATACCCTTACTAGACCACAGAATGATATATTGTTTGAAGCACCAGTATTTTTAGTTTAATAAATTGAGGAAAAGGAAGTAGTCTCTTTTCTATTGTTGGTGTTTGTGCTGCACAATCATCAAGAGGTTGTCAAGTTTGTAAATAATTACCGTGTGGAGCTTTTTTGTGGGAGCAAACTTTTCCATGAGTAACAAAGTTTAAGCTTAGATTCAAACTGCAAACCCAGGTAGTATGTAGAGGTAAACCTATAGAAGCTTTTTGTTACCTGCTCATTCACAGCTAGTTACACATATCACAATAGAAAGCATTCCAAAAAATTTTGAATAAGTTCAACTTTAAGAGTATATGCAACATAAGATAATTGCAAAACTCCAAATTGACAGTGTAGTAATTTTGTTTTAGCAAATAACAAAGCACCGTCAGATAGAAGCTTATTATTATTAATTATTTCAACCAAAGCATTGTCAGCGCTTTCACATTTCCGTAGATTGTTGACATTCATGCATTTAACATGCAGATAATGGTTTTTGGGGAGTTGAAGAAAAATGAGCCGGTAGGCACTAGCAAACCAATGCATTTCACTCTCTGATGCTGAGGGCACCCCCAATCCACTTGGGACAGGGAGCTGAGAAAACCTCTGCATGAGCTAGGGTGGGGGCAGGCAGGAGCTGTGGATACCTTTGGGTGGTAATGGCTGAACCACATCAGAGGCCAAATGATCCAGCCTACATCCAAAAAGATGCCAAGCCTCAGTCATCTATAAATGAAAGCTAGACATTCAGGTTGAAAGTGCAACTGAAAAAATAGCTAACCTTCTTAACATTTCTATCTTTTCTAATTTCAATGTGGAATGTGCCTATTTCAAAAGAAAAAAAATCTGGCAGCAAAGAGAGGAAAGAGCGTCTTACCACGATGTTCACATGCTCCCAGGAGATTGATGATGTTTGGGTGATGTCCAAGTTTGCAAAGAACCTCAAGTTCTCCCGCGAAGTCCCTGTGATCGTCTTTGGAGGCATATTCTGGGAAGAAAATCAAGAGTCGCCATCCCTTCCTGTAATACCTCTTAAGAAACAACTGTCTTCTCCTGATTCCCAGGACCTTCAGGTGCTCTCAGTCACCGTCAGGTCTGGGAAAGAGCAAAGTCAGGAGGAGTGCTCTAACGGCATAGAGCACTCGGCTCTGTGGACACTTTGGGCCCACACTTCTTTGTTGCTGGGGACATTCCTGTCCATAGTAGGATGTTTAGTCCCTTCTCTAGCCTCTGCAAGTAGCTAAGAGTAGCCCAACCAAAAATATATACACACTTTGCCAGAGGTCCCCTGAGGGCAAAATCACCTCTGATTAAGAAGCCTGGCTCTGACTTTTTCTTTTTTAAGCGCTCAAAGACCAAGGAAGAGACTTGGGAGAAATGGTGCGGCTGCCACTTTCAAACCCCAGCCCTCTCTGCTAAACCTGCCATTCAGAGACACATCAGCCCAGGAACAGACCAAAGTTTCAGTGAAATATCACCAACAGTGTACACACCTCACCTTAATAATTTTAATTTGCCTTTTCATAAATCAGACCTGCTAAAAACTTTCAAATTCCAATGACATTTATACAGGAGCTGCAAAACACTGAGCTGCATTCGTTTCTATTCTTTTCACCCTGTCTCTCAACTAGCACTTTGATCAGAGGGAGAACCCGCAGGCACTAAGGAGGATGAAGGGGAGGTGATTTGGTTGATGCCACAAACTGATCAGCCCTGAATCGGTGATGGGTGACAGTGTGTGATCTTATGCAAAGGATTTGGGGGGGGGGGGGAGGAAGCTTGCTGGTGGCTGTGGGTAGGCCTGAACATACTTGGAGTTAAGGGAATGTTTTGTGTGGGCTAAGGTTCCCATAAGACTTACAGAGTAATCTTGTGGGAACCAAGTACCCTATTCAGGGCAATACCTTGGGAGCATTTTAAAAATGAAGCTCTTTATAGTTAGGTTGTCCCCTTACTTCAGTACACCCTCCTTTAGATGCATCACTCACATCAGAAATTTTCTGCCCTGGTTAAGCTATTTTACTTCTTTACGTGGGCATGAAAATGACAACCAGGCTCAAGTCAGCTCCCAAGAAAAACTGATTTTATAAATTTCGTCACCCTTTTTCCCCTTGATAGCCTCCATATTCCCCCTAACTCCCTGCAACCAAAGTAGCAAAACAAAAGGGATTTCTGGCTGCTAAGCAAAAGGTGTGTGTGTGTGTGTGTGTGTGTGTGTGTAAGATTTCGGGTTAATTCTCATCTCTGACTCAATATAAGTTAAAAAGAAGGAGGCTCCATCAGTGACCTAGAAGGGCCCTTATTACAGAGTACCATACAACAGCAATTCTGTCCCAGTTCTGCACACCACTCACCAAGTTTGTGTGTTGAATGAGCAACAGGGCAGCTCCACAGTTGTGAGTGTACAAGGCTCCTTTCAAGTTAAACAAGAGCGGGACACTTGCTGGCCCTGGGCAAGCGGGTGTATATCACAATGTGTGACTAGGAAAGCCTGGCAGGGGGGCGGGGGGTGCTGACTGATGTACTTTGCATCCCAGGGATTAATCCGTGGGAAGTCTTGTTAATCAGATTGGCGCCATGGGTGTGGGGGAGTATATCAGTGGACTCACCTTCCCAAAAGCCCTGAGTCCAGTATTCAGTTTGACCCACCCACCTCTCTCACTTGAAAGGCCAGGGTCTTCCCCTTGAGCGGCAGTGGCATCTTACAGCACGCTCCAAGACTCCTGTTTCTGTTCTTTATCACTGCGGTGTTGTTGACGCAACACACAGACAAGTATGAATAAATTGAGTTTCACACAGAAGAGAGAGCAGCTAGTATTGTCAGTGAACTAGGTGCTTTGCTTTCTCAGAAGATGTTTCTTATCCAATCTTGTAAAATGGGCAGGCACTAAGCAGTCTTGAGATGAACACAAATGGAAGAGATTTCATTCTGGGGGCCTTACGTCAGTGGTTTTCAAGCTTGAAAGTACAGGAGAATCACTGAAACCACTTGTTAAGAACAGACATACATTCTCAGGCATCACCCCCAAAATTTGAATACAGTATCTAGGGGTGGGAGAAATCCAAGGAGATGCATTTTAAACAGTGCTCCCAGGAATTTTAGTGCAAATAATCCACGAAGACAGGATTCGCCAACTGTGATCTCTAAATCCTCAGCATCAGTGTCACTTGTGAACTAATCAGAAATACAAAATCTCTGACCCTGCCCCAGACATATGCAGAAACTTCAGCTCAGCAGTCAATTTTTCAACAAGTTTTCCATGTGATTTTTATACACATTCAATTTGAAGACCACTGCATTAAGAGAAATAAAAGTGCTCCCCAAAAGTCAGCATGTATGACAAAGCTCTATACTTTGATATCCCAAGGTATCAATCCCATGGTATTCAAACAGCTCACGCCTTCATAGTTATATTCTGACCCTATCACAGGCTCAACCTCAAGGGAAACATCACCTTCGATTGCACATAACAGCGCTCTCTGACACCATGCCAGTGTTTTGTTTAAAGAATCTAAGACCGTAGAGGGAAGATTCAACAGGAAGTCAAGTTTTCTCCCCACCCTGGTGAAATGCTGGCTCCATTTGGCCAGGCACTGACCTTTCATCCTCTTAATGGCAGCGTCCATCCTTAACCCGTCCTTCTTTATGCGGGCCTTGAGAACCTGGCCAAAATTACCCTCCCCAATCACGTCTTGAAATTTGATGTCATTCCAGTCAAGCACTGGATAAATTGTAGGATCTGGGTTGTTTTTGGCCTTCCTGTTCAGGGCCAGAGTTCCTGAGTTGAACTGCACAGCTGGTTCTTCCCTCTGGAAAAAAAAATGCATGGTTTTGTGTCAGGATTTTTCATAATTCTAAGGCTTATTTTTGTATCTTGTTTGTATCCACACCAGGTGAGAAGAGAAATGGTGTATCTGATTTTAGACTAGAGATAAAAATAGGCTTCTTCAAACAGACCCACTTCAATGAACTGGTTGCCTAAAGAGCCACAGGGTCACAGTCCCAGGTCTCAATGTGAAAGCAGTTACAATCGATTAGCAATGTCTGCTGAGACCATGGGAGAGGAAGATATCATCATGTATGCCACAGCCTGGCACACCTCTCAATTAGTCACAGTTGAGTGTCTGCTCTTTTGTGGATGAGCAGGTGTTCATTTCTGGTTTGGAAAGAACTCAGAGATCTATCTGGGGCAGTCACAGCACACACCTGAGCAGCCGTTTTCCTAGCAGCTTCTATTCTTGGCTCACACTCACTCTCTCCTGCTTGTCCTAAAGCTTATCTCTCAAGCCCACTGTGGAGCAGACTCTGGCCCCAGAATGACTGAGGCTTAGAGCAAAGCCCCACAGACTGTCTCCTTTGTCCTGAGCTTAAGTGACTTATATAATGACAAAGCACCAGCATGAAGATGAGCTCTAGCACTCCAACCTCCTACTTGTCCTTTGTCTACACTGACAGCCTGAAGTGAGTCAGCCCAATAATGAAGTTCCCTTTGTTCTATATGGAGGGGAACTTTGGGGCTCATGTACATGAACATAGAGTTTATTTGAAACATGTAATACACTTAATGTTTTTATGTCAGAATTGATATACTTGGACACATCAGTTTTACACATCAGTTTTACCATAATGTATAGCAGTGCGGCCTGGAGGACACCAGAAAGACTCCAGTGGGATAGTATGATTTTATACATTTTTGCTGTTTTATACATTTTTGCTTCAGGGTCAAAATTTGTAGATGAAAGAATGAGGCAGTACCAAGTATATGAATTATGACTACAGACAGAAGGGTACATAGGAATGGGAGATACACATGGATATAGAATATGGACACACACACACATACAGGGGATTGATAAAGATGGGAAAACTGGAAATAGGAAGCTGTGGGGAAATGTGTTTACTGCATTACCTATTTCACCCATGTCTGGTTACCCTCATCTCTTCCTCAGTTCTTTGTGTTGTAAGATTATGCTCTGGTGACTCATCACTAGGATGACCATAGGTCTTGTCTTGGTGGGGCAATAGTTCTGTTTTAGACTCAGCTGCCTGCATAATTAGTAGGAACCTTTTTACTCTCAAAATTATTCTTGTTCATGCAAGAAATTATATAGTCACCATGGAAAAAGTAAAGGTGAGACTTGCCTAAGGAAAACATTTGCTTTACAAGTAAGAAGATGAGACACTACCACGTTCTGGAAGGCTTGGGCCATTCTCCGTTGGATGTTTGCCCTCTTCACTTGCAGCATGATCAGAAAGGCCAGCAACACCGTCAGGCAAGTCATTCCTGCCGAGCCGAGGATGGCTATAAGCAGCATCTTCCCGCCTCCGAGGTCCCCTGGAGCTGTGCAGGACAACACAGGAGAAGCAGCAGGGTTAGAGTAGGTAGAGAGAAGCCAACCCCATCAATGGGAGAGGTCACAGCATAATGGCAATGCGCTGGCAGCTAAACTCTGCCACCTAATTGCTAGGTGACCTCAGGCTACTCACTTATTTTCTGAAACTCAATGGAGAGGAGTCAGACTCAGGGTCTTGCTGTAAGATCTATTTCTCAAAATATGCAAAAGTGCTTTTTAAACGGCAGTGTGCTAACTTTAGTTGTCACTTGTTCACCTGTTACTTCCAAGTGGAGGCCGAAGCACATGAACATTATCAAATCACAGTGCGAATGTGCGGGTCTGCTCACCAGATCCCACAAAGTTCCTTTCAGGTTAAACCAGAGCAGGGTGCTGGATCATCCTGGGACAAAGGGTGGACATCACCAGGTATGACCAGGAACGCCCGGGGGCGTCTGTGTGTCGCAGAGACTGATCAGTGGCCCGCCTCGTTAATGAGAATGGACATGGGTGGGGCTCAGGATCATGATGTGTGTGATCGGTAGGCTCACACTCCCTGAAGTGTGACCCACCCTTTTCTCTTTGTTCTCCCGTCAATAAAAAGGCCTCGAGAGCATCCAGCATCCTACGGCCTGCTCTGCGCCGCCTGTTTCTTTATCAGTGCTCGTTGCGCACGCAGCAAGAATGACTGACTAGACACAGGGCTTGGGGAAAGTGACTCAACCTCCCTGTACAATTTCTCCACCTAGAAGAGCTTTCAAGTTCTGTGATGCTAAGAATTTCTAAGGTGTTTTTGACTTAACCCGCTGCACCACCAGGGAGGCCCCATTTTGTTTTCTTACTTTAAGAACTGATGGGGAAAACCTGACAGTACCAAAGAAAAAGGGGAGGGAGGGAGGGAGAGAAGAGAACAAGAGGAGAGGGAAAGGCAGAAGAGAAAAACCATTAAATTTAGAGTTCTAGTCAAAATAACCTATTAAAAACTGACATATCCCTCCTACTTTTTTCTTGTATTTAAATTTGAATAAAACAAAATTCAGTTTATTTTTATGCAAAAAGTACATAGAGCAAGATGCTGTCTTGTTATTAGTATTCTTTTATGACATGCTGTCTTTCCCTCTCTCTCATGCATATGTTACATAGCGATGTCTGGAATAGAATGATAAGTATTATTGTTCTGTTTTCCATATTAACTTTTTAGTTTTTTGTTTGAATACTGTTATACCTTGGATTTAGGGCCTGTATGCATTTTATCAAAACACAAGTAATTATAAAATATAAGCATTTATTAAACTATATCTATAATTGGGAAACTCATCACTCCTTGAACATTTCAAAAATATTCCAAAGACTCAGCACTGAAAACATAGCTTATGTGATTTTATTTCTTTACCCCTAGGTAAAACTCGCAAGAACCAAGAAGTTTTTAGTGCTATGTTTTGTGAAAATAGACTGTACTTGGAATTTTAAATTTGCAAAAATCACTATTCCCTACTAGAGTAGTCTCTATGTCAACATTCCCTCGAGCCTGCTGCACCATATGCGGGACTAGAAAGTGCCGTTTCAGACAGGCTTCAAAGGGAAGGCAGCCCCGCTCACCCAAGGCCCTTGGTCACTAACACTCCACAGGGTTTATCCATCACGAACACTGGGCTTGGTGTGCTAGGGCCTCCGACAGGTCTCTATCTGTGTCAGAGAGACGACTGTCCTGGGGTGGGGGTTAGTGATGGATGTGGAGACATAATAATCTGGCTCTAAAAAGAAGAAAATCAGAATAGCACAGTGTCATAGAAGCTAAAAGAGGCGCTCATTTGGAGAAAGGATAGAGTGAAGTTCTTGGAACCTCCCACTGAAGCACCCACAGTGGTCCACCTCCACTAAGAAGATTCCACATTTTCCTTTTCTCACAGACTCAAACTTCTGTTCTTCAGAACTTAGATAGCTGGATGGGGACTGCTACTAGAATAATTCAGTCTAAGGTTTAAAAAGAACTTGAATCAATAGGGAATCCTTCACAGGAGCATTCTCATTTTAAAGACTTATCTGGAAATGGTAAAGCCTATTAGCACAAATGAATGATATCACTAGACACAAAGATGAGGAAAAATCTTAAGACAGTGGGGTTTTCAAATGCGCTCCAGAAACAACTCTACTTAAATACCTGTCACTCTACCAACCTTGAGATTTGGAAAGAGTTGTCAGTTCATGAGAAAAGGTTGGGTTGCTCCACCCTATGTTGTTCTCTGCAAAAATGTCCACCTGGTAAGCCGTTTCGGGCTCAAGACCCTTCAGCTGATACTGGGTGATGGTAGCATTCTTGATCTTCACATCAATGTGCTGGTCTTCATTCTTGCCCTGAACCTTGTAACGGATGGTAATAGAAGAAATAGAATAGCCATCCAAAATTGTCCATGAGATCATGGCTGAGGAGTCTGTGATGTTGGAAATCTTGATGTTTTCTGGTTGAGGAGGGACAACTAGAAATTTAAAAAAAAAACATATTTCATTTGACATATACTACCATCTCTTATGTTATTATGCTTTTGAGATATAGATAATGTCAACCTATAAACTGAATAGTTAATTCAGCTGACTTAGATGATATTGCCATGAGCTGGTAGTGGACGCCATTCAGACTCAGCATGGCATAAGATGGGAAAATGGCAGTACAGATATCACATATTTGCCATCCTTATACTAAATTAAGGACTCAGAAATTTTATTATTCCAATAATTACCTATATTACACTCTTCTTGATGCTGGGAAGAACAGAAAGATTATTAGAGTTGACATTGACATAGGCCCTTCTAGACAATAACTCATTTCCGCTTGATAACAATCTTACCATAAGTATTGAAGCCCAGAAATGTTTACTATAGAAATGTTTCCTATACTATGGAGTACATAAACTTCCTATATATACAATATATAGTGTATATACAGTATATGCACACACACACACACACATACACACACACACACACACATATACAGTATATATATATTTCCTATACTCCATAGTATAGGAAACAGTTGGATTCCAGAGCCCCTAGTCTTACCCTGTGTGGTTCATCCTTACCCTGAATGCTTTATGGAGTAGTAGCAAGTAAGTGTATGCTGTATGAATAAGAAAATATGTCAAGCACTAGTCTAGACAAAGTGCTATACACAGGCTGGAAGGGAAGTTTGTGGCTCTCTCAAGCCTAAAACTAGTTGACTCAAGGAAAGAATAAATTCAAAGTCTTGCTTTTAATATCAACTGTACCCTATATTTTTGAGATTGTTTACAAGGTGCTTCCATATGCAGGCTCTCTTGAGTCTCATCATCACACAGGCAGGTATTAAGTTCAATTTTATACAAATTTTAGAGACCAGAAAACATATCAAAAATGTAGGGATTTGTATTAGTCCCAGTAAGCAAGCCGTAGATCCAAGCTGTTTCATTCCTTATACCACCATCTTTCCGTAGGAAAGTTACTGCTCTACTCCTGGAATCTTGCCATTTGTGAAAACATGGGTGGGACTGGAGGGGATTATGCTAAGTGAAATAGTTGGAAGGAGAAAAACAAATACTGAATGATTTCACTCATATGTGGAATATAAAGGAACACAGTAAAGAAACAGATAAGACCAAAACAAGCAAACCTTTGGGTTCTGACAACATAACTGAGGTTATCAGTAAGGGAGGGAGATTGAAAGCAAAGGGTGGGGGCTTCCAATGATTTGTGCTCAAGGCTTGTCGGTATTTTGGTGGTGAGTAACACACATTTGAAGAAGTGTGAGCCTGGACGCCTAAAATCAATAGTGCTGTAAACCGAAGTTACCTCAATAATAAAGTGCTATAAATTAAAATGTATGTTTGTATATTACATTATCATTTACCAACTTAAAAGTAAGTTTTTTCAGTGGGCTTTCTGTATTTGAATACAAGTTCTTTGGGTTGAAAACAGAGTTACTACTTAAAAGCAAATCAAAACCTTTGAAAAATGTCTTTTTTCGAGAAGTGTCTTAAAAGACCTTCTTTCTATTTTAAACTCTCAAAGATTCTGTTTAATTCTAATTTTTCTCTTTTCATGATATTGATACCCTACATCATTCTCTTTAGGTAACTGGCAATTTGTGAGAATGAGATAGTGGATTTTGAATCTTACATATCTGATTTTGATTTTCTATGTCTAACAAGTGGTTAAGAACCCAAAATCAAAATAAGTGTTATCCCTTAACTTCCTTTGCATTAAATACTAGGCTTTTTTAATATCTTTATAAAAGTGTAAAATAATGTGGTATCCTAGGAATGTCACAAAAGGAAACAGTGCCTCAGAAACACCTGCTAGAATAATGAACATAATTTTGGTGCCAACTAAACATCTTGAACTTGCATATACAAATTTATTGATTTATGGCTGAAAGGTCACCCTTTGGGCTAGTTTGGTGAAGCCCTGATTTAGAGCCTGTGCATCCAAGTCTAATAATCTACATGTTAGCAGATTCCCCAGGTGACTGCAAAGTAGATTCTAAGATGCGTCAAGAAATTGCTCATCAAAACATGAGCCACTTAGGAGTGGGCTGTGACTGCAAAAGGAATTTCTCCAAGAACTACTTTGAAGCATTTTGTTGTCCATTCAAAGAGAAAATGGACAGTGCGGTCTAGCAAAAATAAATAAAACAGAATTTAAGTGTAAATTATAACCCTCACCCCACAAGTCACTAGCTGCATAATTTTGGTCAAATTGCTTATCCTCCCCTGAATCTGATTTACTTCATCTGTTAAATATGATGATTACTACTCTATTTTCCTCATAAAAATCATCCTAAGTATCAAAGAAGCTACTCTACAAACACACATGCAGAACAAATTGTACACATACATATTTTTTTAACATATGCTTGGAGCCATAGGCCAAATCTAATTCATTCCACTCCTTATGCTTAACAGGAGGAATTATTAGATTGGGCATCAACATAAAATTTCTAACTAGGAGCATTAATTCTACTCCAGAACAACCTATATCAAGATCACCCAATGACAATATTCTGCATCAACAAACATATCACTGAAGAATGAAGTTTCTCATTCACATTATCCTTGACCTACTCCCTGACTCCCTGGAGACCAGCTCCTACCCTGCCAGTCTCTACCATCACCTCTACCATCACCTCCACCCCCACTAAATTTCATACAACCTCCCAAGATGAGTCTACTCTTCAGCGACAACTAGCAGCTTTTCATTAATTCTGTAAGTATAATGCACATGTGATTTTGAGAGTCTGTAATTCTGAGGATAAAATTTAAACAGAACAGTGAGTGAACATCTAAGACAACTTTGGACAACTCTGGAAAAGAAAAATAGGTATTTACCCTAAAGTTATCAAGACATTTAATAGACTTATAGCAATTTTAACAAGTCAGAACTGGTATGAGAACAAACACGGAGATCAGTAGAAGAGAATAGAGGCCCAGAAATTATGTAAAGTCAATTGTGAGAACTTGATATATGCCACAGAAAGCATAACAAAACACTGGATGGCACTGGGGCCACTGGTTTGCTGTATATGAATAAGATTAAAGTTAAAAAGAATAAAACATGTATACCAGACCCCAACATAACATCTGTCTTGAAGACCTAAATATTCATAACAAAGTACTGTAATTACTGTGGAAAAAATACAGGGAATGTATTTATGACCTTGGTTGTAGGGCATAATTCCTTCCAAAACACACAAAGTTCAAGCCACAAAGATCTGATTACACTAAAATTTAAACTGTATGGAGGTTAAAAAAAAACAAACAAAAAAAACCACCACCATAAACAAAATAAAAATAGCATGCATTTGCAATGTATATAACAATAGTATCCAAATTATATAATTCTTCCAAATCAGTAAGAGAAGACTACCCAACACTAAGCCAGTGTCCACACCTAGGACTGAGAAAATGGAAGCCAGCTGCAAAGAACAGCACAGATTTTGGAGGCTCAGACCTCGTGATCCTGCCCAATGTGGTAGCTGGTGTACCAAGAAATATCTAGTGTTCCCAGGGTCTCCGGAACACGGGGTGGCAACATGAAACCTGTTCTGTGATGAAAATCACTTTCAAGACTGAAGAAATCTGAGAAGTTTCTACTAATTTTAAGTGATCAATCTGAGGTTAAAGTCTGAACTTCAGAATATTTTGAAAGAAAAGCAATTTTACTTTTCTCTCCAGTATATATTGTAACTCTAAGAATTGTCTGTTATGAAAATATTTTTCTAGCAAAATTATTTGGCTTTAAGATTAGGAAAGGCCCGTTTGTAAGTAATCCCCAGCTGTGAGTACAGATACCCAACAGTACTGATAATGCACAAGCCCTAGAAAACCTGACTAAATAAGCCCTAGAAAAACCGATTCTTACTGTTAATTCACTTAATAAATCTTGTTCATGTTATTAATTGACAAACTCCATACCTAGGAAAGGGGTCTGAATCATTGCAAATCCCAATACATGGAGCTTTCTTCTACGTGACAAGTTAATAAAACAATTTGGGGTGTTGTGTGTGGCACTCAGCAACTTTTTACAACAAGATGCCTTTTATCATTTCTTAAATAACAGTCTTGAAGTGATGGCAGCAAAGTCCAAATGGCAGAGGCCAATGACATTCAGGCCAGGCTAGTGCAGCCCCGGCACTTATACTTACTGTCACTTAGGGTCCAGGCTGTGACATCTTCACTCCATTCCCCCTGGGCATTGGTGTTGACTCTGGCTCGGACTACATATTGCTCCCGGGGTTGTAAATTGTTAAGTAGCACTGAAGTCAAGTTGCCTGGCACTTTAATATTCTGCTGATCACTATTCATTTGCACTGACCTCCTCTCTACTTCAACATAAAAGTCCTCCTTTGTAGAGTTTGGAGGTATTGGTTGCCAGGTCAAATTTAGAGTGGTCTGACTTTTTGGTAAGAGACTGAGACCTCTTGGAGGAGGAAGACCTAGGAGAAACCAGAACAGATCATCATTTTTACAGAGGATGAAGGTAACAACATCCCCAGAAGGCAGCTTTAGAGGATAAGCTTGGCTTCTAGAGTAATATACAATTTCACAGGCGATCATAGAGACACACGTGAGCTGCCATGTAACACTATTTTCCCTATCAAAATAACATTTAAAATAATTTTTATTTGTAGTTTGAGTGACTGTAATACAGGAAATCAACCCCTTTAGGGAAAAAGTTGGGAATATTTTTCAAGAAACCTAAAAATGACCATATACTTTGACCTTATAATTTGACTACAGGGCATTTATCCTGAAGAAAAAATCTGAGGGAAGAGAAGAAACTCTGTGCCACGAAGATGCTCATTACACTGTTGATAACAGCAAACAATGGGAAGAAACCTGCATGTTCAAAATAGGAAATGTTTTAAGAATTCTGATATGGCCATCCTATGGATTAAAATAGATAATTGGAAAAAGTATGGAAACCCAATCAAAATATTTACAATACAGGAGAAGAAACTCTGATTGCCATCTGGTAAAAGCAATGTCTACAGTTGGCGAAAGAGAGGAAGGAAACTGATAAAAATGAAAACAGTGAATTTGCCAAAGTTGTGGGATTGTGGGTTATTGTTCAGTGTTTCTGTTATGATTTGAGCAGTCCATTAGAAAGCAATTTCAGGTTTATTTCTCTGTAGCAAGGAGAATTTCAGACATCATAATAGCTGTGGTGCCAGGCCCAGGCCCAGGCCCAGTCCCACTCGGATCACATAAAGGTATGGACTATGGCCACATGCTATCTGCAGAATTTTACCCACAAGAGCCTGCACTATGGGAGAGGTAACTGAATGGAAATGATACGGGTTTTGAAATCAAAGAGACTTTGCTTTGAAAAATTGGTAAGCTTCCCAAGTTCACATGTAACGTGACACAGAAATACTCACCTCCCAGTCTCAGGAGGAGAAAATAAGGTAATGAATGTGAAATTACTTGGAAAGTGTTTAGGGGCTCTACTAACATTACTTCCTTTCCACTCTCCCACCTTCCCTTTTCCCCCCCTCTTCACTGCCCACCCTTCCCTCCTTCTTCCCGCCTTCTCTCCCCCTTCCTTCTTAAGATACCTTATATCTTGTGTCAGTGGACAGAGGAGGAATCTCTATTTCCAGTTAATAAGAGTAAATTCATTTTTTTAATTCCAGACAAAGTCTTTTCAAACATAGGACAAGGATCTTCTAACTCATGTATTCTCAAGGTGATATTACTGCCTTTAAGGGGGCTAAAGTAGTATGGGAACATTTTAGATATTACAGTGGCTTATGGAGGGAGATAGATAGACAGATAGATAGATAGACAGACACACACACAAAACCACAAACCGTAGTATTAAAACCTTCATGGCAGAGGAGACATTAGGACAATTTTTTTTTATTTTAGAATACCTAAAAAACTCCATAGATAGAGGGAGAGAACTTTTTTAAGCTGAGAAATACTGGTGAAAGGTCTGTATCCATCCACAGGAGGAGAGACTCTCGTTGGCCAGCTGCTCCTCAACTAACAAGCAGGTCCTCACATTTGCTTGGTGTTATGCTAAAGGTCTTATTTTTTCTTTCTCTGTAACCTTTGCAAATTGAGGGGATAATAACTCCTTTCATTCATTTCTACCGTTTCAGTTCCAAAATAAGCCAACGGAGAAAGCAGAACAGAGGGTGATGGTTAGCATCTCACCTGTAAACCAAGGCTGTGCCTCCTACAGAGGAGAAAGTCAGTCAAAGGTCATTTCGCTTCTTCCTTCCTTTCTCTCCTCCCTACTGCCCTCTCTCTGTCATGTGCTGGGAATGTGTTCTCTTCCCTCCCCTCCTGGCCTCCACTACTCAATCAACACACTTATAAATAGTGCAATTGCCAGATGAATTAAAAAACAAACATCAGCAAATTTCAAATGATGGGAAAAGAAGAACCTTCAAGAATTCCCTTCCCACCCGCCTCTGAGAACTACTTTGAAATATTCCAAGAGACCTCTAAATACATCCTGGCTGGAACATATTCTGAGGGCTGAAGACAGTACAGTGTGGGTCTGTGAAGTGTTTCATGTTCTGTTTCATAAATACTTTCCATCCTGAGTCAGATTATGACCTTCCCCTTTTGCTTCATCAACACTGGCCTGAGAGAAGATTAACTACCACTTGCCTTTCAGCAGCAACCTGATGAAATATCGGGGCCCCCGTGATCATAATCATGGTGATGCCTTTATCCTCTAACTTCCATACAGCTTCTGGCATTATTTTCTGTATTCATAACCTGTGGGGTTCCTAAGAAGCTGTTTCTTGTGCAATGCTTCTGCAAGTGCCAGGGTAGCTCTGGAGTCCTGTTTGGCTCTTTCAAGATGCTGCTGGTCTGATGAAAACTAGGAGGGTGGCATGGAAGGGGGCACCTCTGTTAGGGACACAGCTGCTGCTGCAGAGCTAGACGGCCTTCCTTGTTCCTCACTAAATAATTCCATACCCTCCGGCCTTCAGTAAATGGACTATAAGAACTGTAAATGTCACCAGTTAGGATAAGGAAATGGGGTCTTTGGGCTCCCATGTTAATAACAACAACAACAATAATAGGAGAATCGAAAGAATATTAAGCCTGAGACTTGAATATGGTGATGCATGGCATATCACAAAGTCAAATTGTTAATTCTCTTAGACTCTATTTTTCAATCAATACACTAGGTAAGATGATAATCCTTACCCTCCAAGGTAATATGAATTAAACATATATACACTTGTAACTATAAAGCTATGACCAAGAGAGAGAACTGTAGTTTTACACAATGAACACTGGAAAAGAGAACTTGACAAGAGACTGCTCCAATGTTGCACAACACATAGCTGGGTAGCAAAAAGCTGCAGCCCAAACAAGCACCAGAGAAACTTCACCGAGGCAAGGACTCCTACGTTAGCGCCTTAGGACAGGCCGAGTTCACATTGACCTATCAGGAAACTCTGCTGACATATTATTAGATCTGCTGACATCGTATTAGATATGTGTACCAGGGACCAGCAGCACCGTCACTGGGGAATTTTTAGAAATGCAAATTCTTGCGCCCACCCTCACCCTCAAGCCTACTGAATCAGAAACTCCTCCGAGTGGGCCCCAGATATCCCTCTTAACAAGCTCTTCAGGTGACACTGATACTTGAGAACCCCGGACTTGGAAACACAGAGGTACTGAAGCAGCTGCAGGAGCTGCCTATAGGCAGTAAGACAGGAGGCGGAGGGGTGCACTACCGGACGGCTATTCTTTAGATAAAAGCCTTTCATTCCATTTGATGTTTTAACCGTGCGCATGAATTACTTTGAAAAATTAGAAATTATTTTAAAAAATAAATAAACTGCAATTCCTGAAGTAGGTATGCAGCCAGAACCTGGCGCAGGCCCTTGACATGGAAACAGGAAGCTGCTGGTGAAGCACCAGAGCCAAGGCCCGATGCAGTTGCTGCTAAGTAAATCCCAACTCCTCAGGGATGTCCCTGCTTTCCTGCAGGTTCATCTGCTTCCTCCTCTGTCCCTGTGGATGGCTGCAGACACCCTCCCCCAGGGAGCTAGACCAGGAGTGCGGCCCAAATACAGGAACGGCTTGGCTCACAGTCGCTGCCTTCCTGTCACTTTCCCACCCACTGAAAAGCAAACTCCTTCCACCTCTATCCCCACCCACCCACTCACCCACCACCACCCTTCCTGGTCTTCCTTCCTCTTTCCCCTTCCTCCCCCTCCCACCCAGCTCAATAAACGCTGTTTGCTTCCACTGACCGACAGAAGCCGTTGTGAACTGTCTCACAGGTCCAGGATGGCCCTCCCCACCCTCGCCGCGCCGCACCAGCTGCACGCAGAGCTCGTAATCCGTTCGCGGTTCCAAGTAGTTGAGTGTAACAATCTCATTTGTCACTGAGAAGAGAGAAAGTCCAGGAAACTTCAGTTGGCATTCTTTTACATTCTTTAAAATGGAATGTTGTTATTGTGATGTGAACTAATGTTTGGTTTTTCAAAGTACAATGTCTAAGTAAAACAGAGAAGCAATTCATCTTCAGGGCCTTTTGCTGTTCCTAATAGAAGGAGAATAAGGCTTTTTAAAGGAAGTTTCTAGGTCATGGTATGGACATTAGTGTCTGAGACACACATTTCTGCTTAGAAGAGCTTATCTTTTCATTTTAGAGTAAGACTGATGGGATGTGAAATATCAATCCTCAGTGCTGTGGAATATCAATCAGATTTATGGGGGAGGGTCTCAATCAGAAGATCAAATGATTTAATTTTCACAGTTTTCAAGGACATACAATGAGTGCAATCAAACTATCATGATAAAACAGCTCTTTGAGAGTTTGCTTATAATGACAAGAATGGTCATATCACAAAAGAAAGATCCTGAAGTGCTTGAAAATAGATTCCATAAACAAATGGTATATGTTGTTGTTTTTTTTTTACATTTTAGCTATTTGCTTTAGCCAGCCTCTGTTTCTCCATGGATATTGTGAAAAGACTTTTTCCCTGCAATAGGGTAAGTTCCCAGTCAGTACAGAAAAAACTGGACTGTTTTAAGTGTTCTTAGAAGACCACTTTGTGGGTGTTCACTTGTAAAAAAAAGCCAATAGATTTTTACCACTCTATGGAAAAAGAAAAGCAGCTGCTTTTTAGCAAGATCTAGCCATTAATGTGGAAGCAGCAACCTAGCAAATCAGTCTTACATTTCTGGGACTCTGCATTTTAGCTGCATCTACAGCAGAATGTGAATAGCTCAGTACTAATATCATGACTTTATTCATTGTACCCAGGTCAACTAGTTTGATTAGCCCAAACCTTCCATTTCTTTTTTTAATAACTTCCTCAATTATCAGCACGAGGTGGGTAGAGGACCCTTTTCAGGAAATCACAGGCATAGTGAGGCCAAGTAGTGGGGTAGGGATTCCTAGCACCTACAGCCTCGATAGCTGTAGTGCCTTGGTAGCGGCAGTTCTCTGGACAAGGTGGTGTATTTCAAGCAATATGGTCACTTGATAACGCCACGCAACAGAAGTGTAATTTGTGTTTTTAAATAAGTGAGACTTTTCCCATAGACTTTTGACACTTGATCACATTTTGTTGTATGGTTTGTTTTTTCAGGAAGCTGGGAGAAGGGGCACGTAGCTCTTTTTGGCTCTACCCCGCCCCTCCCCACCCCCGAACTGTCTGCTACAACCCAAGTTTGGGGCTCCAAATTCCTCTCAAAATGTCTGTGGGTTAGGAGCCTGCTGAACAGGGAAAGACCCAATGTAAAAAAAAAAAAAAAAAAAAAAAGAAAGAAAGAAACAATCATTAGAGCAGCAACAGTCATCCTTGGGAGCTAAACAGATTCTAATGACCATATTTATACTTAAGTATCTTTCATCATGACTAAGTAAAACGGGGTAACTAAAAACAGGATTGCAATCCAGAGAAGCCTGGAAAGGTGATATAGGTATCAATAGTTAATTCCTGATGCAGGCCGGCTCCACATCTCATAACACACCACCACTTGCAGAAAGTTAGCCCTGGAACTGAGAGGGCTATACTGTCTCCTGGATACTTTGCAATGGAATCTTCTGCTACCACCTTGGGGCAGAAGGTTAAGGCGGGGTGAAGGGAGTTCTGTATTGGGGGAAATTTTTCCTAGTGCCACATCCTCAGCTGGAGCCTTTCCTATCCAAACCTTACCTTGAATGTGCCGCCAAGCCTCGTGATGCTTAACAGGTTTGTATAGAAGCTTCTTGGATTTGATTGGTCCATCCCCAAAGTAAGGCTCAGAGCTGATGTTGATAACAGCAAAGTTATGTCCGGTGTTGATCACATTTGGGGCATTCAGGGGCTTTGGAAGAACTAAAGAAAATAGCAGCAATCACATTAGTCTTAGACTTTGGGATTTATCAATGCTCTTAGATGGAGTAGGGGTGGGTGCCTTTACATGTCCAACAAAGCCCTCCTGGAAAGCACTCAGCTCAGATTCAGTGTGATCACCTGCTCTGCGATCTCCTTTGCTCCTCTCTCCCCAACCCATTTTCCGCAGTCAAATGCTTGATTAAAATAGGAGCACTCCTTTGCTCAAGACCTTACAATGAATTCCCATCCCATTTATAAATGTAATAAAATCTAAGATTTATACCATAAACTGCCAAGTCTTGCACAATCAGGCCCCCACCTACTCTCCAGCTTCCTTCTCTCCCCAACCTAATATCCTCAGTCCCACTGACCTCATCTCAATTCATCCAACTAAACATGCACCAAGAAACTTTGTCTCGGAATCTTTATAGATGTTCTCCTGTGAGAATTAGTGCTCTAATTCCCACTATTCTGTTTAATTATTTTTTTTAAGATTTATTTATGCATACAAGCTGGGGTACAGACCAGAGGTGTGGGGCAGCGAGAGGGTTCACCAGAGACAGAGTTGGGAACAGAACAGGCAGGTTGATGGAAACACACTGCTGAGGGGAGCAGCGGGCGAGGCAGGAGAGGTCGGGCGCCATGTGGGAATCTCCCCCTACCAGCATCAAACTCGCATCGCTGCTACCAACAGCTACACAGCACAGCACGTAACCGCTGCGCCACTGGGGAGGCCCTCTTTAATTCTTACCCATCATTCATTCTCAGCCAATGCAACTTCTGCACAGAGGCTAGATCAGAAACTATCTTAGGCTTGTGTAACATATACTTTCATAGGACTTACACTTTTTCTTTGTTGTAGCTTCAGAATTTATTATACTTTATGAGTGATTATTTGATATCAGTTTTCCCACTAAACTATATCTTCATGCTTTCTACACCTCCCCACCCCAGATCCCTTTAATCTCTCTCAGTTTCACATTTATTACCTTATAGCTCTAAAGGTCAAAAGTCAGACATGGTCTGTTCGGGCTTAGATCAAGGTGTCAGCAAGGCTGTGTTCCTTTCTGAAGGCTCTAGGGGAGAATCTGTTTCCTGGTTCTTTTCATTTTCTAGAAACCACCTGGATTCCTAGCTCATGACCCCTTCCTCTCTGACCCTTGTTCTGTTGTGTTATCACTTTCAGATAACAGCCAGGAAAGATTCCCTGCTTTTAAGCAGATGTGATTAGAATGAGTCACCTGGATAATTCCAAAAAAAATCTCCCCATCTCAAAGACCATGTGTTCTCAATAGTAGGAAATATACTGTAAAAGGGTGAGAATTGGTTCTTTGGGGATATAAAAAATTTTAGCAATTACAATAGTTTATGACCTTACAAAGAGCCATAGTACATAAAAAGGCATATATTACATCTGTGATACTGAAATTTATAGTGATGGGAGGGGATTTCCGGAGTAAAATTTCTAAAAGGGTTTATTAATGGGATGATAATGATAAAGAAAAGGTTGTAAAACATTGTACTATATTCTGAGTTCTATTAGGGTGAAGACCATGTAGCATTGTTTGCCAGGAGCTGAAAAATGTTTATCGATGAATGAATGCCCAGTGATAACCGTAGCTCTACCAGCCTGACCTTCTTAGAAATACGTAACTGTTGTGGTTCTCTTTTTCCCTCCCAAAGAGTATATATTATAAAATGTAGACTGTTTCAGATCTGGGGGGTATACAGTACTCAGTAACCACTTTTTCTCTCTGTCTCATGCTTTGACTCACCATCTTTAGAAGTTACCTTCAAGTCTTTGCTTAAATGTTATCTTCTCAGGGAAGTCTCACTACCTCCATTTAAAATAAAAGTCACTCCTCCAGCTTGCACCAGCATTCCCAGTGCCTAAAACAGTGCCTGAACAAAATAGGGCTTCAATAACTCCTATTGACTAACTGAAGGTTTAGGAGTAGCTGTCCAAGGCCAGGATATAAAGCTGGTAATCAAGCAGTATTCCCTGACTGCACACAGACAATTCTAGGATCAAATTGGATAAGTTAACTGGATACACATTTTACTTCGGTCAGTTCTTGAAAAGAAGGTGCTGCTATGAGTGAATTCATTCACTAAGTCAATTACTTCATTCACTAAGACATGCTTCCCTTGTATGATCAAATAAGACCACTTGTTTGTTTAAATCATCAAATACATATTTGAGTATAGACATTAAAGCCCGTCTCCTATAAAAATAATGCTCCAAAATCTTCCTCTTAGTAATTTATCATCTTTTTATCTCAATTATTTTTACGGAGATATACATACTGTAAAGTATAAATTCTTAAGTATATTTAGCTACCTATGTACATACCCATGTAACCACCATCCACACTAAGAATGAACATCTCCAGTGTCCATAAAGTACCTTTGTATACCTTCCCAGTCAAAAGGGAGTTACTACCCTGATTTCTGTCACTATAGATTAGTTTTGCCTATTCTTTAGCTTTACATAAATGCAAGCATAAAGTACATGCTTTCTTTTGCTTGTTATCTGTATGATTCATTCATTCATATTGTTGTAGGAATGAATTCCTTTTTTCAAGTTGCTCCTTAGTATTCTGTTGCACAAGATCTGTGCTGAATTGTGTCCATCTCTCCCAGTTCACATGTTGAAGTCTTTACACCCAGGACATTTCACAATGCAACTGAATTTGGAGATAGGATCTCGAAAGAGGTGCTTAAGATAAAATGAGGTCATAAGTATAGTTCCTAGTCCAACATGACTAGTGTCCTTATAAAAAGATTAAATTAGGACATACAGTGGGAAGACTATGTGAAGACAGGAGAACATCTACCCACCAGGGAGCAAGGCTCAGAAGAAATCAACCCTGCCCACACCTTAATCTGGGACATCCAACCTCCAGAAATGAAAGAGTAAGTTTCTGTGGTTAAAGGCATCCAGTCTGTAGAATTTTACTACAGCAGCCCAACAAGCTATTAATAGCGATGTCCTAATTTGTTTATCCCATGAAATGATGGATATTTGGGTTTATTTCCATTTGGGGCTACTATAAATACAACTACTGTGAACATTATCTTTTTGAACATATGCACTCATTTCTCTCATTTCTTTGGAACATATACCTAGGAAGAGAATTGTCAGGTCACAGGGTAGGTACATGCTTAGTTTTAGTACATATTGCCAATTTTCCATAGTGGTTGGACCAGTGTCCACTCTGGAGTAAAATTTAGTATCTGATTCTTTTTAATACTATGAGTAAAGTCTGATTAATTTACCTGATGGTTATTTCCACTTCATGGATATTATTCAACATAACAGCAAGGAGGCATCAGTAGCTTAGAACTAGAGATACTGTGCATTGAGGCTGTGTGCTGTGTATTTCATTGAAACATAAAATCGGAAACAGTGACTCTCCTCAATCTTAGCAACATGGTTTGTCCTTTACTTATTATTTTTTTTACTTTCCATGGGCAGCAAACCTTCCAAAGAGCTTAAAAAGAAGGTAATTTTGTCTTGGCTGTATATCATTTCCTTTCTTCCCCAAACATGCAAGACGTAAGGAATTATTTTGACCATGGGAATGTTCTCAGAATAAAACAGTTGGCCAAAAAAATACAAAAAATATTAAAGGATTCTGTGGTAGGTTTACATGGATTCTTAGGGCAGAAAATCCAAATCTATGAGAATACGCTACTATCATTACTAACCCTTAAAAAGAGTATCTAGAAATTACCTCTGGGATCGCCAAAAACATTCCCAGTTAAGTAATGAGGTGGGTAAAATACAATTCAACTTTGGATATCTTACTTCCTCATCTGTCACACAGAGATTCAGAAAGCTCAATAGTCTACGAGAGATGGTCCAGGGTGTGGACTCAGCAATGCCAGGTTCAAAACTAAGATTTCTGCTGACCAGCTGTGCTGCCTTAGACAAGTTAGCTCAGCCTTCAGAACCCATGTCCTGACAAAGTGGGGATAACAATAACTGTAACACGTGATTCCTTTAGAGATTAAATTAGATGATGTGTGTGGAGCACTTAGCTCTTTAGCTTTCCTGGAATATATGCCAGAGACTTGCTTGGTGTTTTCTCTAGATGAGATCCTAAGAACCTTTCAAATTTAAAATTCCTTGTGGTATTTATGTACATCAGCCAAGCTAACCTGGGTTTTCTTCCACTTTTTTTCATGCCATATCTACTTAAATTTTGAAATACTACTTCAGAACAGGAAAAATATTCACAACCCTGAATACGTGAAAAGTCATTCATATTAATTACATAGCATAGCCTTGGCTTCATGCTTAAATGAGGAATATGTGAAGGAAAATTTCTTCACATTATTTTCTCTCATAATGAATAGGAAGTCACAATAATGAGGCTAAACTACCTGTGGAATATAAATACTAATAGCCATGTTGTGCCAGACAACTCCAAATGTATTATAATAAATGCTTACAATAATTTTGAAAGGTAGTAAATGGAGCTCATTCACAAATAAAGGCTCAAAGAATTTAAATTAATTTGCTCAGTGCCACACGGAATATTTCTAGCTGTTAGGGACAAAAATCAAACCCAGGACTGTATGAATTCAAAGGCCGAGTATTTAATCTCTCCTTTCCATTTTCTTGCATTTTTTTTTTTTAAAGCTTAGTAGCATCCTGAAAAACATCCAAAAGGTATTTCAGTGATCAGAGAGTCTTTCTATGCAGGATCAACACACAGCAATACAAAAACATAGCCCATCAAAGATAAGCTTTTTTCCTCTGGAAAATGGATCTTACCTTTCACAGAAATGTTGAAAGGCTTTTCCACCATCCCAGCCACTGTGTTCACACTGCAGACCCAGATTCCTGAGTCAGGGGGCAGGATCCGGTGGATGGTGAATATGGCCACTGAGAGTTGACCTGTGTGGTTAAAGTCTTTCGGCTGGAAAGGGCAAATGCACACACAAAAAAATAACTTCTAGAGGCATAAACACAAAGGTCCAACACTGACCCCATCTCATTGTTTAATGAAAAGTTTTCTAGGAGAGATTAAGAAGCTAAATGCAATACTAGCATAATCATTGGCTTATTTCCAAAGCTATTGTGGTAGCCCTGAAAGTTTATATTGGATTGACGCCCTCGCAGATCCTGCTGTTGTATTTGTGTGTTTTGGAGCATGGAGTAAACACTTACAAGCAAAGAGCCTAATTGCTTTTAAACGGCATCTGGTACCATTTGTTCCTCTGTAGTCTAATGGCTGAATGGGAGGACAAAATGGCTTCCAAAGGTGTTTGAGGGGCTGTCAAGTGTGGTGCTGTGGAAACCACCAGGGCTCTGAAGACACATGCACCTGTGTTCACAACCCAGCTCTGCCCCTTTTGACCAATTTCTTACTTACTGAACTTCACTCAGCCAGTTCCCACTTTTGCAAAAAGAGAACAGGTCATGTTAAGTAAGATATTGCGTAGAGGCCAGCCAGTGCTCACCGCATGGTAGCGGTGACTTCCATTAACCCATGGCAAGGCTAGCAAGATGTTGGAAGCTGTTCATGGACTTCTGGGCCCCAGTGGGTGGTTTCGGTGGAATCAGGAACATTAGCTGTGTGGTAGCACATTCTCCATACCCCGCCCCCAAGAGGTCACTTGTATCTGCCTTCTGGTCAAATTGACTTTGGTCATCTTTGAGAGAAAAATAAGATAACTATTCCAAATTTTTTAGACAAGAAAACGCATCAGCTTCCTGAGAATCACTTGGGACAGAGTACTTTCAGGATGCTCCTGTCTCTGCTGCATTTGGGATTGTTGGGAGAGAGAAGGGAAACATACTGCAAAAGTAGTTTAGTTCTTTCTAGCAAAGAAGATTTGCTGTGATAACACCCCAAGCAGTGGTGAAAGCCAGCAGGGAATCAAAGTGAAGAGAGAGGGGGGCCCAAGGAGTGCACTCAGACCTCAGGAATTCATTCTATTTAAATATCGAAGTGTTTCTGTGTATACTAGAATTTATTGTATTCAACTCTCCTCCTCTGCCCTCCACTGATTGCTGCTCCAAAGAGGTTGATAGCAGTCGACCAACTTCATGTCCCACACACCTGGGAGCTAGCACAAGAATCTCATGCTGGTTCAGGGTTACAGCATCGCTTCATGACCACCTGACCACCTCATTCTCCCTCATATGAGGAGGCAGAGCCAGGGTGCTATCATCAGGGGAGAGCGTGGCACAGCCTGACACGGACTTCTTTGCCCCCAGAAGTGGAGCAGGATGAGTGTCATTCTTGGCACTCAACTTTATTCAGTCTCACTGTGGTAGATTTCCAACCTGGCACTTCAGGGCTTGTCACAGAGGCTGCAGGGAGAGGACCAGTAAGGCTGCGGGAAGTCTGCTTTGCCTCCTCAGGTGTCTGGCATTTTGTCAAAGCAAATAATACCCTAGCCTAGAAGGACACAAGCCCCGAGTGAAATCCAGTCCTCAGCAGGCTGATTATTATAGCGAAAGCATTAATGCTGTAACGAGGGCAGATTGTAAATAATTCTTACGCGGAGCACTGTTCCATCTGGTTTCACCAGGGTCATTTCTTCATTAGCAGGTAGTGGCCAGCCAGATGCTTTGCAGATAGGATTAAATTTACCACTGTTTACTTCTATATAATCTGGCAAATCTTCTATCTTTGGAGTTATCCTTGGCATGCCTGAATGAAGAAAACAGCATTGTGAAATCTAATCTTTAACACAGAAGGAATAGTAATCATAAAGTAGCTGCTATTTACTCAGTCATGCACTAGGCAAGAGCTTTGCAAATATACTGTTTTACCTTTACATTATAAATTTATGAGCTATTATTGTCCCAATTTTATAGACAAGGAGACCAAGGCTCAGAGCCCAGATTCAGCTCAGATCTCTATGAACCCAGAGTTCACACTTCACCATAGTGCTGTACTGCCTCAGTGGACCTGGAACTTTCAGTCTCAATATTGAAAAGATCACCACTGGCACATCGCCCCCGAAATTATTATTCAGTCCCTCTCCTAATTTTTAAGAGATTTTATATATATATATATATATAAAAACTAGATGATCTACTCAGCAAAATCCACACTATTGATGATCAACAATAAGAGCCTCAGTTTTGATATATGAGCGATGTCTCATCGATTGGGAAGTCTGCAGGTGCCAGGTGATTAAAAATGTTTACACTTCTATCCAAGAAATGACAAGGAATATAATTTTCCCTAATGAATTTCTACTCAACAGCCAAACAAAAAAATGTTGCTACTAGTATTGAAGAAAAATATCTGTGGTATCAAAAAAGGTAGCAGGGATTCCTTGCTTAATATCTACATAGTAGAGACTGAATATGTCACCTGAACCCCAGGCCTTAGAATACTTCAGATTATTTGTAATTAAATGTGAGATGGGGTTGCAAACAGTCCAATACTTAGTAAACGTGCCAGTGGCCCAGAGGAACAGCACTTTCATGTTATTTCCTATCGGTGGTAGGAGGAGGTGGGGTCAAGGCAGGCACAGGATATTGATGTTTTAGATAGCCAGCCTAAATCTGAGGTCCGGAATGAACCAAGCCAAAGGTGTGAAGCGGGAGGGAAAGAAGCCTAATAACTACAAAGGGAATTCCTTGGTTTATCTGTAGACAGATAGTGATTAGAAATTTTACCAAAATGCCTTATGTAGTCATTCACATAGGAAGTTTGAAAAATACTTTGGCAATTTCAGGGTATGTCCTCCTTTCATTGTCCTCTTGCATTTTCTGCAGTTGGGATAGAGGTTGGGATTGATAAGCAGGTGGATGTACGGATGGAGGGTGGAATCAGGTAAGGAGAGGGGGACTGCTCACTAAAGGCCTGGGGCGTGTGTATAGGTGTGAGAGTCGCACAACTTTCGCAGCATCAGCCTTAGAATAGAGCGAATGTAGTCAAGTGCAGTGGTTCAAGTCCTTAAATGTGTTAGTTACCCATTTTCAATCTAGTCCTCTGACAGCCCTAAGGCATTTCTTCCCTTTTCTAGAACTTCTCAGACTCTTTTTACCCTGTGGCAAAATCCAATGCTGGGGAAAGAAGAAAAAATATAAAGCTGATAAGCTAATGCCTTTTAGAAAACTGTTGATATCCTCTCCCATGTTTTTTTCTGAGTTCAGAAACAGAGAAAAGGCTCTAACTGTCTTACAATTCTGAGTGTACATTTCACTGGATACATGTTTCTTACTCTAACACTTAAATTTCTTTGATTGAAAAAAGTAATATGTTTATTATGTTCAAAATTTTGAAATTATGCTTTTAGTTTCAAAAAGTATATTCTAGGGCGAGTTAGGAAACTTTTCTGTGAAGGACTAGTTAGTAAATATTTTCAGCTTGCAAGCTCTAAGTCCTCTGTGGTAACTATTCATCTTCATTGCTAAAATGCAAAAGCAACCACAGAGAATCGACTGTAAATGAACGGGGGCGGCTATGAGCCAACAAAATTTTCTATATAGCTATGATGGACAAACAAAGGAATACAGTACTGATGTATGCTACAATATTGATAAGCCTCAAAAACACTGTGGTAATTGAAAGAAATCAGTCACAAAAGACCACATATTGTATGATCCCATTCACAGTTTATGAAAAGACAAGGAAAAGTAAATCAGACAGAAAGCAAATCAATGGTTGCCAGTAATGGGTGGTGGGGTGGGAAGGGAAGACTTGGAGTTACTGCTAATCGGTACAAGATTTCTTTCAGTATGATGGAAATATTCAGAAACTGAATTACAGTGATGGTTGCACAACTTTAGACATATACTTTAAAAACATTGATTTATATATTTGAAAAGATTGAACTTCATGGTATAAAAATTATATCTCATTAAAGCAGGTTTTTTTTTTGTTGTTGTTTGTTTGTTTGAATATGAGGGTGGTTTGGATCAGAGTTTGTTGATGCCTGCTCTGGGGTAATTTTTGAACTAGAAGTATATAAAATTTCATTGTGAGAGTAGTCTTTTTTTTTTTAATTTTTTATATCTTTTAAAAACTATCCTTTGTCCAGGTGCCTCCAATGTAGTTCTTTCCCTGTTGTGCATGGCCAGGGAGAAGGGTAGTCCTACTGAAGGGAGCAGGAGAAATGGGCAGAGCTCCCAACTGGCCAGTCTCATTGCTTAATGTGTGACAAAGAGCACCTGGTCTTTTCCTGGTGGAAGGAAAAATGATCGCCAATGTGAAAGTCCCTAAAAATACATTAGAATGTTATCCCTTAGGACGTGGTATATATTCCTCCTAACTTCTGGATGGAAAGAGAAGTTGGCTTGAGGTTCTTGTACTGAGATAAGATACAAACAATGCTTGGTTCAGTCATGCTGAACATGGTTCTGACCACAGTGTTACCTTGCTTTACCTTCTTTCTCACACTGCAGCCCTTGCCATCCTGGAGAGCAGAGACATCCTTGGAACCGATCACACACCTCCCCATTGGTGCACCTGCACCTAAGCTTACAGTCTGGCCCATAATAACCAGGCTGGCATGCTGTAAACAAAAAAACGTAAAAATCAATGTTAATAAACAGAGAGAGGAGGAAACTAACGCTAAAAGTGGCTGATTTTATTTTCTTTCCAAGCTGTCAGTCTTGCTGATTCATCTAAGTAAGTATGTGATTTGACAGCATTATTTATCTGAATCACAAGGAAGTTGAAAGGTTGGGGGATTCTGCTTCATGGACTGTCTCATAGGACTGTCTCATGGACTGCTTCTATCAACTGTCTCATGGATAACCATTATATTAAAAAAAAACAACTTCTTGTAAGCACTGAAAATTGGAGGGAACCAACCAGGCACACTCTTAAGGGGAACTGAAATTTGGAAATTGGGCATAGAATGTCATTCATTTTTCAGCTTATAATCTAATGGTTGGGTACAGCTGATACTCTGTGGGGAAGCTGAAATGTAAAGAAAACCTGAACCAGAGGACAGAGTCAAGGCAACCACAGCCACTGGAACATGAGAGGAAAAATCTAAAAAAGGAGAGCCAAAAGAATTTCCAAATATTTGGCCCATCAACCACACTTAATACATAAACACTCAAAGCAGCCCTATGAAGGATAAAAGAACTGAACTGGGTTTAAGCTGATACCTGAGTCAGAGTTTGCAGTTTGAGTTCTACCAACCTCATTACCCACCAAAACACAACAACAAAATCAGCATTCCTCAAAGGAATATACCGTATTCCAGAGACTCCACAATTTAACATTTACAATATCCAAGATAAAATCCAAAGTACTCACCTTAAAAACAGAGAATTATAAATAATTAAAATAATTATTAAATAAATAAATAATTAAAATAAAATAAAAGAGAGCCAGTATACACCAACCAAATGTTGGAAATAGTAGACAAGCATTTTGAAACAGCTACAATTATGCTCAGAGAGATAAAATGTGCTTGAAACAAGGAGAAATATAAGCAGGGGAATGTAAACTATAAAAAATAACCAAAAAGTTATTCTTAGAATTGAAAAGTGCAATATCAGAAATAAAATGATCACCATGTGGACTTAGCAACAGAATGGAGATGACAGAGAAAAATGTCAATGAAATTGAAGTCATATCAGTAGATTTCCAATCTGAAGAACAGGTAGGAAAAAGGTTAGAAAAAAATGATTCACGCCTCAGGGACCTATGGGACAATATCAAGAGATCTAAAACACATATAATTGGTGGTTCAGGGAAGGTGTGTGGGGGGAACATCACAATATTTGAGCCGGACTGGACTGAGTTAATGAATGCTCTCTAGTTAGTGTGGGTCTAGAGACACCTTTACTCTAAATCTGATGAAGCTTATGTTCTAGACTCTTCACATGAATGCACCCCTTTCTCAGCCCTCCCAAAGGGTTCACATACACACATGTGTTTTTTAATTTAATTTGCACATTAATATTCTTTCTTTTAAAGAGGGACTGGATCTGGCCCTGCCTAGAGTCACCTTTTACTTTTAAGGTGTTTATTTCTGAGCTCAGGTGGGATTCCTCCACTGTCATAGCTCCCTTAATGAACAGAGACACAAACACAGCATTTAGAGGGATTTTACTGGGGTTTTGCAAGGGGCTGAAGCTTCCATTTGTGTAACTTTCCCCTCTGACCTGTTCCTCCCAGCCCTTAAAACTGTGCTGTCTAGTATGGTAGCTGCCTGCCAGGTGTGACTCTTGAGCACTTAAAAGATGGTTCGTCCAAATTGGTTCGTCAAAGCTCTAATATGAAAAAAGGAATGTGAAACTTCTCATTAATCATCTTGTCTATTGATTACATATTGAACTGGTAATATTCTTGATACCCTGGTTTAAACAAAACATTAAAATTACTAGTGTTTTTTCATGTTCTAAAGGTAGCTACAAGAAATTCTTTAATTTTATATGTGGCTTGCTTATATGACTAATGAACTTCTCTGCCCTGTTACGATCAAGTTTTAGGGGGGGCACCCCATCATAGCTCCCAATATATAAGATGTGAAAAAAGCTAACACTGCAAAGTCCTTAAGCTCTGGCTAAATGATCACATTAGCATTCATTAGGCAGGGTCTGGCATATTTGGCTGCAGGTTCGTGTTCAACTACTGTGGGACAGTAGTTGTAAAAGGCATAAATGGCAAGTAAATGGGAAGCATACCATGGAGCCTCAATAAATGGGAAAGTGTATTTCAGAAAGGAAGGGACTCGGAGTAGTTAGCATGATTAAGATCCACAGAAGATAGCATCTTAACTTCCTCAATTTTCATATCACAAGTCCTGTCTGGATCTGACCCAAAAGTGCTGATATTTTTGACCCACAGAAAACACAAATCTTTATGTTCTTTCAACTGAAACTGTGGTCTAAGAAGCAACAACATCAATGCCACCTGGATGCTTATTAGAAATGCAGAATGTCAAGCCCAAGTCCAGATCAACAGAATCACAGTCTGTTTTTATTAGATCCCAGGTGTTGTGAAGCACTTTCTGTGAGGTCCAGAGTCTTAATGTGAAAGCATAATTAACTCTGAATGGAAACATCCGGGATTCAAAGCCCCATACTCAGCACTGGATAGTTGAGCAGTCAGGGATAACTTCCATTGTGATTTCCAGAAAGCTGGATCTCTACCTGATAGAACCTTTTGTGTGTAGGGTGTGACTGGGGCATACCTTCATTGCACTGCAGACCCTTCCAGCCTGTGGCACAAGAACATCCATAAGGGTCTGGGAGACAGAACACATAGGACTTGCATCCTTCTGGTCCATCACATCTTTCTTTACAAGTTCTGCCGAATGTATGCAGTTCACAAGCTTTGGGTAGAGAAAAAGATGATACAGTCAAATATACAACCCCGTGAAATACATGACTTTTCTTTCAAGGGTCCCTCCTAGACCAGTGAACATGTAAAATCAGTTTCCGCTCTGGCATGGGCAGAACACCCTTATGGCCCATGTTTCACAAAATGAAACATCCCCACAGTGAGAACATCTGGGTCACATCCACAGTTGGGTAGGGGTCTACTGCACAAATCTAGGGGCTCAATTCTCATCACAGACTTTATAGTTTTATATACTTAGTACAACTTTCCAGGGGTTGACGATAAAGAACCTTTAGGAAAAGGCACCTTTTTCAAACTCGCCCAAATGTACCATATGGCCTAGGAGGCCATTTAGCTTCCATCCCTGCTCTGTCCAGATCTAAAATTCGAGATCCAGCAATGATATCTTTTTATATTCACAAGCAACTCATCAAGTGCTCTTGACTTACCCTTCTCACATGTTCTTCCCATAAACCCAGGAGGGCAAATGCATTCTCCAGTATCTTCATGGCAGACACCATTGTTCATACAAACAGTGCAGACACGGTTACATTCAGGTCCCCACTTCTGAGCTTCACATCCTTTTGTTAAGGAAAACAATAGTGTGGTGAGTAGAGCATGTTCACTTAACAAACCTTTATCAAGCACTTGCTACTTGTCAGTTATTTCACCAGCCACTGAAGATAAATAAAATACAACCTCTGCTCTCTAAAAGCTAGTAGTCTAACATGGGAAAACAGACATGTAAACAGGAAGTAACAATAGAAATAGACATAAAGTACCTAATCCTGTCTTGGGAATGGAAGCGGGATAAAGGAATGCTTCCCACAAGAGGTGGAATGTGAATCTGCAGGACGAGCCAAGTAGCAAAGAAGACCAGGCTGCAGTGTGTGCGCAGGCAAAGGTGAGGCAGTAGAAGGAGAGCAGAACAGGCGCAGGGACTTGCAGATATGGTTGGAGACAAGAGTAGCGGTTTTCATAGTGAGGCCTGACCAGGAGTATTTCCCTTACCTGGGAATCTGTTAGAAGTGCAAACTCAGACTCTATCCATGACCTATGAAAGGAGGAACTCTGCAAGTGCCTTGCAATCTGTGCTTAACAAGTCCTCCTAATGACTCTGATGCATGCCAGAATTTGAGAATATGTGATCTACAGTATGTAGAGGAGGGGTCCAATATGGCAAAAAAGAAAAGGGAGAACCAGACGCTAACAGCACCCACCTGTTTTTCAGGTAGAAAAAAATACAGGAACCAAGATACTCAAAACCTAAAGTACCAGGACAGTAAAATGCTTCTAGATGCAGAGTTCTTGGCTACTCCTCACAGTATTTCTAATTTGGATTGTTAATCAGGTCCAAGGACACCTTATAAGGAAAACCCAGGGTGGGAGTAGGGTAAGGATGGGATGACCCTTTGTCAAGGATTTTTTGTTTGCCTGTTTTTAAAGAAATTTAGTTTAATTTCTCATCTGAAAGGAACGAGTGTTCTTTGTCCCTGAATTTTAGACTTGTGCTGGTAAACTTGGACCTGCGCCTACGGCTGATGTAACCTTGTAAGTTCTTTGGCAAGCACTCCTGGTTATCAGTATTTTCTCTGAAATAATCAGAAAGACTGTTAACACAGACCCTTTCTTACAGGCTCCCACTTAATAGATAAAGCTCAAAATGTTTAAAAAGCTAATATTTACATGCCTTAATGTATAAAGGGAAAATGCTTCTGCACAATTAGTGATTTTTGGAGAGTTAGACCACAGGTTATTTGCACATTTTTAAAATTAATCGTGGCTCATGGAAATAAAGATAGGTTTCTGTTAACATTAAACTAGTCTCCAGTGCTGTTTTCTCTAGACCGGTCCCAGCTTCACTCCTATCCCTGGGAAGGAGGAAAGAATAAAATCTAAGGTAATAAGAGTGGTGACTTCTTAGGGGTAGAGTAATCAGGACAAGAGTTTGTTGGTAAGAAATAAGTACATAATTAGGTTTCCATTATTTTTCTCAGTCTTGTGATTTTGTTATTTTTTTAAGTTTTATTTATTTATGCATACAAGCAGGGGCACAGGCCAGAGCGTGGGGCGGCGAGAGGGTTCACCAGAGACAGAGCGGGGAGCAGAACAGACAGATCAATGGAAACACACTGCTGAGGGGAGCAGCGGGCGAGGCAGGAGAGGTCTGCCGCGCCATGTGGGAATCTCCCTGCCTGGGCGTCGAACTCGCGCTGCCGCTGCCGCCGCCGGCAACTCCAGAGCACAGCGCTTAACAGCTGTGCCACCAAGGAGGCCCTGATTTTGTTATTTTTAAGAGATCGGATATTCACGGCATACAGAGAAAAATTCTATAAACTTAATATTTGCTAGAAACCTTTTGTCAGAAGTTATACTGAAAAGAAATCCTATAAATATAACCATTTTTTAATACAAAATCTTTAAGCACTGACTATTCCTAGGTTCAATTCATCTTGGAGCCACACCCTGCAATAGTGAGAAAGAGAAAATGCCTTCAGCTCTAGTTCATTTGTTAGTAAACATCACAGAGCTCATGCCAGGTAAAACACTCTCAACTGGGATGATTATGTCCCAGCTCAAACTTTCCTAGACTGGTTTTAGATATTATCAGTGCATCTCAAACAGTTTCATGGAACTATTCCTAAAAGCAAAGGAGAATGAACATGTGCTCCTAGCAGTTTGAAAGGAGACAACTTAGCAAAATGTTTGAAGTGAGCACTATTTATAATAGATAAGATATGGAAACAACCCAAATACCCAAAAATAGATGACTGGCTCAAAAAGGTGTGGTATATATACACAATCGAATACTATTCAGCAATCATAAAAGATGAACTCATGCCATTCACAGCAACATGGTTGGAGCTGGAAAGGATTATGTTCAGTGAAATAAGCCGGAAAGAAAAAGAAAACTATCGGATGGTTTCACTTATAGGAGGGATGTAAGGGAACCAAATATGGGATCAAGAAAATAAAATGACTATCATAAATTAAAAAACAAAATTAACAAGCAACTATTAACCAGAGACACTGCAGGGGAGGGGGAGGGAGATGGAGCAAAACGGGAGGGAAGAACACAAGAGACTATGGTGATGGTACAAAAAGGAAGAATGATGTAAAATATATATAAAAAAAATAGATCCTATACTACAAAAAAAGTTTGAAGTGTCTGGCTGTATCTTAACAAGGGAGTATGGTGATGGTTCACAGGTAAATTGGTGGGGGGAAACCTACAGGGAATACACAATAATGTAAAGGATATAAATAAAAAAATTAAAAAGAGGGAAAAAAAGAAGCAGGTGAATTTTAAATTCTAGTCTGTATTAAGTCATGTTTGTTTTGACATTAAAAAGAAAAGCTTGAAGCCTTTTTACCTTAAGCCAGCATTGAATATTTCTGATATTGCTGGAAAATCTGGCCATTTACACCAGCCTCTGAGTACCACGGCACACTGAAGTTGTATCAGATTGGAGAGGAACCATTTATTGAAACGAATGGAAATTGTGTCCTTGCCATTCAAACTTTCCATGAATGTAATGGAATAAAAGGGAATTTCTCTGCCCAAACTAGACACTTTCCATATTTCTGTTGTCATACTGCAATATTTATTTAAGTATGTATCTTCTCTATTTGGAAATTACCCAGGGGACAATGGTTTATCTTGTTATCCTTGTATTCTCGATCAACAATGCCTGATACAGTTATGACCAACACGAATTTGTTGAATGAGTGAATACATGAATACAATACAAAGCAAAAATGAATATTCCTCATGAGTTAGAGATATGAATCACTAAAGGAATGACAGATCTGAAGGCCTGAATATGGAATAGCATGAGTACCAGGCACAGCTAGGGAAAATTCAGGGTAAAATTTTACTTCCTGTAGATCATTTTCTTGTAAAAACTACTGGTGATAGTTCTCCCCACTTCAGTAATTATCATGAAGAGGTGACTTTACTAGTCCTAACTCTTGCATTTTTCAAATCTGAAAACAGATACCACAATTAAGAGTTACGTAATCCAGAAAGTGTGGTATTTATAGGAGACTAATGTTTGACTAGCTATCAGACTTATCAAGGAAGCCCAACTCATCCCCCTGCAGCAAACACTTTCAGATGACTGAAAACTCACTGTGACTCCCTCTTTTTATGGGAGATGTGCTGCTATTCAAATATGAGGTCCTAGTGCCCTAGGGTGGTATGTGGCTGCACAGTTGTCTATAGCTCCCTTGTCTACTGTGTTAGGGCAGTCTGATCCTTTATCCTGGTAACTCAAGATTTGGAAATAAGCACAGTTGAAGTTAAGTTAGGGTAATGGCAGCATCCTTGAGAGAAAGTCCACCTCCACCACCTCAGTGCTGAGCCCCAGATCTCCCTTAGAGCCTGTCTTATGGAACATACTTTTCAGTTTTTCCATTAATATTCTAAGTATCCTGAGTATCCTTCCAATCAGTCTCTGGTTTTAGTTAAAAAGTCAGTTTGTTACTGCAACTAAAAAGCTTAACCATGACAGCATCACAGAGGGTAGCCTCTCCATCACTTACGCCGGACTATCAGCCTGGTGAAGGCCGAGGTGAAGAGGTTTCCTCCTATGTACCTGGCCGAGTACACTCCAGCATCCTGGGGCTGAGCGTGAGGCAGATGCACTTCTAAAACGTCAGGTACTTCATGCCGGGGCACTGAGTGGATGAAGGATCCTGGTAAGGGAGAAGAGTGGAAAAGAATGGGTCACACTCATTTTTATCTTCGAGTGTTTCCTATCTGGCCCCTCCACTTGGTCAGCTTTCCCTGACCTGGTAGAGATAATATGCTTTAGCATACCGAATGTGTGAGAAGCCTGAAAAGGTTGAGCTATTCAGTGCTCTCCCAACAGTTTAAAAAGGTATGGTGAAAGCAGGTAGGTCAGTTAGTGGATGGGACCTACCAACAAACACATGAAGATGAGGGTCTTCTTGAAATGTCAGGCAACCCTGTCAACTAATCAACCAAGAGATGCCTAGAATCACTACTCTAATCTGGACATTCTACCCATCCACAGTACTCAGAACAGTCCCCATCAATATTTCAGCTGGCACAGGCAAGTGCCGCCAGGTAGTGCCAATCTAGAATTGGACTAGACAGATTTGCACCGCTGAGTCTGGCTCTCAGAACTGCTGCCAACTGGCTTCTCAGTCTTACTCTTTGGCTTTCTAATCAAACAACATCAAATGCTATGTGGCTGTATTTGGGACCCTATTGAGCGCATCATGATGGGGTTTTATTGTAAATTCTCCATTTGTATCACACATTCATCACAGTACATTCATTCATTTATTGCCTGAAAACATTTCAGTTGGACTTCATATATGACAGTGGTCCCCAAAGGCTATGTCATGTGGCCCAGGTGTATGGAAGACTACGCCATCTAGACTTATGCAATGCACTCTTTGAGGTTCACACAGCAGATTTACCTAATGAAGCATTTCTCAAAATATATCCCTATTGTTAAGTGATGTATGACCATTCAAAGTATGTGCATTCATATGTATGAATATCCATTCTAATTTATTTGATTAAGTAACCAAACACATTGCCCAAGAGGATGTCAACCATAAAGTTTGTTTTGCTTGCTTCAGAGCAGCTCCACTTCAAACATTTGCCCCAAGCCTACAGCAGGATAATCACAAACTATGCTCTGTGCTGTCAGATGTCTAACACCATGATGCTTTAGGAAACAAAACATGTACTCACCATTTTTGTAAATCACTGCATCTTCTTCTTTAATCAACACCTTTTTGAAAGATATGTTCACATTATCTCCCCTGTCCACAGTCATAGTTAAAGTAGCTGGTAGGAAGGAAGCTTTTGAAAGAGAGGGAGAAAATACCAAAAATGAAGTCAAACATATCCTCCAAGAACAACTAACTTTTGAACTGCAGAAGATGAGGACTGGAACTCTTGTTGGGAGTCAGCTGGTTTTTATGATATCAAAAATGGTGGTAATGGATTTAAAGTTTTCTTCTAATATACACTTTTTAGAGAATCTAGTGAAAGGACTAGTCATCTCAGTAAGAATGTAAACACACACACAATATACATATATGCATTTTCCACGCAACTGGTTTAGTATTGAGGACTTTGTGTTGAGTATTAGCTATTATCAAACCAAGGCCTCATATTAACTATAAACTATTAATATATTATCTAAGAATCTGCCATTCTTTGCCAATCCCTACCACATTTCCTCAAAGTGGAAAAGAATATAAATGCCCAGACATAAATGACTTTTCCTTTGATCCTTTTAAGTTGCTCCAAACAATATGATTGCTTTTGAATGCCCCAAGCATTCTCACTTGGAATCAATACAATGCTGGACACATTACAGGATGTGTCAATAGAGAAATATTAAAGTATAAAGCAAAGATGGATCCAATATCTTGCCTTTTGTCTTGTTTTTTTTTTTAAGGATTTATTTTATTTTTGCATACAAGCTGGGGTGCAGGCCAGAGGTGTGAGTGGTGAGAGTGTTCACCAGAGACAGAGTGGGGAGCAGAACAGGCAGAGCGACTGAAATACACTGCTGAGGGTAACAGCAGGTGAGGCAGGAGAGATCTGCTGCGCCATGTGGGAATCTCCCCGGGCTGGTCATCAAACTCGCGCCATAGCCACTGACAGCACCACAGCGCTGCGCTAATTAGTTGTGCCACCAGGGAGGCCCACCTTCTGTCTTTTAAATTTCTCTATGTGAACTCACATAGTCAGGGGTCTGGACACTACTGGAAGGAAACTGGGAAAGTTATTGTATATTTTGCTTATAAAAATCATTTTGGAAACTTCTGTCTTCTGACCAGTTAGAACAAAATGTTACCGGAGTTCCTTGGTTTACTGGATAACATGTTCTGAAATCCTTTAATTTATATAATAAGATGCTGAAAGCCACAACTACAAAAGTAAGAGGGATTGACTTCAGCCTTTATTAAATTAAGCCAATTTCCTAAAATGTAAGGGCAATTAGTAAAGGGAGAGAAAAAGATGGAGGGCAAGAAAGAACGGAAGGAAACAAGACATAAAAGGAGGGGAAAAAGCCCAAAGGAAAATTATGGCAGACTGAAAATTACAGAATAAAAGGGCAGAAATCATAACAAGCACATATATCTGAAAGTCAGAGAATCTCAGAATGAATTTCATGTGTGCGCCACATACACACACACACACACACACACACGTGTGTGTGCTCTTTTGCATGAACTACACATGAAACGTAACACAAGAAATGGAAAAATACCAGTATAATACTAGCCAAAAGAAGCTGGTATTGCAATACTTACATCAGAAAAAGAAATTTTAAAGATTGTCTTGTATGGTGATAAAGAATGAATCCACCAGGAAGATATAATAGTCCTGACTCTGTACATGCACCAAACAGCAGAGGTTCAAAACCCATGAAGTAAAATGGACAGAATTAAAGGAAGAAACTGACAAATCCACAAGTACAGCGGAAGGTTTCAAAATTAATCAAACAGACTAGAAATTGCTAAAAGCAGATTCAAATAGCATAATAAAAGACTTGTTGGATATTCATGAAGCCCTGTGCCCAGCTATGTAAATACATTATTTTCAAGTCTATTGCCTTCCAATTAAGCCACAAAGTACAGCTCCATAAATATCAAATAATATCTTGTAGGATAAATCCTTTGATCAAAATGCACCTAAATAAGAAATCAATTGCAAACACTCTGTACCCTAACAGCTGAACCCCTATAGGATTTCGGCCTAGGATCAAGCCCTGAGGACAGAGACTCCTGCTGGGGACCTTGGGGTCCCCGTGCTTTCCTTCTCACATGGTGGCTTTCAGCTGGGTGGATTGAGAGAGGCTGATCAAGTGCTGTGAGCTTCACTGGCTAGAGAGCCACCCTGGTAGTGAAGTCCTGGTAACCTCGAGAAGAGGAAACCTCAGGTGGAGTCTGGTAAGACTTGTTCCTCAAGCCTGCAACCAGATGTTGAGAGCTCACTCTGATCCTGTAGGAAAGGTTCCAACAAAGCAAACTAAAATTGCTGTTCGGTGTTCTGCCCTGTGACTTTATGTAAAAATAAGTAAAATGAACTGCAAGTAGATTTAGTTTACAAATATTTCACTAGACTGTTAGATAGAATTGGGATCAAGGTGGAGAGAACTTGTTTTTAGATAAGTTAAACCAGTTTTAAGATTTTTCTTCCTGTAATTGTTTTTAAAGATTTATTTATTTATGCATACAAGCTGGGGTGTAGGCCAGAGATGTGGGGTGGTGAGAGGATTCACCAGAGAAAGTGGGGAGTAGAACAAGCAGATCCACTGAAATACACTGCTGAGGGGAGCAGCGCGCGAGGCAGGAGAAGTCTGCTGCACCATGTGAGAAGCTCCCTGGCCAGGGATAGAACTCCTGCTGCAGTGGCTCTGGATAGCTTCATAGTGCTGCACTTAACCCGTTAGGCCACCCAGGAGGCCCTCCTGTAATTTTGATATAATGTTTGCTGTTTGATTTTGGCTAAAGCCTCACCTCCAGATGTTTTCTTTTTTTTTTCTTTTGTCATGGACTAATGGACTATTTTCCAGAAATGGAGAACTTATGCCACACTGGACAATGCCTTGTGACTGACTGTAGTTTCTCTTGCACATACTGGACCTCCCACCAAAAACAAAAACAAAACTCTTCGAAGCCTGCACCCTGAGATCTGCACCATCATAGATACGTTGGAATAAAAATTAAAAGGGGGGAATGAAGTGGAAAATGTCTGAAGTTATGTTGAGATGAAGCCTCAATGCAGACTGAAAGTTCCAGGGAGTAACTGATAAACATTCTCAAGGCCACACACCTGACTCTCACCCAGATAACTGCTTAGGAATCTCCTGCTTCTGTACTCCCTGCTTGCTTCAAGGCAATAAATACTCTGTTACCCAACTGCTGGGAGCTCAGACTTTGGAGAAAGATCTCCTCTGGGCCTGCTGGCGTAAATAAAGATCTTCACTCCTCCTTCTGAGTGCTGCCTGATTCCCTGACAGAATTCTGCCATGACAGTAGGGCTTTAAGTCTTGTCTGCCTGTTCTCTGTGCCTACTGACCCAGGAATGGTGTCCTGCATGGACTCCCATATAAAAGCCTTTAGTGCAGATGATGACATGGGGTGAACCAAGAGGAGAACGGTGTCTACCAGAGGGCATCATGAGTGCTGGGATAAGATGGTCCTGGGTTTGAGGCGACTTACTGGACTGCATTGGGCAAGCTGCTTCACCTTTGCACAGCTCAGTTTTGTCATCTGTAATTTGGAAATAAATGCATTTACCTTGAAATAAATGTATATTTACCTTGAAGGTTAAGAATATTAAATGGCATACATCAACCCCTTAGTTACTTCAAAGGTCAGTATGCTTCCAAATATAAATGGCCCAGGGTTGTGCTGACATTTGTAATATGGACACAACTGGAAGCTTTATTGTCACCAATCCAATGGGCCAAGCATGCAGGGAGGGCAGGCAGGGGACTAGCAAAGGCTAGGGGGAGTTTAGGGGCCTCCCTCTTATACCGACAAGGTACTTTCTTTAGCAGTCCTGATGTGTGCAGCTCTGCTCCCTGGCTTATTCTGGGAGAATTTTTTTTCTGATCATTTCATGCTGTTGTTCCTTTCTATGAGGTTTGTTTATATTTTCTGCCCCTTTGTGTGAAGACTGTTTAGCTGACCGTGGGACTTCTCACTCAGCATTGTATTCTGAAAAGGAACCAAGATTCCCCACTAGGCTCAATTCCAAGGTAGCTTTTCTTTTTCTCTACTCTGCAGCTCTTTATTATTTCAGACTTGGTACTTTTGAAGCTCCCTGTTTTCTTTTTTTTTTTTTAATATAATAGACATTTATTTTTGTTATTCGTAGCTTTTACATTATTGTGTATTCCCCATAAGTTACCCACCACCTGTTCACCCATGGAGCTATCACCATAGTCCTCCGTGCTCCCCTCTCCCTCCCCTCCTTCCCTGCTGAATGTCGCTTTCTTATTTGGCTCCCCTATATTCCTGTTATAAATGAAACCATTCGATATTTTTCTCTTTCTTTCTGGCTTATTTCACTGATCATAATCCCCTCTAGGTCCATCCATGTTGCTGCGAATTGCATGTGTTTGTCTTTTTTGAATGCTGAATAGTATCCCATTGTGTATATGTACCACATTTTCTTGATCCAGTCATCTATTTTTGGGTATTTGGGCTGTTTCCATACCTTAGCTATTGTAAACAGTGCTGCAATAAACATGCGAGTGCATGTATCCTTTCGGATTAGTGTTTTTATGTCTTTTGGGTATATTCCCAGTAGTGGTATTGCTGGGTAATATGGAAGTTCCATTTCTAGCAGTTTGAGGAAACGCCATACAGCTTTCCATAGTGGTTGGATCAATTTGCATTCCCACCAGCAGTGTAGGAGAGTTCCTTTTTCTCCACATCATCGCCAACATTTGTTGTTGCCTGTTTTATTAATGTGCGCCATTTTCACTGGCGTGAGGTGGTATCTCATTGTGGTTTTAATTTGCATTTCCCTGATTATAAGTGATGTTGAACATTTTTTCATGTACCTGTTGGCCATTTGCTTTTCTTCTTTGGAGAAGTGTCTTTTTAGCTCTTCTGCCCTTTTTTTGACTGGATTGTTGACTTTGTTTTTGTTGAGTTGTGTGAGCTCTTTGTAGATTTTTGTTATCAGTCCTTTATCGGTTGTGCTGTGTGCAAAGATCTTCTCCCAGTTAGTGGGGTGTCTGTTTGTTTTGATTATTGTCTCTTTTGCTGTACAGAAGCTTTTTAGTTTGATGTAGTCCCAGCTGTTTATCTTTTCTTTTACTTCCTTTGCTATGGGGAAAGTGGTTTTAAAGATTTTGCTGAGATGTATGTCATATAGAGTTTTGCCTATTTTTTCTTCTATAAACTTTATTGTTTGAGGTCTTATCTCCAGGTCTTTTATCCATTTTGAGTTGGTTTTTGTGCATGGTATGAGGTAGCGGTCTAGTGAAGCTCCCTGTTTTCTTAGGTAGCAGTGCAGTCACACGAGAGTCCACCTCTGTCCAGCCTGCCACCTCCTGCACTAATGTCTCTAAATGGATTTTTCTCCACTGAGTATCAGTGAAGGGGGTCCCCAACTTATGTAAATTTTGGGTTTCCCAATAACACAGGAGACTGGCTGGTACCCAGTACACATGTGACTTGACCGGATCATATAAACAGTAAGTACCTTTAATAGTGCCCACTATGGGTCAGGCATGGTTCTAAGCACTTTACACAAATTTAATTTTCATAATACCTCTGTGAGACAGGTACTACAATTAGCTTAATTTTCCAAATGAGGAGATTAAGGTACAGAGAGGTTAGGTAACCTACTCAAAATCACATAGCAAGTGCATAGGAGAGCAAGGATTTGAACCTTTCATAGATTCTATAATGCTGGCACTCAACAAACTTGAAGGTCCTACCTCCTCACTTTGTAAACGAGATGACTGGCTCAAGGTCATTTGGCTGGACTAATTAACTGACAGACCTTAAGTAAGAATACCAATTCACTTATTCCTTAAGGGCTGGAGAAGAAAATAGATTGTAGTAAAACTTATAAAGATATTTCCCACGGATGGAAAATAATTGAGCTAAATTTTAGCTGTCTGCTTTAATATAATGATAGATAATGACTAAGAATAATAATGTACTTTTATGACTATTAATATCTTGCATAATTTCACAACAGCACTGCGCAGACAGTATACCCAGTCTATCGATGTGGGAGAAGGAGCTAAGGGCGACTAGGTTCCTTCCGCAAGGCCTCCTAGTAGTGACTATATGTGAAAATTAAGACAAAACTCCAGACCTCCATACTTGTTCCACATCAGCTGTCCAGCCCCATCATGCTCCAGGCTGCATCCTTACCCTCAATTCTAGCCATCGTGAGCTATATTCAGTCCCTGAGACAGACTACATGATCACTCATACTCCAGTCATAAACTTCCTTCCTGCTCTTCTGCTCCTGCTTTTCCTCTATGCTTCACCAACCCCTATCCATTCACCAGTCTCCACTTAGATATCACTTCCTCAGGGGTCTTAATCACCCCTAGCTGCACCCTGCACTTGGCCATTACAGGCCTCCGTGTATCTCTCGTACTAGGCAGAGTGTTCCATTAGCAGTTCATATGTTTTGCAAGGCAGCACAGGGTAGTGGTTAGCGTCTGGTCCCTGGGATAAGGCCTGAGTTCGCCCTCCCAGGTCCAACGCTAGGAATCAGGTGCATGAAGGCACCTGGGTTACAATAACTTTAAGTCTCATCTGTTAATATAGAGTAATAATAGTCCTCACCAGATATGCATTTGTTAAAGACTAGCTTATGTAGTAATATACATAAAATTGCCAGCAGAATGTCAGGCACATAATAAATAGTTGGAAACTGTTAGCTTCATTGAAACTCCAGTGTGTGGCACAGAGGATTGAGAATACTTGTGGAATGAAAGAATAAATGAATGAATCTGATTTCAAATTTTCCTATTTTCATCATGCTTTAACATGTTATTTAGATACAAATGGGTCCTTGCTAGCAACTCACAAATCATGATTGAGAAGTTTGATATTCTTAAAGTAAAGCTATTTTTCAAATGAAAATAGGAAGAAAATAACTTACTTATCCTCCAGTGGAGCATTCTGAAACAGATTTTTGGACATGAAAATGTTTCAAAATTCATTTAGAACTCCCTACCCCCAAATGAAATTGTCAGTTTGGTTTGAATAAACTGCTGATGAATTTTTTGGATGATGCCATTGATAAAAACAGTTTGGCTATTTAGAGTCCACGAGCCAAGTTAAGCCGTGTTTTGGCACATCTCAAATGGATTTTCCACTTCCTCCCCAGATGCACAAGTCAGCAGCAGGCAGGAATATATTGATGCTTATCCTATCCTGCTGCGGCCTGGGCAGGCACTTTTGAGTTCCCATGATGTTTTACTAGGGAATGAATAGTGACATGAAGACATAATGTTGGAGGTTTTCCTGATTCATCATAAAGAACATTGCTTTCTCCCATCATATTTCAGCTATTTAATGGTAAGCAAAATAAACAGAACCAATTCAACAGCCCAAGTAATTATTAAATTATAGGAGAGAAAGTGATGCCTATTATTCTAATTTGTATAAACCTCCACAACTATGTTAGTAGGTGATATTAAAAATTTTCCTGACTGAGTGGGAAAATTAATAGTCTCACTAAATTATGACTTACTCCAAGACACTATAATGATAGCTACTGAACATTTAATGAGAGCCAGATAATTTTGGTGATCTTTATGTGGCTCATTTGATTCTGAAATGTGGAGAAATCTCTATCCCATTTTTTAATGGAAAAAAAAGGCTATGATTTCAGTTAAGTAATTTTCACTTAAGTGACCATTCAGTTACAGAGTTAGACTTGAATCCAAGTCAGCTGACTTCCACTCCATAACTCCACTCTCTGCCTGGGTTGATTTTCAGGGTTTTAAGTGGAGACAAGTGCTGAGAAAGTAGGGGATGGTTAACAGAATGGTCATAAATAGATGCATCAAATTCAGATTCTATGACATCAAATCCCATTCCTACGATTTACAAAATACTGTTCTTCTCTTATCACATCACTTATTCTGCAATGCCTCACTTTATAGAGCAGGAACACATCATTGTATCAATCAAATCTTATTTTAAATGCATTCATGGGAACTGATACTTTTCACATACAGCATCTTATTTAAAGCTTAAAACAACTGAAAAAAAAAACTTTAAACAATTTTGAAGGCATTGTCATGCCTGTTTCACAGATGATGAAAAATGAGACCCATGAAAATTAAATAACTTACCTAAGGCCACACAACTGTTAAGTGAAGCAAGAATTACAATGCAATTAACTATGAGTCTAAAAGCCTCAGACCATTTCACTCAGAATGTAGAAGCAGCAGCAGGACATAACTCTTCATACAAGTCAAATTCCGAATGACACGTAAAAAATAATAGAGCTGATTTTTCGGCCATGATAGCTTTGGCACACCTCACATCCCTTTGTTCAACCCCTCTTCCCTCACTGGAGAGCTACATTCCTGGGAATTTCTGTTGTGCTCTTTTCCCACTCGCCCTGGTGTCATTTAAAGGTGAACATTACAGTTTTGCTAAGAAAACTCTTTCCTTCATTTGTAAAGAATAGTGATGTTATCATATTTAATCTTCAAATGAGCTAGCAGCCTTCACATCTTTTTATTGCTACCACTAGTAAATTTAAAAAACTATTTTCCGGTGAATCCCAGTTGGAGGCTGACTCTCAACCCTTGCTACTCAAAGTGTGGTCCACAGTCCAGCTACACCTCATTACCTGGAACCCTGTTAGAAACGCGACACTCAGGATGCTCCCTAAGGACTTACTGAATCAGAGTCTGCATTTTAACAAGACCCACATGTGATTTATATGTAATTTGAGAAGCACAAATCAAAAAAAAAAATCCCTACAGAAGCTTACATAAAAAGCTTCCAATCAGAAAAATGTACAGAGGTGTGTTACTCCTCTAGATCAGTTTAATAATTAAAAACCAAACTCTAAAGCACTTCCAATGATATTATCCAGTGAAATGACACAGTCTTTCACATTTTCCTGTGATTATGCCATCAATTTAGCAAGAACATTTCAGGTTAAGCAGCCCAGCGAAAAGGACTAACAGATAAAGGACCAGATTGTTCCAATCAGAACAAGGAGAAGTATCTCTGCTGGAATTCTGCACCTTCCTCCCAGCAGATAGTATCAAGAGCACCAGAAGTCTACCTGCCTATCCAGGCCTGGGGGAGTTAGGGAAGAGCAGAATCATTAAATAATATTTGCATGCCGTCTCCTCCAAATGCACAAGTTTGGTGGGCTACACCAAAGCTAGAGTGGCTTCCAGTTCTATTTTGGGAGAAAGGCCTTGTGAGACGGTAGCCAAGAATACCACTCCTCCCTTGCAGGAGACTCAACATTCTCCTGCATGAGGGGAGTTCTGGAGTTCGGTGAACTGGGCCTGGCTACTCAACTGTGACAATTAAGTCACAGTCTCTTTCCAGGAACAGCAGCATGCAAAAAGGACCCCAAATTTTCATCCTCCCTGTCTCACCGTCTTTGCCATTTAACTTTTTAGTGCCTTCCCATGCTGTTGTTAGACTCAGCTATTTGACTTGTTTGGGCAGTGAAAAGAGGCAGGATGAGAGCATACAAAACTGAGCCTAGTTTCAAGAAAGCTCATGTGTTTACCTTTGTTCTCTTGTGCCTCTGCCATCTCCATGAGAACCTACCTAGGTTACCTGGCTAAATTAGGCTAGAAACATGAAATGGAGCCACTTTGTGCCAGCCAAAGCCAGCCCATAAAGCCACCAGCTGTACATATAAGAAAACCTAACCTGATCAGCAGAGCCACCTAATCACACCAGCTGACTTAGACTCACGAGCATAAATATGGAATGTTGTCTGCCAGTATGTGGTTGCGTGTTCCACAGCACCACTGCAGCAACAGGTAACTGATACAGCAAGTAGCCAATTAAATCCAGTTATTAATATATTCTTTATTTCTGCCATAGTTAATTTTTAAGAATTTTTGTGCAATTCAAGAAAAGTTATCATGTTTCATTTCTGCCATAGTTTTCCCATGAAAATACTGACTTCTGTTAAGAATGCTGGGGTGGGGGTAGTGGGGGAAGCCTCCCTGGTGGCACAAGGGTTAACGTCTCAGCGCTACCAAGCTATCACCAGCCATTGCAGCATGAGTTCAATCCCTGGCCAGGGAGCTGACCCACAGGGCTGTCTCTGGTGAATCCTCTCACCACCACCACCACCACCACCACCACCACCCTCACACCTCTGGCCTAGACCCCAGTTCTCATATGCACGAATAAATAAATCCTTAAAAAAAAAAATGAATGCTCAGGGACAAGCAGAACAAATAATATATAAAATAAAAAATGAATATGAAAACTCAAAACAGTCACAAGCTTGGCAATGGCTAGTCATCTTCATTGCTGTGAACATGTAACACGTTCATCTCCACAAGGACCAAGGAGCCCTTGGGACAATATATATTTCATTTCCTCTAATGGACTAGGCACAAGGCCCAGTGAGTGGGGCTGTGTGTGAGGGAACTGGCCAGCGTGATCTCCACATACCCAACACAAACTTCTTGGAAAAGAGGAAAACAGGTCTGCAAGCTCCACACTCAGGCAGCTCATGCCCAGCCCGAGTGAGCAACTGTTGAAACAAAAGGCACATGTATGTATCTCAGGGGACCTCACCTGCCCACACCAAGGGGCACCCTACCTTGTTGGCGCATCTTCATGGTCCGTATCCTTATTGCCTCTCCACGAACCCGCCCTTCACAGAAGTAAGCACCATTGATCTTACTGGCCTTCTCTCGCTTCCAAACAACCTTTTTAGCCCATTCTCTGGTCACATCTTGGGTTACTTCCAGTGGTTCTTGGTGCTGGTTCATTAAGGCTTCGAAGTCCCTCCCTATGGTGATGGGCTCATGAGGGTGCCATCCAGAGGCAATGCAGGTGAGGGATGTCTCAGCATCAGACACCAGAGGTAGGGAATTGATCAAGATCAGGTCCATGGCACCATCCACCATTCCTACAAGGAAAGAGGAAACAAAATGTATGACTAAGGTGATTAACATGGCCCAACACAGTAAATATGCTCAGAAACCTAGTCTAAAAATAGTTGCGTGAACAGTCTTTCTAAAATGCTGTTCTTATTGTGTGGATCTCTTCCCAGATCCAAAACTCTTTGCCATGGCATCAAGACTCTTTATCACTTAGTCCCTACTAACCACTGCACAGCCTAGCTGCAGTGAACTGTCAGTTTTCTCTGTTCCCAAAACAAGTCGTACACTATCTCTACCCACTACAGTGCCTGAGACAGTCATCCAGTGAATAAATTCATGACAATGGCACTGTTATTAATTTTAGTGATTAGTAATTATCATTAATTATTATCATTACTTATTCATCAATTAATGAAACTCTGGTACTACCAGACTATAAGATATTCTAAAGAAATACACACATTATATTCTAACTTTAGAGATCAAAAAGTTGCCCAATTCCAAATTAAATTCCATATAATGAAAAAAGAACTGAGTGAATCTGCATTTCACTTTGAGCCTCATCCTGCCTTGTGGGATTCCTGTGAGGATTAGGTGAGATAAAGCAGGTAACTTGACAAGTACTCTGACTGGTATATATGGGAGATTTAATTTAATAGCCATTGTTTCCTTTCCCTTTATTCTGTTTCCTGAAAATTGAGCCACAAATCTCAACCTGCTTTAAATGTAAAAACAAAGTTCCACTTGGACTTTAAAATGTATCCATAAATTTTTTCCATAAATGAGAAAAACCTTATTTCAGTTTCTTAGTATCTCTGTGTATTTCTCTCCCTCTCTTTCCATGTCTAAGATGAGCTCATACAATCTGCCTATTCTCTCTCCTTGTTGAATGTGGATGGAACATGTTCTTTGACTCCAGTGATGGGTATATGTTGTTACTAGCATTTCCAGTGCTTGATGAATACAGTGATGTTCTGAGGATGATCCTACTGGAAGTTACATTTTTATCTGATACACTAGAAGAATTTCAAAGTGAAGTTGTAATGTAAGTGGTAGTTACATTTTTTTCTTATAATGGCCATTCAGTACATGTCATCAACAGAGGAAATATTGCCCAGAATGGGTTTCCAAGTCTGACCCTCAATGAAATATCTGCCTCTAGACTCTTGAGAAACTTTAAGACCTGTAGTGAGGGGGTGGAGTTTAGGATTAAAAAAACATTATCAGAGGGGATGAGGATGGAAACCTAACGGTGAAATTTAAAGCCTCCAAAAATAACATGGGCTCACAGCTCCCCGACCGATGCACATGCAGCCCTTCCTCCCACAGTCAGTCATTCCAGGCATGTTCCCAGAGAGAGTCATCAAGAGGAAGGAAACACTGTAATTCTCTCAGCTTCAGTTCAATCCAATCCCATTTCTAGGGCCAGTTGAGTGACTTGCCAAAACGAAGGGATCTGCTCTGAACCCACTGAACTGCACTGGCCCTGGCCAGAGCTCATTTAATGACTTTAGGAAATAATAGAAAATGCAGTTGATTTGAAAAGACAACCATGTTTCATCTGTGATTGTTTCTAGGTATAGATCTGCTTTCTTTTCCCTTTTCCCTCTCAGCCACTCCCTTTAGTGTCAGTGATATAAAAATTGTGTGCTCTGAGCATCTGCACGTGACTTCACTTTGCAGCCCTTAGCATGCCATATATAGTTCTCTGTCTTTGGTGATGTCATTGACAGTAAAAATATCAGAGGGGCTTTGTATATGAATCGGAGCTATGAGAAGAAATACCTACCAGGTTCCTAGGTTAGATCTTAAAAATCATCAGCTTAGTTTTCCTATAACAGGAATTCCTACTTTTATTTCTTTGTATATAAGGAACTTCTGGAAGGTGATAGATAAAATATAAGAGCAAGGGTGACCTGGAGGAGAACTGGGTAGTAGGGGATAATGATGAGGAAGACTTTTCACTGTATACTTATGTATAATGACTTTTGAACCATTTAAATATTACCTACACATAAAAATCAATGTTAAAAAAGTAAATGTTATTGCTCTTCCCTTTAAAAGGTGAATTTGGAAGGGAAACAAGTGTCATAGAAATATGCATGTCTCTTACCTATACCCCTATACCCACTCCAAATCTCCTTGGATTGCAACCAAATAATGCATTTTCTCGCATTCTTTATTTTTGAAATTATTGTGTTTTTAAAAAGATTTATTTACTAATACATACAAGAATAGGCCAGAGGTGCCGGGAGTGAGAGGATTCACCAGAGACAGTGTGGGGAGCAGAATAGGTAGATGCACTGAAATCCACTGCTGAGGGGAGCAGCGGGTGAGACAGGAGAGGTCTGCTGCACCATGTGGGTCAGCTCCCTTGCCAGGGATTGAACCCAGGTTGTCAAGGTGATAGTACTGAGACTTAACCCCTACACCACTAAGGAGGGCCCCCTTTTCTCTCATTCTTTTTGGACTAATAAAAGGAAACACGATGTCATTCTACAATGCTTGAAAACAAAAAAAAAAACAAACATGGATTAAAATTTAAGAAAAGGGGGAAAGTGGGTGGCCAAATTTGGCCTTTTAACAGAGGAGAGGAGGCCCAACTGCAGTGGGACAGCCGCGAAAGAGTTGTGCTACCGACACGGAAAGGCCTGACAACATCTGTGTGGCTGTGCTACCCACACAATCTGCTCTTAAGGACAGTTTCCTAAGAGTAATTGCCAAAAGATAGATCCTATTTCACAACACTGTTTGCAGTCTCTAAGTCACGTTGATGTTGAGTTGTTTCACCATAACCATAGTCTGAGGGGGTCTGATCAAATTTGTTATTTAGTTCAACTTACACTTCTATCATCAACACAGAGTTTGCCATGAGTAAGATGCATATTGAATTTCATGTTCCACATGTTTGAGGGGTTGACACTATTTTTCTTGAGCAAATATCTGGCAGAGACTTTTCAATATTTGCATGAAAGTGTGTATTCTTTGTAAAGAAATACTTGCTGTCATGGCATAACATTCACTGAGTTAGAAAGTGCTTTTTTTTTTAAATCACATATGAGGCATAACAATATTGTTAAATGCTTTGCTCATTACATTTTTTAATGTGCTGTACTAAACAACATCTAATCTTCTGCAGTAACGTTTACTCACCAAATCCCACTGTGGTGAGCTCAGAGTGTTGTTCAAATCTCATTTTTACATTTAGATTTTTTTTTAATTTATTTTTAACTGAGGTGACATTAGAAAGGTTTTGCCACAGTAGTGTATCCACTGCCAAATCATCCATAGTCTACCACCATATTTAGTATTACTTTAAGGACCCATGAGCTAAGAAAAGGAGGTATCTTTCAAAAGTCATAGAAATAATTCTGGAACTAAGTCGACACACATGTGACAGAATTAAACTAAATTAGGACTAAGAGACAGAACTATGTCTTTCTAGCTGTATCTTATGGAGTTAAGTCATTTCTCACTTTTTAAAAAGGTTTCAGAAATTTCTGAAAGTGGTAGAGATGAGATCAACAGTGGATTCTAGATACGCCCACATTCATATCCATTGTCACTAAGCTGCTCAGCTTTCATCTGTTTTTCTCATTTGAATTTCATGTAATTTTTCATTTAGGAAAATGATTTTTCTTAAATAAAAACATAAAACTTCTTAAGTCATCACTTTTAACTGATTTTTTTTTACAAAGGAAGAAAATAGAAGATCAAATGTGGATATCAATGAAAATACATTCCACTGCATCACAGCATGCTTACTCCCCATTAGTCCATTATTCCACTTGCCCCCATTCAAGTTCAGCACAGCTGCAGATAGGCAAGTTCTTACTAACCCAGCCCCCCCCCCTTCTTCCAGGCACTGCAGGCTAAGAAGAAAAAGCAGGTTAAATTATTACATAGTAAATCATTGAGGCCTATAGAAAAAGAGACTGTCCTTGTACTTACCATCTCAGGATTGTAGTACTGATTGACATCTCATTGTAATAAGTTATCATGTCTTCAAAATAACGGTCTGTATGGTTACTTGTCTTTGGTACTGACAAGGTTTAAAATTTTTCCAACATGATCTTGGTTGTCTCACCTTTTTAACAGCATAGCTATCTTAAAGCTTTAAATATTTAACACTGGATGGAGCACTACCTTAGCCAAAAGCATTTTTAAAAGCAGGGGATTGGCAGTGAAATGAAAAGGTCTTAGCTAAGGCATTTCTGGAAGCAAGGCCCTGGCACTGAGCCAATGAAGCAAAGCCAGACCCAGGATATTTGGTAGAATGGTTGGATTTTATTTTTTTTTATGCTGTCCAGAAAATTCTCCTTAGTTTAAAAAAAACACTCACAAATAAAAAGAAAAAACAACAACAAATAAAGAAAAAAATAAGGTAAAAAATAGTAAGTCAATTTCACATCCCTTTGTCCATTCACTAAACAAATTCATTGGGTACCCCCCATGTGCTGGGTACTGCAAGGCACAACAAAGTAAGTAACCAACAGATAGGATCAACCCTCATGTAGCTTACAGGGAAGGGTGAAAGACAGGCATGGGAAAAAAAAAAGACACAAGAAAATTTAACATTGGATCCCTGATAGATACCGTGACAGAACTACAAGGTGCTTTGACATACTGTAATGGCAAACTTAGACTTGGCTGGAATAGGGGGAGGAGGCTTGTGGCTCAGGTTAGTCTCTTTGAGGAAGTGATACCTAACCCCCTTAAAGGGGAGTGAGAATTTTGCAGGATAAGTGAAAAAGGATGTGAGAAGATAGAAAAGCTTTCCCTAATAGGATAACAACTGAGTATGGTTTTGAAGAACAAGTATATCTAGTATATGTTGACTAGGATTCACTTCTAAAATCTTCTTTCTTAAATCTATGCTAAATTTGGCATTAGTTTCTTTTTATTAGAGCCTAGGGACTACTGGTGTCATTTCTGCATGTCAACCCTATGTAAAAGTATTTTTAGTATCTTCTCTGCCTTTTTTGTCTCTCCTAAAGAAATCCACTTCTAGGCATGCTTCCAATGCTTTAATCTTTGTTGTTGTTGTTGTTCTCCATGATCCTTTTATGCAAGTAGCAAGTCTCTGAGCAATAACTTCATCCTCAAGTTTCCTCCCAAGAAGATATTGTGTAAGTAAGAAGAAGATAATAAAATGCACAAGACTGGAAATAACTAAAGGAAGTTGCTAACTTTTTTTATTGTAATTTGGGAGTTTGGAGGTACACAAGGACATCTTAAAGTGACTCAGCTATATGTCTCTCACAACAAACTGTTCTCACACAAGATTTGTGCCAAGTCATTTTGCCCAAAGAGGTATGCCCATTTCCCATCACTGCCGCCCAGCCAAATAGGATCCTTGTGTTTCTCTGCTGGAGGAAATGGCAACCTCGACCCACCTTCAACTACCAGAAATTTTCCATCCAGTATAAATAACACATGTTCTAGTTAGAGTTAGCACAGGTCACTTGTCAGGAAGTCTTTTATTTCCAGGGACAAGGCAGAGCCTTCACAAAGTGAGACTTCATTAAGTATCAATCACATGTATCAACTTAGCTGCAATTTCTGTTCTGTAAGGTAGGGGTGGAGAAGCACAATACCATCAAGTCAAGGGACTTCAGACAGAGTCTGGACCAGCCTCACCCTTTATAAAGGACAGACAGAGGTCCGAGGAGAGACTGCTTGGGGGTCACACAGAAAGGGAAGGCTTTACACAGAGACAGTCCTCAAGTGATCCTTTCTCTCCAGTGCCCTTTCTGTCACCCCATTAGCAGAGCAAATAGAAAAATCTTTAATGTGAAAAGATCTGGAGTGTCGACAAGTGTGTCAGAATGGTTCCAAGAGCTTGTTAGAAACTGGGGCAAGTGAAGACAAACATTGAGGAGAGGTGGTCAAAAATCTGGAAGGGGTACAGGACAAAGATAAGAATACCCAGGAGTGAGGTCTACCCAGCTCATAGGTCTGCCCAGCTCATAAATCTCCCAAACCTTACAATGCAGCTTTAGAATCTTCCCTATCTACTTCACCCCAAGAGAGGGATGCTCTCTAATTGGGCCATGTTCAGGAAAGCTGTCTGCTGCAAGAGGAATGTGTCTTTGGAAACAGGCCTTCTCTTTCAGGCTCTCCTCCCACCCTGATTCAGACTCCTGCCGAGTTCCTATCTGCTCTGCGCTGTCCAAAGATGTGCATACCCACTCCCGTAAGCAAATATTTCTATTATCCAAGAGAGAATTAAACCAAACTCTTTAACTTCTCAGTATATCTTTTCTAGCTCCCAATAGAGGAAATTTGATTGATTTGCTTGCACACACACCAGGAAAAAAACAAGAATAGCTTAAAGTGACAACCCATTGAGAACTATTTAAAGAGCAAACCAAAGAAATGAATCTGTCATGAAAGTTCAGGATCACTACAGCTGCTTAGAGAAGAATGACAAAGGAAGAGAGCTAACGTTCCTAGCAGGCCTCAGATGATATCATATAAGGAAGAAAGCTAGCTTTATTTTTTATTATATACAACATGCGAGGCGCCATGCTGGATGTGTTACAAACATTGTCTGCTTGAATTCTCACAATACTTTTGAAGGAAAGTATTTAGAATCCATTTTTAGGTTTAAAAATGACACTCTGGGATGTTCAGTACCATGCCTAAGGTCCCACATATAGAAAAATAGAATCTGAGCCCATGTCTCACTGATAACTTCCATGCCTACCCATCATACTTCATTCCAAGCACCATGAGAGATGTGTGTTTTGCCTTTTGCTTACTATCATAGGCCTAATGATTAGCACAATCCTGGGCAGATAATAGGTATTCAGCAAGCCCTAACAAGTGAATTAATGGATACATAAATAAGACTGGTATTTTGTGAATGAATTCACTCAATAAGTGACTACTTAATAAGTATTAAGAGTTGGATTTGATGCTGTTTTATGTGGGTTAAGAATAAAATATGGTTTCTTGCAGTTAGTCTGGTCACCTAAAGGGATGAATATACTCAAAGCCATGAAGGAAAATATGGAGTAATCTCAATGTAGAAAACACCAAAACTCCTACACAACAGAAGACTGATGTTGAATTGCCAAGTGGGAAAAATATTGTTATATACAAAATTTAGACTTAATATGTATTATATAAATTGTATAAATCATTAGCAATCTACAGAAAAAGAAAAACAAATAGATAACTTCAGTAGGTTGAAAAGCAATAGTCACAATCATTTGTCTCTCTTCCCATTGAGAAGGGAGTCTGCTTCTCCATCCGTTGCATCTAGGTTCAGCCATGGGACTGTCCTTGATCAATGAAGCATACAAATGTGACACAAACAGAGGTTTTCAAAGTGCTGTCCCACTGGACTTGCCCTCTCCTGCTGTTCTCTGGAACCCTGAGACCACCATGAGAAGAAACCCAGGCTAACCTCCTGGAGAAGGAGAGAACACACAGAGTAGGCATGTGACATGCCACTCTTGCTGATCCAATAGACCAACTGCCAATACATGTGTGAACATTCCCCAGGCCATCCAGTTCCAGCTAAGCCATCATCTGACCAGAGAAAGCAGTCAGTCCAGCATAGACCAAAGAACTTTTCAGGTGACCTATGGAAATGACGAGATATAAGTGTTTGTTATTTTATTATTATATTTTGGGATGGCTTGTTACTTAGCCAAAGCTAACTGACATTACCAATAAACACATGAAAGATGATTAACCTGGCTACAAATCCCAAAATACATACTAATAGGACATCTCACTATTTGTCTATCAAACTGACACAAAGAATAGAGAGGGTCTATTATAGTATGTAGTGATGGCAGATGAACAGGAAGATGTATGTATATGGGGGGGTGTCATTAGTAAAATATTTTTACAAGATATGTTTGCAATATCTACAGTAACTGTAAAGTTACATAAAAGCTACCCAATTCCTCACTTACATGCCAGGCACTGTTTGAAATGTGTTACACATAGTAATTCACTTAATTCACATAGAAATCTTAAAAAGTAGGTGTTATGATTAACTTCATTTTATAAAAAGGAAACTAAGGTGAAGAGAGGTTAAGTACTTGGTCATTGTCACACAGGTAATTAATTGGTGACAGAACTAAAATCCTAATTTAGGCAGACTGCTTTCAAAATTCTATACTATATGAAACTATACTCACATTATACCAATTTAAATAAAAACATATTTTTCAACAATTTAGTGAAGAAAATTTGGTATTTCAATAAGTAGTACTGGAACAATTGGACACCCATATGTTAAAAAAAAAAGCCCTGAATTAAAAACTCCTCCTACATAAAACTTAACTGAAAATAGATCACTTTAAACATAAAATTACAAAATTTGGGGGACATGGGAGAAAAATCTTCATAACATTGGGTTAGGCACTGAGTTTTTGGCTATAACACCAAAAGAGTGATCCCTAAAGAAAAAAATTTATGAATTGGATTTTATCATAATTTAAAACTATGGCAGAAACTCTTCAAATAAAAAGACAAACTACCGACTAGGAGAAAATATTTGCAAGTCACATTTCTGACAACTTGTAACCATAATACATTTTTTAAAAATCATTCAAAATCCAGCAATAAGAAAACAACTAATTTTTTTTAAAAATGGGCAAAAGATTCAAGATACTTCACCAAAGAAGCACACGGATGGGAAAGAATGCTCATAAAGATCTTAAATGTCACTATCCGTAGTGATTAAAACCTCAAAGAGATGCTATCCACAGATTAGAATGATTAAAAAAACACATGCTCAGTGAAATAAGCCAGAAGGAAAAAGAGAAATATTGAATGGTTTCACTTACAGGAGGAATACAGGGGAACCAAATAAGGGATCAGGGAAAAAATTAACAATAACAATAATAATAAAAACAAAACTAGCAGGCAACCATAAATATGAGCCATTCTGTAAGAGAGGAGGAGGAAAACGGATCAAACAGGGGAGAGAAGAGCACAACGGGCTCTGGTGACGGTTCACAGGTGAATTGGTGGTGGGAATTTTACGGGTAGTATACAATGATGTGAAAGATATAAATTAAAAATATATTTTTTAAAAAATAAAAAAATATTTAAAAAACAATACAAAAACTGCTAATACCAAGAATTACATAACAAGTGTGACTCTGCCTGCAGTGATGACGGTGGAAAATGAATGGCCCAGTCACTTTTTTATAAACATTCACTAACCCATTCACCCAGCAGTCCCACTCCTAGTTATCTACCCAACATAAAAGAAAATGTATATTCATACAATCAATATAAAAACAACTCTATTCAGTCATCCAAAGCTAAAGCACCCAAATGCCCTTCAACAGATGAATGTAAAAACAAACTGGTACATTCAAGCAAGGATTAACTACTAATGCTTGTGATAACATGACATCATGCTGAGTAGAAGAAACCATCATCCTAAGGCTACATACATACTGTGTGACTATTTAAAGGACATTCTGGAAAAGGCAAGCCTAAAGGGACGAGAAGCAGAGATGTGGTTGCTAGGGATTAAGAGACAGTGAATCGACCACAAAGGGCAGCACAAAAAAATATTTTGGTGAGTGATCGAATTGTTCTGTATTCTGATTGTGATGGGTGCGTGAGTGCATGCATCTGACCATGGCTACATGAACTTATATCTGCATTAAAATTCATAGAGCTGTATACACACATGCCATCTATACTGTATATTAATATTAAAAATTGAATAAAAAGAGAGAAGGGAAGAACATAAGGGACAGGGGAGATGGATCACGGGTGCTTTGGTGGTTGGAAAACTATGGGGCCTACACTAAGGGTTGAATTCAAATACCGTCCAAAAATTAATGATGTAAGAAAATAATTTTTTAAAAATTTCATAAAAATATATCTTTCATAACTACCGTAAGAAAAAACATGCAAGGACATGGCAACAATAGTCATTGCAGCATATAAGCATAAGCTAGAAATAACATAAAGTTCAAGAACTGGAACACAGCTAGGAAAGCAATGGCCCATACATGTAACAGAATATTATAAATTGCATGGAATTATGTCTGTGGTGTTCTCAGTGAGGAAAACAAGATGCAGAACACAACGCATCATCTCTTTTTTTTTTTTTTTTTGCCAAAATATAAAGAAAGCCTGAAAGCCATACATTAATCTGATAGCAGTGGTAGCTCTGGCTAATCCATTTGTTTAGGGGTCAGGGATGGGGGAGGAGGAGGTATTCACTGATTGCTTTGCATTCTTAACATTGCATTTCTCCTGTATTTTTAAAATAAAGGGTTTTATTTATAGAAAAGCAATACAACTAATTAATCTAATGCAGTGTTCTAATTACTGACATATCTGTCTCCTTTCTTACACAGTGAGCTTCCTAAAGAATGGGACTCTGTTCATCTTCCACTCCCAACATCAAGCACTATGTGTTGACAGACTGTGCATATTTGAAATGTATTTAAGTTGAGTTGAAGAAGTCAACGGTAAAGTATTACATGTTAAACTCAGATAACCATTTGGTGAATTACCAATTGCCAGCACCATCAACAGCACAGTCAAATAGTTAAGAGCTCCAGTCCTGACATTTTGCCTCATTTTACTCATCTGTGAAATGGGGAATAAATCATGGACTTTACGTAAAGAGTTATTTGTAGCAGCATGGCATGAAGGCAGTTTGATGAAGTGAATCTGTATGTCAGCCCCAGGGGGTTTTGTTTGGGTCATCTTGGAGTGAAGGTGCTCACAGAAGGAAAAACTACTAAAGGCTTTGTGTCCTGCTGTGCGCCAACTCTCCCTCACCTTCCAGCACACATGGGCAGGAAACAGGTGGATCATGAGCTAAGGAAGATTCCCTGTGTTTCCTTCTAAAGTCCTTTGATTCTTGCCCCTTTCTTACTGGACTGACCTTAACAGGAAATCTCTGCACATGCAGTGATTCTAGAAAAGCAGTTTCACAACCAACTCGGTGGTGAAGTGGCAGCCTTGGGGGACAAGGGGGCTACTCAGAGATGAACATAAGCCATTATTCTTCCAAACCTTATGTGAATTAGTTATGCTATTGGGAGTCACCTATTTGGAAACCAGTTTGATCATATTCCCTCCCTTCCATTACAATAAGTCCTGTATCATTTCAAACTATAGATACATTTGCCAGATAGAATTCTAATTGAACTTTATATCAGTTTTTCCCTTATCAAACTGCAGGCCTGAATGTCTCCAGAGGTGCTAGTCTATGTGTCTTTGTTAATAAACAGGATTTCTGAAATCCTCTTTCAGAGGCAGAATGAGAAACCCTGGTGTGACCCTAGATAGTATTATCCCCTGTACCCCTTGTAAGTTCCCATTTATTCCCTTGCAATCACATTATCCCAAACATGCTTGGGTCCTTCTTATGTTGTCCTTGGAGTGTTTGCACAAGCTACGCTCCTGATCTGTGTTACCCTCCTCCATTCTTCTCTTTCTACATTTGACTGGAAACCTTGCTCTGCCTCCGAAGCTCAGTTCTGGCTTGCATAAACCCCAGGACTCTTCGAGGTGCCCCAGGGAGGAGATATGTCTCACCCATTACACTAACATGGTAGTTAGCAGGTAAGGCATTATGACAGTCATCCTATATATAGCAGCTGCCTGGCAGCTGACCATTCTAATGGTTTAAGAAACCACAACTCCGTTATCATCCTAGGTAGACAATGTCAGATCTACTTAGGCTGTCCTGGCAGCCAAGAGACCTTTCTGTGTGATCAGTTAAGGGAAAGCAATCCAAAAACATAAAAGCCAGAGAGGTTATTTCATTAAACATTTTAGTCCAATGTTCTGGGTATGTGTTGGGTCTATTTTTAAGTTAAATTTAGTATACAAACTTAAATATCATAGTGGAGAAGTCACACTTTCTAAGGCCAGGCTATTCCTCTTTTCATTTTGACAAGGTATGTTCTTCTCCCAGCTCCGAGTGCATGGAGGCTGCCCGTCATGTTGGATCGGCTAAAAGGGAAGCATGAGAAAGGGGAGGATAGAAGGACAGCGTGACCAGGTGTCCATTCTCCCAGCTCCTTTCCTGCTGACCATCTGCAGAAGACACAGCTCTGGTGGATAGTCTTCTCTTGCCATTGCTCTGTTTGGGTTAAGTAATTGTTCCCTTTCCTTGTGCCTTCAGGTCTGTACTCTTTTCCAGCGACACTCATTTTTCAGAGGATCCCTTTACACAGTGCAATTTTGTGCTGATATCTAAAAGATATAACCATGTTTCCCAATGCTTGGAAAGGAAATGGGAGCCCAGCTTTATATCTACTCCCCCAACATTAAATCTATTCCTTGGGCATCTCCCTAGAGCTGCTATTTCTTCCAGGAGAGACTGCACATTGTTATGCTCCAATATTTGCTAATTGTATCTTTCAGTAGCAGTGTATCAGTTACATAATTAATTACTAAAATTATTGGTAGTAGTAGTTATAAGTGCCTACTTGCATTCAGATAATTTAACTGCATTGTTTCATTTAACTCTCACAACCACCATATGAATTAGTCATTTATATCTCCATATCACAGATGAGGAAATTAACTTAGACAAAATAAGCAATAGTGAAGACTGAGATCTTAGTTGTAAAATATCTGGAACAGTATTAGAATTCATAATTCTTCCTTTTTGCCAACAGAATTTGGCATGTTGATTCTCCATATGCACTGTTTGAGTAGCCATTTGCCTAAGGACTTTGATCACCCCATTTGAAATACATGAGTACTCCCTATATAAGACTATGAACCTAAAATAACAAATTTCTCCTAGATCTAATTTCCCATTTACCCTTCTTATGAAAACTCAGCAAGTGGCCATGACTTTAACCCTGAGATTATAGCCTGATCAGTACTACAGGACACCCCATTTCCTTTCTCACAGAGATCTCATCAACTCCCAAGACTTCAGTCGTCACCTGACCCAGATCTTGGTCTCTGGTTCTAGGGTCTCCCCATCTATCACCAAGTTATAAAAATACCTGCTGAACACCCAGGTAGGCACCTCAAATGCAGGGTGTCTACAATGAAAGGAAGCTTCTCTTTTCTTAATTTCCTCTCTCCTCTCATTATCTTAGTCCTTCACCTTTCCAGTCACAGATGCTTCAAAACTCTGATTTACTATCACCAATCTTGCTTCCCTCACCACTTACATCCAGCCACCATTTTACTGATTCTAACGCCGAGCTGTTTCTCACATTCAACTCCCTTTCACATCTCATTCTCTCTCACTTGAACTACTGCAAAAATGTAGTGCCATTGAGCTCTTTGGCCCCAACCTCTCTGCAGGTTTTTCTCTCCTAGCCATTGCTGACATTGTCCTTCCGCCAAAATTTCTCTTCATTACATATATTTATCTGTTCAGTTCCTTTCAAGAGTCACCTCCAATTTCAATGGTAGTAGGAATTTGTAGTCCATTATTTCGCAATTCAAAAAATAAAGTTCAAATTTACACATTGTTGTAACTGAAAATCCAAACCCACTGCTTTCTGAATTAAATGAAACAAAGGATTTTTAAGACACACCAATTGTGAAGTCATATTAAATTAGCAATAACCTGAAATGGGAATATATTCCCTTAGTACTTGAAATCTGGACCTCAGATTTAAAATAGCAATCTATCTAGCACCTTTGACTAGCTTCACCCAACTCCCTACCAAAGAAAAAAAAATGAAGGATTATAACTACAGTGCTAACCAAATTGTCAAATTACTTTCAATATCTTGTAATCACAAAGGCCAGAAAAGTGGACACAAAGAACAGGAAAAAAAATTATTTTTATTAGTAAAATATCAAAGACTCCACTTAAAATTGAAAAAAGATACTATAAAAAGTAACTTGGATCTTGAATTTGATATTAAGACTTAGAAGGGAGAAAGAGGGAAGAAAAGTTTACTGAATTCCTTATTGATACACAGATGTTCAAAACACAGTTTCACTATTTAGTTTATAAATGGAGAAGTATAAGTTATTTTTGAAAAACTTTAAGGTAAGCACTAAAACCAAAAATCAAGATGCATACATAAATTGGCACGAGAAGATAAATGAAAGGCCAAAAAAAAGCCAAATAAGCAAAAGGGAGGGAAAAAATACTAAGGAAACATCAAGAGAGCATTTTTTTAAAAAGTCTAAGACTGTATGTCAGGAGTTAAGAGTAAGCATTATTTATGATTTAAAGATAAAATCACTTAGAGAATATCAAATAGGAAGACACAAAAAATTAATCTGCCAACTAATTCTTATGGCAGACTCACTTAAAATCAGAAAATCTTAAAAAAAAAAAAAAAAAAGAATGGGCCTCCCTGGTGGCGCAGCGGTTAGGCGCTGCGCTGTGGAGCTGTTGGCAGCTGTGACATGAGTTAGATGCCCAGCTGGGGAGATTCCCACATGGCATGGCAGACCTCTCTTGCCTCGCCCGTTGCTCCCCTCAGCAGTGTATTTCCATAGATCTGCCTGTTCTGCTCCCCACTCTGTTTCTGGTGAACCCTCTCGCTGCCCCATGCCTCTGGCCTGTACCCCAGCTTAAATAAGTAAATCTTTAAAAAAAAATTTAAAAAACAAAGAGACTGGCAAAGAATTTACCAAGAAATGAAAAAAGTAAAAAATTAAGTAAAAAAACAAAGGTAATAATGTTACTTTCAGACAAAATGGAATTGAAGATAGAAGGCATGAAATGGAAAAAAAATCAATCATGTTATGTTGATAGAAAGTAAAGTTCACAATGAAAGCACAATGGTTATGTATCCAAATCATACAGAATCAAATAAAAAGAAAATATAAGGGAAAAAAACTGGAAAAGGCAAAAAGAATGTGAGTGCCATAGTTTTGGGGCAGAGTATCATACCTCTCAAATTTTGACTGATCAAATAGACTAAAATATTAACGTAAAATTTAATAATAATCTATATATGTATATAGATATTATCTTTCAGTGATATAAAACTCTGTAACTTAAAACAGGAAATTTATCTTTTCCTCCACAAGTTTTCATGCAGTACTTAGCCAAAATTGAGTATAGCAATTAGAGAAAAACAGGAGTCAGGGTTCCAAAGATCAGAGGTAAATACTGTGTACAAATAAAAGTACTCACGATGGCCCTCTACATCCCTCATACAGGTACTGTGGAAGTACATCACTTACCCACCAATGTAACAGCAAGGATTTCTTTCAGCACTGAAACTGATCACTACTGCTTTGGGTAAGAACCACATAAAATAGTTGACCAGGAAGCACAGAAAAAGTAGATGCCTTCAAATATGGTGATCAGACCCTCCCCAGAAGTCACAGAACAGGAACCAAGCATGAAATGGAAAGGCAAATGAATTCATTTGCATTATATTATATTTTTATGATTTTTAGATCAAGTATATATAATTGAAATTGCCTAATTTAAGTAAGTTTGACGTGACTTAGAGGTGATATTCAAAATATATAACAATCTGGGCCGAACAAATTAAAATGGACACCTATCTGAACTCAGAAAGACCCAGATGAGTCAAACATTAGGCCTTTAGTTGCTGAATTACTGGGAGGTCTAAAGGTCCTAAATGGGGGGACCAGGCAGCCAAGATGGCAAGACAGGGCAAAGGTAGGAGGTCCAAGTGGCAGTTATTGACCAAATGACACAGCATTATTTCCCTCGTAACAACCACTACAGATGAAACAGTACATGAGAGTAGAATCCTGTTGTAATTGATGCTTTCCTTCTCTCTCTCTCTCTCGCTCTCTCGCTCTCTCGCTCTCTCGCTCTCTCGCTCTCTCGCTCTCTCGCTCTCCCTCTCAGTGAAGTTGATAAAAGAATGTCCACAGAATCCCAAACCACAACGAAATAATCCCATACAATAAATCAGATTTAACATTATTGAACAACAACAAAAAAAAAATCTACCCTTTGAAAATCAGAAAGCGGGTTCTAAATAATTATTGCTTCTCAGAAAAGATCATAACTAAACATAGGATTTCTAGAAATTAAAGGACTCCACTCTCAAAACTGTCACAATGAGTCTGAAAGTGCTTTCAGAGACAAACTGATAGTTTTAAATACTTTGCTGATTAATGACTATAAATAAGCTAAGAACTCTACTCAAGAAATATTTTTAAAAGCACTAATAAGACTTCAGAAAGGCAAGGAAAGAGCAATAAGATTAACAAGGATATTAATAAACTCAAAAATAGAAAAATGATAATTCCAAGAGCTAGGTCTTGGAGTAAAACAAGCTGAGTAAAACAAGAAGTAAATTAGTTCTTATGGAAAAGAGGCTTTAAATCATAAAAAAATCCCATGTATAATTCTCAGCTAGTAAATATGAAAATACATAAAAATGATTTTATTAGCAAATATGAATGTCTAAAGTTAAAGTACAAAGTCTGAATTATCTCATCAAAAATTCATAGGGCTAGCTGTTTTTACTGATGAGTTTATGTAATAAAGAACATTCTGAAAGAGTAACAATTTACCCATTCTCATAAATTAGCATAAATAATCCTGTTACCTAATCTTTAAAACAGCTAAAAAAATCTACTCCTTATCTCACTTACGAAAAGCAAAAATTCCAACTAAAATGTTAGTAAATCAGTCCAGCAGTTTGTTAAATGATTCATCTCCTGTAGACAACTATGGGTTTTCCCCTAGAATGCAAAGATCCTTTAGTATTTAACAATTGCATTAACATAGCACATCACCCTTAATAGCCCAACAGAATATATCACGATATGTAAAGTTCAACATAAAATGTGTAGAACCTATACAGAAATATCTGAGGTTTTACCAAGAGAAAAGGAAGAAGTAAAGACCTAGAGAGATGCTCTGTGTTCTTAAGTGGAAAGGTATAATATTGAAGAGATGATAATTTATACTGAATTAATTCATAAATTTAACACATTCACAATAGGCAGGACAAGCGGAAAGGGGGGAAAAAAAAGAGCCTCACAATATGATGGGCAGCTGGAGGACTTTTAACAAACACAAGTATCTAATACTCCAAGTGAAGTTGTTTGCATGCTCACAGTATAAACCCAAAACCCCATCACTGTCCCCACTCCTCACTTAAGTGTGTTATGCTCACAAATGCATTATTTGTCTGAGTAGCTCTGCATTTATGATTGTATCTAAGTATCTATCTGTACCTATGTGTCTATGTAGAGAAACTGTTGCCATTCTTGTTTTTAATCAAGGTGAAATTCTGAAGTGCACCTCTAGCTTCACACCAACTTGAACAGAGACGGAATGGACTGGGGTGAGCAAGAGAGCGCATGAATTACATCCAAAAGGAAGCTGCAGTTCAGTGTAGGAGGGAACCGTGAGAACGTAAGGACCCAGGGAGTTCACAGGGGAACCCTGGCAGAGGGCTTTTGAATTCCACAGGGAGGGATATAAAATTCATTCTTATCTAGAAAATGTTAACAGTGGCTATCTCTGGAGGGTGGCATTGTACACACAGAACAAAAAGATAAACACTTTAAAATGAGCCTGTGGAAGGAAAGCAAGAGGGTTGTGCTCTGCACACTAAGCCTTGGATTTATAGCAGCACTTTTTCATGGAGGGGATGGTGTAAACTGACTTCTGGGTCTGGGAGCCCCTTGGGGGAGCCATGCCTGTCTGGAAAGAGACAGTAACGCAGTAGAGCGCTGGAAGCTTAGCGCTGCCAACGAGCAGAACGATGCCACGTGTGGTCAGAAGCGAGGGAACCAGCCATCCTGGCTCTGAATCTCAGCTCTGCCTTGTGTTACTTTCGTGATACAGCACCATACAAGTTACTTAGCCTCTGTGCCTTGGAGCTTTCGTCTGTGCAATGGCAGTGATAAGAGTTACCTCTGAACATTTGATTCAGGGTGGATAAATGTATATAGATCTACATACATGTAAAGAAATCTTTAGTAAGTTTCTGAACCAAATTCATGAAGAATATCTGTGCCCTTTTTGATTGTGTGTGTGGCAAATAGTGGCTAGTCAATAAACAGTTTCCCTTGATGATGACGACCAGAGGATGATGATGATGGTGATAATTCCCTAAAATTGTAAGACCAATGAGGAGAAAACAGGGCCCCCTCTCCTGAAAAACACAACTCAAAAAGTCACAACTCGACCGCCCTGCTGTGATCTTGCCTGCAGAGCTAATGAAAGGAAAAGCTGACATTTTAGCAGCATTTTCTTATAGCAAAGAAAATGGGACCAAAAAGGATATTAATAAATACTGCCTGCACAATATTGGTGCACTAGCACAAGGATCATTTAAAATATTTAATTCACATACTGTTTGTCTCATTTTTCCATGTAGTAACAGCCCTGAGAAGGAATTTAATTATGGATAAGAAAGGAGCTCAGCCAGCATATGTTTCAGAAAACTGTGATGTGCATTCTTCCTAAATCCTGACATTCTGGGCTGCATAGCTAACGCTTCCATTTTCTTAATTTGCTAGCTTTTCAGATGGTCTTGACTTCTAGTAGGAGCCATAAAGATTTAATCTGTGGGGCCTCCCTGGTGGTGCAATGGTTAAGCACTGCGCTTTGGAGCTGTGGGCAGCAGCGACCGAGTTCAACGCCCGGCCAGGGAGAATCCCACATGGTGCGGCAGACCTCTCCTGCCTCGCCCGCTGCTCCCCTCAGCAGCGTGTTTCTGATCTGCCTGTTCTGCTACCCGCTCTGTCTCTGGTGAACCCTTTCGCCGCCCCATGCCTCTGGCCTGTACCCCAGCTTGTATGTATAAATAAAAAATAAATCTTAAAAAAAAAGATTTAATCTTTGGTTTTTTTAATGATGAAATTGCACTCCATCTAAGGATGACACACATTTATAATCTTAGTCACAACTGGAAAGCAAAATTTACCATGTGCTCTGGGACCTAAAGTCCAAAATTCCTTGATTCAAAATTTTAAAATATGACCAAACACTCAGAGTCCTAGGTTACAAAAAGTATTTGATATTCGATTTTGACTCCGAAAGGAGCTAAAAACTAGAGCAGACTGATTAGTTTTTAGATTGTATAATGCAAAATGTATTCAAAGAAAATTATGATTTTGCTTGTGTCTGTACTTGAAATTAAAACTTGAATGCTACAGTCTGTGTGGTTAATTTTAAAGGTTGGAAGGGGGCAACACTTAAATGCCAATGGAAGGAACACTGCACACATTCAATAGATTCCACAAGCTTCTGTCCAACTTCACAGCTGTCTACGCTAAACTCTACTTTCTAGCAAACAAACACTAACAAAAATCAATGTTATAAAATCCATGATTTTAAGTGCATCCTTGTTATTCCTAGAAGAGTCTCTCAAACCTTCAATAAACACCTTACCAGTCTGTATATCTGGCTAACAGTCTACAGCAACTGGAAGAAACCAATCAGTTTTCTGTGTCTCATATATGTCAGTTTCAAAACCTGCACTTGGCTTAGCCATAATGCCTTGTACAGAACACTTGCCCATCACGCCCAGCGCTGGGATATCTTGACTAGGGCAAATCCTACAACTTGAGTCACTGGTTGCCCAACATGATTTTGTTAAAGCAAAGGCATCCTTTCACCAAAATGAAATACTAGACAGAAGATAGTATGTGAACTAAATGAAAGTGTAGCTACTTGGGTGGAAGCTGGATGAAGGAGAGGTGTAGAGACTGGCAGGCATAGACCTCACCTTCATCAGCTATAGTAGCTTTATAGGCACTTCCCCCCAGAGCTTTAAAAAGCAAGTTTGAAAACCACTGGACTATAGTCTAATGAGAGAGTTGTAAAAATATCCCATGCTCTGATATCTAAGGGCAGTGAAAAGTGAAAACACTGGCCTTCTTGTTTGGACATTCTCCTCACCACTCAAATAACAAGGAGGCCATTAGTGGAAGCTCAGGGAGGGTATTAATAGTGGTTGTACCATCCCTTGCTCAGACTCATGGGCCTGGGGCTCCCCTGGCTTATAAGGAAGATGATGAAGTAAATATTGAAGACACAGAACCAGAAGCACATGACATTTTGAAAGATGCCCTTTGATACCGGGCATTCTTGGACATTTCCAGCTATTTCTTGACCCTATAAATGAGCCATGACTCTTTCCTTTAATAACAAATAATGCATCTGTGACATTCTAACCCTGCTTCTGACATTTATCCTCATCCCTTCAACTTTACCCAACCTTCTCTCCATTCCTCAGGGTCAACTATAAGTTATGAGAGCGGTTCAAGAGAAAGAAGAAAGTGTCAGGCATTACTTCATTATAGTATGGTAGCATCAGAAGACCTGGATTAACTCTGTGGCTTCACTTTCCATGGGGTCCCTAACTGGCTTATGGCCATTGATCCTATGTTTGAGACTTTCTCTCTCTCATCTTCCATCATACAAGCTTCTGTCCAACTTCACAGCTGTCCACTCTAACAAACTACCATAACACTAACAAAAATCAATGTTATAAAATCCATGAACAAAATCCATGAACAACTGGGTTTATATTTAAATATAAAATTAAAAGTTAAATAACAAAATTAGAAAATACTTGCAGCAAATATGGCATATAAGAAATTAAAGTATTTTCATAAAAGCTCATAGAGATGGATAGAAATTGAAAAAGAGAGGAATAATTCACAAGAGAAGGAAATACAAATGGCTAAAAGGCATGTGAAAAGTTCACCCTCTAAAATAAAATCACATAAGATACCATTTTTATAAATCAAACTAGCAAAAATTAAAAACAAGTGAAAATAATCAGTACTACATGGCTGAGTTTGATGAAATGTTCATTCTCATATGCTGTATCTGTTTGGAAGAAAACTTCCCAATGTCAAGCAAAATGTTTAAGATTTCAAAATTCATATAGCTAAGTAAATTGTTTTTTATGTTTGTGGTTTCTTCCATTGTTTTTAAACTTAAATAAACTCCACATGAAAAGTCAGTAAGTATTCAATCCCATCATCTTTTGATAGTTCGATTTTTAATATTTACATTTGAATCCATTTTGGAGTTTACATTGTTTAAATGAGTTTTAAACAATTTTTTCCAAACAGAAAACTAATTTTCCCAGAATTATTCTTTTTTCCCCACTGAGTTATGTCCTTTATGTGATACTAAAATTTTAATTAAACTCAGATTTGGATCTGGTGTTTCTAGTTCATTGATCTGTGTGTCCAAACTCTTGACTGCCTCTGCTACAGTATTATACGCTACCTACGGACCTAATAGAGCTATTCCCAAGACATTCTTTTTCTCAGTTTTTTCCCTGTTTATTTTCAAGATAATATCCATGATTGTGTTAAATTTCACAAACAGTATCTTTGAGGCTTTTGATGAGAATTATTAGGAGAAATACTTCGATCTTACAGAATGAAAATTACAAAACCTTGCTGTAAAATATGTAAGAAGATTAATACCTTACCAGTTTGTATATCTGGTTAACAGTCTACAGCAACTGGAAGAAATGTGTATCATTAAAAATGTGTATCAGCTTTCTGGAGGACAACATTACAAGATATCTTTTTCCAAAATCATCAGTTTAGTGGAAATATATTAACTTACTGACAATTTTAGTGTCGCTAGATGTTAAAATTGCATGGATTATGCTTTCAGGCTGAGAAAATGCTCGTGCTGTCATTCTGGCAAATCAGTGATAGGGAGCGTCAACTCATCTGGACTCTTGTACCTCTTAATTGCTTGTGCCAAAACATGACGAAAATGTTTTGCTGGGTGAGTATCTGGATAATTCACTTGGATAGGGAGTGGAGGGCTTAGCAAAAACTTGGAAAATCATGCCTGAGTATTCACACAGTGCTCCTGCTACGATTCCTGAGGACAGGGGCTGAATAACTAACTGGCTTTTGTTTGTCAGAGTGATGTATTCCAAGTAGGGATAAAAGTGGAACTGCCTGGAATAAAGGCAGTAGAAGAAGAAGCGGTGATATATAGAAGTTGGGAATCAAAGTAGCTTAGCTATAGCAACAGAGATGTCTACATGGACATTTATTAAATTTTGCATACTGCACAACACAAATCAACTTCTCTGATCTCCTAAAAACTCTTTGCTACTTGCTAACATTGTAAAGTAAAATCTGTTTTACATTTGTTTGACATCTGAGTGCTGGGTCTCACTTCCAAATGGATGGAAACACAAGGGGCTTAAGAGAATCCAGTGAATTCAGGACTGTGAATCCAGCACAGTGCTGGAGGCAGAAATCCCTCCACCCTCCAGCCCAATCTGAGTAAGCTGCTGCATGCACCTAAACCTACTTCAATCCCTCTATGCCTCCATCCTTACTGTTGCTTTGTCAGAAATGCCGTTCCGCCTTTGAATGTCTGATTTCTGTCATTGGAACCTAACTGCCCTGGACCGAATCCATTTCTTTCTTCTTTGCTTGCCCTGTACAACTGCAGGAGCTTTATGGCAGTCTAAGTTCAGGGATTCATATAAATAGCTCACCCTCATTATTGATTCTGTATCTGTGAATTTGCCTATTGATTAAGATTTACGTATAACCTCAAATCAATGCACCCTGCTCCTTCCCAGTTGTTGGAACACAAGCACAGAGCAGGGAAAACTGAGGCCTCAAATGCATGTATTCCCAAAAGAGCTGAAACTAGGCATTGCTCTGCTCAGCTCTCATACTGTAAACCAGGGTCCTTTTCATGCCATATTGAGTGCCAGTTTTCATATTTTTATGTTTTCACAAGCAATTTCACCATTTAAGATGGTCCCAAGCATCAAGTTGAAATGCTTTCTAGTGTTTCTAAACATAAGAACTCTGTGCTCTGCCTTCAGTAAGAACCCATGTTTTAGACGAGCTAAGTTCAGGCTCTGGGCGCCATGTTAATGAAGCAGCCATATATAGTAAATGATTTGCCTCTAAAGAGAAACACACACAAAAATGGGTTATGCATTGCTCATTTGATAACTGTTGTACCTCATAGGAATCTAATCTCTTGTTCATGGTTTATACAACATGACTACTATGAATAATGAGAATCTACTCTATCGTCATCTACAGCTCACATTCCAGCAGTGACCTTTTTCAGTGACTTTATTTTATTCACCTTTATATCTGCCAAGTGTCTGTTGTATTGCTGGGCAGAGTAGGAGTTCAGAGATATTTATAGAATAAAATGGGTTGGTAAGGTTAAAATGGGATGAAATAAAATAACATTTATTCAGATTTTTGGAGATGGTACTTTTTGAAGCAATAATGTTAGTGGCAGGGGAAGATATAAAAAATGATAGTTAGTAATTATTGCACATTTTTTTATGAGCCTGCCCTAGGCTAAACATTTGACCTGCTTCTTTTCACATGATTCTCAACGCTCCAGTGTTCCACATTCTACAGGAAGGTGAAATGATTTGCCTAATATCACACAGTTACCATATTGCTGAATGGGGCTTTATCTACCCCTAGATAGGTAGGCAAAAGGTGGGCGTGATAAGGGCTATAAACCAGGAGTGCCATCAGAAGTGATCTCAAGGAAAAGAAGATCTCTAACAGAAGTGAGCCTGAGCCCCTGGCCCTCTCAGCCTTCACGGGATGATAATAATTCAGTTAATGGTGATCCCCCACCCCCACCCTGCTAGCAACAATGCGGTTTTTTGTTTGATTACAGAAGCAGCTGGCAGAACTCATGTATTACTCATGTTGGAATCACACTTTGCTGACGGCTTATGCACTTCAGAGTCACTCGGGAGGTGGGGCTGTGTCCAGGCCTGTTAGGAGATTACTACAGGCCTCTGGATGTGGCTGAGCTTCTGCAGCTGTTGCCTGTTGCTGGCTCCAGCTCCACACCTCTTGGCAGATGATTTGTGTGAAAAGTGCTGACTCTTGGCATAAGATATGCAGGCTGAAGGAACCTGGAGAGGCAGGCAGCTCAGAGTAAGCCCACCTACCAGGGAGTACTTATAAGATGGATTACTTGGGGGCACTTCAGAAGGTTGCTCCTTTGAGTCCTTCTGTTGGTGTAGAATGGCTGATACTGGGACAATTTGTGCAGTCAACCTTCAGTCTCCCATAGCTATCCTGGTAGCAAAAACCCCCAAGTATCCGCCATCATTCATAAGTGGTGATGTTGGATGCACACAACTCGTAACAACATTAACATTTCCTTAGTGTTTTCTAAGTTTAGTTGCTCTAAATGGTTTACAGGAATTAATTTACTTAATCTCTTCCCCAAAAAACCCATGAGGTAAGTGTTTTAAGGATGCTGTTTTATAAATGAAGCCAAATAACTTGGACCACAGAACAAATCTAGCAGTGGTTATAGTGAACTGAAGAGTTGGTTCCAACTCTCCAATCCTCCTTGCATTCATACACTTGCTTGGCTTTAACACAGGGAACATGTACTTCCCAGCCCTTGATTTTGGGTCTGTGAGTGGCAGTTTGTTTATTCTGAGCCTAGGCCTTTAGAGACAAAGACTAAATCAGTTGAATACCGAATCACCTAAAGACGAGTGAGTAAAAATTATTGGTTTCGCCACTGAGTTTTAGGGATAGTTTGTTCCGCAGCAATAGCTGAGCAGTACACAGATAAAGGTGGATGCAAACGAGACAGGACATGGCACACACATTATGGCCTACTAAACACTGCCTTCCATGAACACACTATTAAAGTGAAGCAGCTCTAGTTAGACTCTAATGAGCTGAATGAGCTTGGGGAAAGTGCTAAACTTTCTAAGGCTGGGTGTTGGCATCTGTAAATTGAGCAGTGGGATTAAATCAGCATTTCTTAAGGTAGAGAACCTGATACTAATTAACTCATCTTTTTTTGTAAACTTGGAAGGTTACAAAGAACTGTCCAAGCACCAGATCCAATAATCTTTCAGGCCACCAGTAGTATATATAGTATACTTAGAAGAGTAGGAGATCAGAACATTTAATCTAGAATAATCCATTTATTAAAGCATTCTCTGCCTATCAGTATACAGAGTCTGCTTCTGAGAATATTAAAATGCCAAGCATAGCTCATAACCTCCTGACGGAAACTACAGAGTAAACTCTAAATGTTATAATATGATGTCCTCAGTACTGTGAGAGAGGCAAGCAGATGGGTGCCTGCATCCAACATCTCAAGTGTCAATGAAAATCCTCCCCATCCATTACTGCCCCAGCTGTTTCTGCAGGAGCCACTACTAAGCAGGCCTCCACTGTCCTGAACAGATGTAACCACAAAGTAGCTCACTTAGAGTCCACATGACTGTATCTCATTCCCCTACCTGAAATTTTCTCTGGCAGAACAACATAGGCCACCTGCAGTCATTCACCAGTTTCTTACATCTATATAATCCTTGAACAAAAGGGGACGGGAACAATGGATTATTGCCTTTCCATTTTTTTCCTCAGGTCAACAGTCTGCGTCTCATTTCTCACCAGGCCTGGAGCACCAGGGAGACAGAGAGGTGGCTAATGTGATAACATGTCCCGGTACAGTTCTATTCCCCCAGTCCCTCACTCGTGTTCCCTGGGGATCTCTTCCCAAATAATCTACCTGCATAATCTCTTTGCGTGAGGCCCTATTTTAGGTATAATCCAACCTAAGGCAAGGCTCTAACCCATGCAAGGAAGGTAAAGGAGACTTCTTAAAGGAAATGATACCTGAGACAATCCTTGAAGGAAGAATACACAGACAGGTGAAAAAGAGAATACAGGGGCCATTCTGGACAGAGGAAACCTCTTACACAAAGGCATGGAGGCTTCAGTGTATATGTTTGGAAGCTACAAATGTCTGGCATGACTGGAATATCCCTCCCACATTGCATGAGGAACTGTATCTCTCACAAGAGCCTGGAAGGTAGGCACAATTGCTCCTTAAACCTGCTGACCACAACCAACTACTGTATGTTCTTTGACTCTGCTTTTAGTTCTGAAGTGGTAGCGATGAATAGTGTAGTCAGTCTGTATTTAGGTCAATCTCTGAAGATTAGAAAATACTTTCTAAATTGAAGAGTTATTAAACACAAAGAGAAATTGAGACCAGAGGAGTTAGAGGAAATTGGTGGCAAAGCTATTGTCTTCCCCTCTCTCCATGTCCCTTTCACACACTCACACACTCTCCAGGATGAGCCCAAAAATCCAATAATGAGCTAAGTCTGAAGTGAGGCACAGCACAATTCCACAGTAAGTTGTCAGTAGTAGTAATAATTTTAATAATAATGGCAATAGGTTTAGAATAAATGAGATGAGAATATACAGATGACAAATGACCCTATGGCAGCCTCTTCTGAATCAAAACCAGAGTAAAAGGGGGAGCTAAAACAGGTAGAAGGGGCCAATCGGGGTGGATGGTGTCTGGCCACATAGTGGAGGGCGTGATGTGGTATATACAGTTGCTGAGGTGGAAACTGTATGTTGAGGGCCTCTCCGGTGGCGCGACGGGTTAAGATGCAGCACTATGAAGCTATCCCCAGCCAGGGAGCTTCCCACATGGCGCAGCAGACCTCTCCTCCCTTACCCACTGCTCCCCTCAGCAGTGTGTTTCAGTCAATCTGCCTATTCTGCTCCCCATTCTGTCTCTGACTCTCTCACCACCACCCCCCATAGCTCTGGCCTACACCCCAGCTTGTATGCATAAATAAAATCTAAAAAAAAAAAAAACACTGTATGCTGAAACCTATGCAGTGCTGTAAACTAATGTTACCTCAAGAAAAAATAAAATTGAATATTTTTTTTTTATTGCAGGAAAAAAGGTCAGAGAAAAGAGGAAATTAGAGGCTGCAGGAGAGAAGTAGCAAGCACATGTCACTAAATAATAAAGCTACAGAATACTCCAGAGTTTCAGCAAAAGCTCAAGAATACATAGCTCTAAACTTTTTTCTCCTTGTCCCTGAGACAAGGCCAGTTTTAGAGTACTATCATCAAGGGAAGCCAGAGAGCTCAATCTGGCATAGAATGAGTCGCCTATCCTCACAGATGGAGATGTGATTTTAAAGTTCTGGAATATAGCTATGTAAGAATCTCAGCATCATTATCAGTAAATAATAAGAACATCTGATTTGTACTGAATGTCACTATGTGCCAACACTGTACTAAGTACTTTTAGGTACTTTCTAAATCTTCCCCCAAATCCACTAAGTACTGTTATCAGCCTAGTTTTCCAGGAAACAGCTTAAGATGACCTTGACACACAAGCTAGAGGATAGAACAGTGAAGTGTCTGAAAAAGCCCAGGATCTGTGTTGAGCTCATTCTCAGTTTATCCCTTGCTCCCTCATTTCCTACTGAGACCACTGGGTCACTCAGCACTATTCACTTTCAAAAGACAAAATGAAATCAAAATAGCACAACTAAATAAAGTAACTGACCCCCATCACTGGAAGGGGTAGAGATGATCCCTAAACAAAATCACTGCATCTGGGGCTCAAATAGTGGTAGCACACTTGTCTCGACTCTTATTATCCTCATTCTATCCTCCCAAACATCAGCTTCCTTCAAATGCCCAGAGAAGCTGGTACTGCCACTCATACAGTGTCCTCATGAAGGAGACGATGTCGCCGATAAATTCCAGAGGAAGAATGTAACTGGCCCCACTGGGTCATGCACCCTCCACCTGAACAAGCGCTACAGTCAGATGATGCCTGGTCAGTGTCTATCAGAGCCATGTAGAAGCAAAGCATGGAAGCTCTTGAAAAGTAACTTGAGGCAATCCAAAACAATGAATGCCTACTTTGACCTCAGACAAGTCACTCAAACTTTGTGAGCCTCAGTTTTACCATCTATTAAACAAATAGTAGCTGTTGTGCCAAGTTTTAGCAGATACTATACACCCTATTAAAACATCTGACATAGGGAGGTGGCTCATCTATGGTCGTCATTTTTATAATTTCTGGTACTATTATTGTTTTGGTGGTGGTTTTTAATACAGGGGTCAGAATTTGAAGCCCATCCCAGATCCCCAGATGTCTAAAGCACTTCTGTCCCCAGGGCGGAGCCCCCTTTGGCTCTGCAGCCAGACGCCTTGCACACCCCAGGCCTGTGTGCCAAGGTTAAGCTGGTTCACCATCTGACGGCCGCAGAGAAGCGAGTGCCCCTCCAGGCCCAGCAATGTCAATACTGCCTTCCTGACTCCGCCTACTGTATCTGGAGGAAAGTGGCCGAGCATTGTCTTCCAGCGCTCCCCCCAGGAAGCATGATATCACCCTCTAACAAAAGCGGGAAAGCTGACAGATCTGCTGAGATGGGTGTGACGCCCACACACACCTCACTGGTCAAGTCCCTGGGCAAGAGGCTGTGACAGGAGAGAGCAAGTAACAGACATCCCTCAACTGGCTCCTAACTGGTTCCTTTGACTCTACATTTTCTCCCTCTCTTGCAACACACATACCAAGTTGGACATGTAGCCAGCGGGCAGTGGGAATGAGCTCGCTCTTATCAACAGATATATTCAAGAGTCGGGTTTCTGCCCATCTGGCAGATCCACATCCCACACCTGCGCCTGCAGCCTTTGGGAAGGAAAATAGGGAAAAGGATGGGACAAAAGGGGGCAGTAGGTGTGGGTATAGAGGCAAGCAGGCATGGCTCAAGCTAAAAAACATTCTACATGTGTGATGTGAGTTAAGGAATAGTCTGGCCAGACTGGTGGGAATTGAGTTATCAGTTTCAAATTCCAGAAATAAGGGAGGCAACTTTAGACATTCCCTTTCCTGAAGGCTGGGAGTGATGCCAGTTGATCCTCCTACATCCCGCCCAGTCCTGTTGCTAATGCTATCAGGGCAGCTGGCTCTCTGTAAAACAACCCACCTGCAGCCTGGTGCCCCCAAACCAGGCCTAAAGGGCGTCCCTTTGCTGCTCCCATTGTACTGTCCCCTTGTTAAAAACACTCTCCTATCTTAGTTACACATTATCAGTTCTCTAACATCCCAGGAAAGGAATTTGATTGGGTGTGTTTTCCTACCTATTCCCTGGATGCATCTTCATAGAATGTTTGGCTATCTTCCTTTTCTCTACCTTTCACTCAAGTCTTGGTAAATGTCTATGCCCATGGCTTCACTTAACATAAACCAAAGATTCTATGCCTCAATCCTCTGCCCAACCCCCATTTTTTGAGCTTCAGACCCAGAGAACCAAATTTTGCTAAATGCTTCCCTTTCTATGGAACCTTAAAATCAACACTGTATAATTAAGGGTTTGCCTATTTCTAATCAGTTGCCTATTTCTAATCCGTTCCTCTGCCATGTATCCAGCACACCAAATGGCACCACCATTATCCAAACCAGAACCCTGGAACAATGATTCTTCTCCCCACTTTCTCTCAACCACCTTTATGTAAGGAATCATCCACCCTGAAGTTTCACTTCCTCAGTATTCTTAATCCCTCTCTTCATCCAGACCTTTCTGTTTTGAGTATTGGGAAGTCAAATTGGTCCCATCTTTTCTGCTGTGCCATTTTAATCCATCCTCCACACTATTATCGGACTGAATTTGTAACACGTAAATGAAATATGATAGAACAAACAACCCTGCCAAATTTCACCATGTGTGGAATGAGGTACAAACTAATTAAAATAGCCAACAAGATCCTTCTCGGTCTGACCCCAACTGTAATTCCCGACCTCCACTCTGCATTCCAGTTTTACTCAGCTTCCTCACACTTACCTTACTATTTTGCACACTCTGTTCCCTCTAATGGGTGTTCTTTCTTCCCTTTGTCTGTTTATCTTCCTAGTTTGGCTATGCGTAACTCATCACTCAACTGGCCATGAGTTTCTTGGCAATATTCACAACTACTTAGGATTTTTTAAAAAATGAGGAAAATCTAATCTATAGGTAATTTTCAAATTTTATCAATTATATTTATACTAAGTTTAACAACTAATAAATTATTTTTGACTACTTAGTTCAAGTTTCATAGCTCTTGAAAAACTCAGATTATAACAAAATGCCTACTATGTCATATACCACAAATCTTAAAATTTATCTTCCTGTATTTATCTTTCCTACTAAAATGTGAGTTTAGTGAGGGGGAAAGATGACCCAATCCTTCAAACCCACCCCCTTTTTTTTTTTTGCATTCTCAATGTTCAGTACAGTATTAGCACAAAGGTAAGTTTCGATATGTTTACATTAATTAAAATGATGGCTGAGTAAATGAATAATAGTCAGTCAGGCAATAACTAAGTATCTATTGAATAGAAAGTGCATAAATTTTGAGCAGTATTCAACAATCTTGCAATGCCCAACATTAAGTAAAGGCCCAGTTAAACCCACTTTCGTGAGTATATCCCTTTCCACCACCTATGGGAAGAAAGGATATTCTCTTTAACTTTTTTACATCAAATACTTAAATACAAGCCAGACTTTTAAGGCATTAATGATCACTACTTGCAATGTATATGGAACTGACTTGTTATTGTTTTTATTATTTCAATGTGGCTAAAACCATTGCACGTTTTCATCTTTTCAAATCTACATGACAAACAGTTTTTTTACTATGATATATCAAGGTCTACACAGTAAAGATTGCTGGACATTAAATAAATGCACTATAGAGGATAAAAAGAAATGTCTGTGTTTAGAGATGTTAGCTCATTGAGCTAAATCTACAGGTACAAAGTTCAAAGACAGTCTGTGCAGTGAACAAACCCAGAAACAGAGGAAGAACATCATGAGAAAGAGTTGACCTACATGACTTGGGTTGAATGACATCTGAAGAGTGGAGCTGGAGAATGTCATTTCCAAATGGATCGAGTAGCATGAACAAGAGTCAACAGAAGGGCCTCCGTGGTGGCCTAGGTGTTAAGTCTTAGCACTATCACTGCTAAGGCCTGAATTCGATCCCCTACCAGGGAGCTGACCCACATGGCACAGCAGACCTCTCCTGTCTTGCCCATTGCTCTCCTCAGCAGTGGATTTCAGTCAGTTTACCTGTTCTGCTCCCCACTCTGTCTCTGGTGAATCCTCTCACCCAGCTCCCAACGTACCTCTGGCTTAGACTCCGGTTCTTGTATGCATATATAAATATCTTTTTTAAAAAGTCAAAAGGAAAGGATGCACAGACTGTGCAGATGGGCTAACTGAAGTAGAGGAGCCAGGAGCAAGGATGAATGGGGAGGTGAGGGGAGCCACCGGGTAGTAGTGCCTGTGTTTCGGCATGTCAAAGTTGGCAGTGACCAGCACAAAATTTGGAGAATTGAATGAGGTTGAGGCTGTTTTCAAAGGAAACTGCTTCTATGAGAATTAATTCACTTCCCAAAATGCTGGAAAAGATTTAAACAGTCTAGAACTACAGCAGTGATCCTCACAGGAATATTTCTTTTCAGATTATATAGCTTCATTAAGGGAGTTCTTAGGGGCTAAGTTCTTTACATGCATTATCACACTTGATATTTGTAAAAACTCTGGGAAATAAGCATTCTCATCCATAAGAGATGAGAAAACTACAGCTTAGAGAAATCAAATAAGTTGCCAAAACTATCAATTTGAGCTCAACCCTTGGTCTGTGACTTCACGTCCATAGTCTTTACTCCTCCTGCATTCGCAATTAACTCCAATATAGTTCCATAGAGCTGTGGCGTCCAAAGGGGTCATCAAAGTACAAGTGTGTGTACTTTTTCTCATAAGGCATAGCTGATTGATTTGTGACCCACATATTTGCATCCACATTCAGGAAACACTCTCAGTTTAGTTTAATTGGGCAAAGATCTTCATGGCTTTTCTGAACCCCTGTGCTCCTGCTAGTAGATCAGTTAGGACCCACAGGCAGTGAAATGAGAAAGACATGAAAGGTAGTAACCATCACATATCCTTTCACCTCCCTAAGAGATGATCATCCAACCTATCACTCAGCTCACTTATGCCTAAACACTCTGTGTGGCAGTTCAATCTTCGCGTGAATGGTAATCAATTTTGACACGATTTCCAGCAGGAAAGTCAAACTGTCTTCTAGAATCTCCCTCCATGCCTAGATTGCAGATCTAGCAAAATACAATGTCACTCTATAAATTCATGTGGAATCTCTCAAAAAGACCATTTGTACTTCATTTCTTTTCTATTGGCTGAATATTCCCATGTGCCAAGCTTCTAAAGCACTTTCCTGCTTACCTAGTATACTTGCTGTCAAATTTCTTTGTCTTCAGTGTTTAACTGGTATCATCTGAGCATTACAGTGAGATTATTTACCATTTTTAAGTTGGACATTTCATTTCTAATACAAGCTGTTACAGCTCATGTATTACCTTTTTAGCAAGTAAAGCTTGTGTTGGCTGTTAAGAATTTTGGGTATCACCAAAACTTGGGTGCCAGTCACAAGAACTTTCAGCAAACCAGGTCTCTCCCAGATTGAATATTCTTAATTTATTTAAGCCAAACATATAACTTAACATTTATCTATTTCGAAATGGTATATTTTCAGTTTGTTCTACCATTACAACCTACGTAAATCTTGATTCGTGCACTAACCAGTAAGCCATCTACACAGTCACATAATATCCTTTCAGGGGTATTGTGCATTTGACATTAAACAAACTGACATTAGAAAAATTCCAGACCCACGCATCTAAACTCCCCAGAGGACATAGCATAGTAGTCTTCTGAGATGGTCTCAAGAGTTTTTTTTTTTTTTCTCCTGGAGGGATGTCTTAGAAGAATTTGCCACTTTTGCAGGAAGCCTTGCCAGGATATGGCTGAAAGGGAAATGCTGAGACCTCACACAGACAATGCTTAGAAGGGAACATCTGTAAAGAGAGCAAAACACTTTCCTCTGAGAATAATTCCCATATGTCGCTGATCTAGATCACTCTGTTTGATTACTCAGTCTTGATACCTGAGTCCAAGATAGACCTAATGAGTACGTTCCAACTGCTACCACCTCCCTAACCTAATGATCAAATTTCCTCTGCCACTCCGGACAAGATGTCCTCTATCTCCGGATCCAGTTATTGAAAAATGTCAAATAAGACAGGAAAGAGGCATGAAGACATAAGACCAGAGACTTTCCATCAGGTCATTGTTGCTCACACTTGACCTACTATTATAAAGAAGAGTGGTTTCAGTTCTCTCTAAATATAACTCCTTAAATAAAGCAACCCGACTTAGAGAGGATGGAGGAGTAGGAAAAAACAAGTATGTTTATTAGAACTTGTTTGCAAGATGAAACTGGCTATGATTTGGGAAAGGTTTCTGAAATATTCCCATTTCCTCCAATCTTCACATGAGCCAGCATCTACCACACAGACCAAAGGCAAATGTGGCTTACTTTCAAGTTTTGTTTAAAAAAAAAAAAAAAAAAGAAAAAAGTGAGAAAGAGAGAGAGAGAGAGAGAGAGAGACAGAGAGAGAGAGAGAGAGACAGAGAGAGAGAAGTAATCAACTTAACTAGTGAGATACCCAGAGCCTTAAGTCTCTTGCTCCATTATTGTAGTCCACCAGTGAGCTGAAGAATGGGCTTCTATAGATTAGATATGATCACACTGTACTCTTGCTGTTGCAATTGTCAATTCTTGGATATTTGTGTTCATAGAGGCTTAGGCTGACAATATAAATTAGGATTCAACACAGAAGACCTGTCCCAGAAACCGGCCTCACTAGTGTCGCCCTTCATTACCAACAAGAATATGACTCCCCCTCTATTCTCGAGCCTCCCTCTGAAGAAGTCAGTACTGTATTCTCAGGGAACTAAGGTGTAGACATGGAATAACCATTTTGGCCATGTAACCTTCCTGTTTGGTTTTATGGTAGCCCTTTTAAGCCTATATTGTAAAGTGCTATAACATCGTAGTTACTTTGAGGGAAAAAGTAAAAGTGTGTGTGTGTGTGTGTGTGTGTGTGTGTGTGTGTGTGTGTGTGTATGTGTGTTTAATCTGAACAGTGTCTGAGAGCAAGTGGAAATAGACCCTGGGCTTCACATTACCACAAGCCCTAGTATGGAATGAAGTATTTTATGCAGAAAAAAAAAAAAACCCAAAACTGAAATTATAATAATCATTTGCTTTAAAGGCACATATTATTGAAAAAAATCTACATTCTTTCTACATTAATATAAACTATATCTACATATAATATTAAACCTATCTCAGATAAATCTTTCATTTACAATATTTTACATATTCTTTGTCTTAAAAATATTAAATTCTCAATATAATTGGTTATTGAAAGCAAACTGAAGAGATAAAATTATCTCATAAGCAATTTTGTTGTTTTATTGGACCAATTTTTTGAATATTTAATAGAATATTTCAAACAGAAGGATATAAAAATAACTTATGTATATTTGGCTTAAAGTATATTAATATAGCCCACATGGTTAAGTGTATTAATATAGCCCACATAGTTATCTTCCAATATCAATTCTATTTTCATTATTGTAATTAGAACACTTTCAGACTAAAGGGAAGAGATTAGTGGCGATTATAATGTAGTTGGGATTTGCAATTCAGATTTTGGTCCTAATTTTAACCAGAGTTCCATAAAGTGGGTGAGCCACAGAGGCACGCCACACTATCCAGAGAACATCACCACAGACAACACTAAATCTAAAAGCATGAGACCCACCATTTCTTATCTCCACAACAGGTTTTGATACTCTCCTCTGCCCAGTCAACTTTAAATTCATTGGGCCAATAATGACTTTAAGAATTGTACATCAAATATTTTTAGAAAAAATTATATAACCTTCATCTTCCTGACCCCAGCTATAGGAAATAACAAAAAGCCTAGCATTTGACTGCATTGATTAAAACAGAACGCAAATATTGAATCTTTATAGCAAAGCATTTTTTTCTCATTTTAAAATAAAACTTTGTACATTGCTTTAAGTGGGTCCTCGTAATTCTCAACATGAATTTTATTTTTAAAAAAATACTGAAGATTTTCTTTGAAGTAGGTAAAAATGAGTTTTTTTTCTTTTTTAAATAAGGAAACAGCCCTGAATGAGGAAAACAAAAATAATCCACCACAGTAAGCGAGTCACTTCAAATAAAGTGACCTAATCAGTCCTTGCAATCTGTGGCAATCTGTGGTAGAGGCAACTGTCCAGAAATGAAACTAGAAAAATCAGTTCAGGACACTGGGACTTTGCATTTCAATCCATGCATACATTAAATGCAAAGTCAGAGAAACAGTGCCCATACCACAGCTGCCCCTTGTTACCCAGCACTAAGAGTTGGTGAGAGAGCCCAGAAGTCATTAACTCTGCTTTAAAAACCACTAAATCAAAAAAATAAGTCAGACCTTACCAGCAAGGAGCAAGCTGACTCCATAGAGAACTAAGCCGGCTAAAGAGTCCATGCTTCCCCAGATCTCTCCATCCAGTTTCCGCAGATGTGCATGAGGTCCCAAGGATCCTTTCAAACACCCAGCGGTTTGTGACTTTCTGTTCGCATGTTCTCCTAGGACTTGTTTACAAGTCAGGGGCAAGAAGCAACAGCACAGAAGCAAGCTGTAACAGTCTCATTTCTGTCTGAGCACAGGGAGTTTTAAGTTCCTTTTTCCTGTTTCCTTTGTAGATTAGGATGGGAAAGGCTGTATCTTAAAGGCATTTGGTATCAGCAAGACTAAGGGCACTGCAAGCCCTATTCATCTTGCAATTCATCAAAACACTTATCTATTACTGGTGCTTCTGCTGCTGCTGTTGCTGCTGTGGTAGAGGTACAGGAATTTTTGTTGGAAGTGTGGGTCCTGGTCAGCATTTTCAGAAACAATAGGGGTATCCTCTCATAGGCGGGAAACTGAGAATAACAAGCTCTCCACCTATGTATGGTATGCGATGATGACCAGTCCTTCTCAGACCGCTAACAGTTCTCCTGGGACCGCTCGGGAGCCCTGACAGAAAGGGGGTTTTGGGCGTGGGGAGCAGTTTTTGCTCTTGTTTTCTCATTTGAATGCATATGGTTTGAATTGGAAAAGTTTTTCATGATGAGAGAATGCAACCCAAGAGGCAATTAATTGGACTGATTATCAGTGAGGTATCCACGGACACCAGAGTCCAAAATTGTTAGCCTGTTTTCTTTTACACAGATGCTTTTATTTGTTGGTCGAGAGCCCGAAGGTATCAGTGCTATTGGCTGTAACTTTCATTTTTGTTAACAATGCACCTGAAGATAATCTAATTTCTTAAAGAACTTGCCATAGAAGAATTTTCATAATGAGAGGGATTCATGGCTATTAGCCAATGGTGTTACAGAAGTAAATTTTATTCAAAAAATTAAAAATAACCTGGCTAAAATCCAAACATAAGTAATTATACTGGGATAAAAATATTATTCCTAAGAGCAGAGAAAGTACATAGGCCAAAATGAAAATAGTCATTGAAATTACTATAGCTAAGTGAGATAATTTCTCCATAATACAAATTATGACTTTAAAATAGAGGGTAATCCACCATCCTGCTTTATGCCTGAGGGAACAATTATCTGCTCCTCTTTTTCCCACTTGCCACAGGAAAAGGTAAAGTCTTACCTAATTTCTGTACCAGGTTTTATCACAGCAGCAATGATCTTGAAAACCAACTGATATCTTCAGTTTGCAGGGGGAGAAAGGCTTTGGCACACCTGGGTTGAAATACAAACTCAGTTATAACCATACAACATAATATACAACATACAACATAACCATACAACATAACAAGTCACTTAATCCCTTTGATTCTCAGTTTTAACAGCTGTAAATTGGCAATATATACATGAGGTCTTTAAGAGGATTAAATGAGTTTTAAAAAGATATAAACATATCTGGCATTGTGCCTCTGCCAAAGAAGACTCCTGTTAAGTGTTAATATTCATTTTTGTCTTTCCATCCTCAGAGTTTGGTCTTAATAGTTTATGCCAGAAAGTTATTCTCTATTCCTGTGAGATGGCTTTAAGTTTGTCATTATAAAGAACAAGTCCAGGAGTCGGAAGTTCTCGTTTCTACTCCCAGCTTTGCCATAATCTGCCTGGGAGGCCTTGGACAAGTCATTTCCCATCTCTCAGCCTCAGTTTTGTCAAAGGTAAAATAAGGGATTCGGACTGGATGTGACTCATTTCCATTCTAATTGCAAAATCTCAAATTGTCCAACTCTGAACATCCCTAAATTGATTCCTAGGTCCTTTGATCTGGACAGATCCAAGAAGATGCTAGTTTTGCATTCCTGTCTCTGAAAACCTGGGAAGGTCACAAATGTGCTCTATTTTAAAAACATGGTGGTTGACACTTTGTGAGGTCCACCAACTCCAGACCATATGGAGCAGCAATGGAAGGTTTTGGGAATAAACAAGCTCCCAGGCACCTGCCTCCCTTAGCACAAGCTTCCTCTGTTTGTGCTTTATGGCCACACAAGGAAGTCATCATTGCTCACACTCCCTTCTGGTGGTTAGTTCTTATGGGCTGAGGGTGCCACCCTGCTTCCTTTCCTGGGCTGCTTCCCTCTGTTATCCAGAAAAGCTACCCAGTATACTCTTACCCATGTTATCCAGAAATATCTTCCCTGACCCAAACAAAATTCTTAGCAAGTTCTTTCTCCTGCCATTGTCTAGTATGAGTGGCTCAGTTTCATCCTTTTCTGCGTAATCCAGTAATGCTACTCAATAAGTTATTTGTCTATTTTCCAAAAGAAAAGATGCAGAATAATTATTCCATTTAATCCTTTTTACTGTTACCCTATTCTGGATATTTTCTGAATACACTTTAACTCCATTTGATAAATACTGCTTGATTTCCTAAGCCTGTGATTGTACAGTTAGTCAAAGGCTAACCAACTTTTCTCTGAGGTGTCTGAATAGCTGGTATGTAAATTCCAGGTTGAAAGTGAAGATAACTTATGAACAGAACTACCCAGACATACTCTGCTGCAGCTTTCTGGTCTATGGAGAACCAATCAAGAAATAATATGGGCTTCACCAGGCATTGAGGAGCCAAAAGCTCATCAGAGCTGATTGGCAACAGGTTGAAAAGCTGCAAAAGTGGATGGCATGCCAGGATTTCCAAGGGAAGGGAGCAGCCACTTCCATGTCTGGACAGGACTTTCCCCAATATGTATCCCCAATAACTATTAAGGAAATACCACATACTCGGACATGGTCACAGCCTGTCTCTAGAGAGCTGGTGATGGCCATCCTCAGGACATCTCCATTCCCTGGCAGCCATCTGTCAAGATGAGCTCTCTATTGGTCTCGGCTTCTCCAACCACTGGGTTGAAATGCTGTTCCCATCCTTCCCTAACTCCTGGTTGTCTATCTAGGGCTCTGTCTCTGAAAAGGTCTTCTCTGACCATTCAATCCAAATTAGGTCCCTTGTTATTTTCTCTCAACATCTTATCCTTTTCCTTCACACCATTACAATTGATCATCATATATCTTTTTACTGTCTCTTCCCTGCCCCACAACCATGTGACTGGAAGTTATATGCAGCAGGGATCATATCTAGTTTATTCATCGTTAAAATTCCAGATCTAAGCAGGGGTTTGGCACATAGGTTTTAAATAAATACTGAACATATCCTTTAACCCAGAAAATCCACTTTTATGATATTCTCCAAGCCAAAATCAAAGATGTGTCCCTAAATTTATGAATAAGGGCATTTATGTACTATAGAAGCATTGTTGATAGTAATCAGATTTTTGGATTGGAAACAGTTTAACAGGTCATCAAAATAGATTACATGGATAAATCATATGTACACAATAACAGACAAACGTCAAAATGCTGTGGTGGAAGCATATTGACAATGAAATATGTACAAATATTTGTGGTATACTGTTTGTAAAATAAAAAGTTTGAACAGTGTGAAATTCACACACATACACACTTACATATATGTGGCAAGTATATGCCAGAAGCTATTACTTCTGGGTTTTGGTAGTTTTTATTTTCTTCTTTATAATTTTGTATAACTTCAACATTTAAATAAATGAGCATATTTGTAAAAATGAAGATTGGAGGAAGCCCTGGAGAGAGTTGACCCGGGGCAGGAAGAGGTACCCTAAAACACCCATTGTCGGGCTGTGGTAGAAGATTATAGGAGCTTTGGTAGTGGGAGTGATATGGTAACATACATTTAAGAGGTGTGAACTTATACCCCAAATCATATAAAGTACTATAAACCAGTTACCTCAATAAAAAATAATTCAATAAAAGAACACTCATGGATAAATAAGAATTTGAGTAATCTGCAGCCTCCAGGGGGTGAGCAAATACAGTGGGGTGCCAGCTTCCCACACCTTAGCCAGGCATTCACCCTTGTGCAGTGTGGGCACTGAACCTCCGGAGCCATCACATCTGGCTTAAGGATTTCATGAGCTTTTTCTGTGGCCAGCAGAAAAGGAAGGGTCATCAACAATTAAGTCTTGGCCTTCAGCCAGGATACCACAGTTAAAAAGGCAACACCCACACTGGCCTGGAGCAAACTGAAGGTTGTGGAAAATACCTGACCCTCTTCAAACCTCATTTAGCTAAACCTTTTTTTTTTTTTTTTTTAAGCATCTAAATAGGCCAGCCGTGTGTTTGTCACTGGAGGAGAGAAAGATCTAGAAGATGAGATCTCTCTTTTTGTAGATCAGAATCACACAGTCCCAGCCATGGAGACAATGCATCAAAACAGGAAAAGTTAAATGACAAACTCAGGCATTGTGTGTTAAATGGCAAAGGGTGGTGCTCATAGTAAAATTTTAGTAGTTTTTGCTTAGGTACCCTGTAGGCCATGAGACACCAATTTCATACTTTTTTTTTCCCTTCCGCTATTTCCTTGGCATGTGTGACGCCTTTCCAGTTAGACCGTAAGCAAATTAAGGCAGCGGCTCTACACTTTATTGTAGGTGATACTGAGCTGTACTCTCAATGGCTTAAGGAAATAACTAGGCTATTCTGCAACAACTTTGAGACCAATTTGCCACAGAAACAGAGGGTATTGCAATGATCCCCTCAAAACGAACAAAACAAAAACTTCAAACAAGAAAAAAATAAACACTCATTCATCTTTCAAAATATAATTCAAATGTCACCTCACCTGTGAAAACTTATTTTAATAGTAGCACCGGTACCTAGTAAGCCACCCTAAAGTTAATGGCTTAATACAATAAATATTTACATAGCTCATGATTCTGGGTTGGTAGTTCGGTTCACCTGGACAGTGCCGAGCTTAGCAGGCCTGCCTTGTGTGTCTGCAGTCAAATGCCCATCATTACATAATTCAGCTTCAGAACTGTGTGTGGCCACAGGATTGAAGGAGCTACATCTCTTATCCTCTAACAAGCTAGCCTGGTTAATATGGCAGGCTCAGAAATTCAACAAAGTGAAAATAAGTTCTATTAAAGCCTTTAAGTTAATTAAAAACGGAGGCTACTAGACTGATGTTACTCTTAACGCAGGGGCAGCTTACCTAAGCAAACCCACATCTGCAAGTGCCTTGGTTATAAAAGTAAAACGATAACGCCAACCAATCACAAACTGCCTTCTAGGCTAAGCCTACACGTTCTACACTTTGCTTCTAGCTTTTTCTTGTATAATTTTCCCTCCTCTCAGAGGAGTGTTCTTCCATCTCGTGTGGTGCTGCCCAATTTGAATTGATTTTTGCTCAAATAAAGTCTTAAAATTTTTTAATAAGCCTCAGTTTATCTTTTAATAAGGCCTTGGTACATCATTACTTCTGCCAGTTTCTACTCACGAAATCAGACCACATGGCTAAGACTAGGGGAAAAATAAGAAAGGTTATCATTAATTCAAAGGTCAAGGATTTCTAAAATGAAGATTTTGGGTCATTATTTTAAAACCAATTTTGTTGAAATATAACTTAGATACAACAAATTTTAGCTCTATTCCCTTCAAAAAATACATTTTGGTAGAGTACTGACCTCAAACAGCTAAGTGGGAACATCTTCAGCTGAACATTGTGGAGAATAAAGACAGCAATAACTTCCCTTCAGAAGACAAACCACCCTAGAAGCTGCTCCTCTTTATAAGTTTAGTTACAGTTATAAACTTATAGTTTAGTTTGGCTCAACTTCAAATTGTTGAGCCAAGGAGAAAGCTGCTGTTCACTCACTGCCTCTCTGTGTACAAACATATGATCCTTAATACACAAAGCAACATTTTCCAAGTTTTCTATTTTATGTCCGCTATTGTATTTTTTTGAATTTCATAAGTGTTCAAACTCTTACCTTGAATTCCTCTTCTGTCACTGCAGTTCTGCTGGACTGAGACTCTTCTCAGGGGTGTTGCTTGCTCCGGCATTTGTAGCATGTTCTTCTGTCTCCTCATTTTTGATTTTTATGGATTGCGATAGGGATAGACTGTCAGATTGTTCAGCCTGTTGAAGTAATCAGAAAACTGGTACGGGCGAGGGTGTCGGGACAGGATGAGTCAGGGAGCAGGTTCGCTATGAGATGGGCAGACGGGTCTAAAGGAGAAGGAGGGGTCCTGCCCTCGGTGGCTTTTTAGGCTTTTATTGGTCTCTTGTAGAGAGGCAACCAGGTCCTGGGCAGGCAACAGGGCTGGAGGACCGGGCGAATTCTTCACTCTCTCTGGCTCTCAGGCGTTCTCTCGTGGCCTCTCTACTACAGCCCAAAAGGGCCTCTGCTCCACGCTTTATTCTCTTCTTTTTCTTCTTCTTCTTCTTCTGCTGCTGCTGCTGCTGCTGCTTCTGTATATAAGCCCAGTCTCTGGCCCAGGTGCGCCAACTCACGCAGACCCACACCCCACTCCAGGTGCCCGCCATCAGGCATGCGTGTAGGCCTGCAGAGGTCTATCCTTGATGAGAGGGCAGAAAAACCTCATGACTCTTTCGTTTACCCTACGGAGGGGTAGTAAGTTTAAAAGAGGATCAAGGGCAGTAAGGCACCAAAGGATTCCCTCCAGGAATTCAAGCTTCCTACTGTGCTGAAGTACCAGAGTTTGAGTTTGGGAGCCACAACGGTGCCCTCCTCTATGTCAGGTCTTCCCTCTTAAATGAAAATTGCTCAGGCTTTTACACCGCTGGCCTCTGTGGCTATTACCTGCAGCCTTGAATGCAGGAGGCGCTTGGGAGCATGGTCCCGGGCACACTTGCCTAATGGTGGACAAGTGTGGTGTGGACGTGCGTAAGTGGGTGCACCTGAGCCTGGAGGCTGAGGCTATCAGGGCGGTGTCACATATGAGCTACAGCAAAATGGCTGCAGGAGAAAGAAACCATGGAAGAACACCAGAGAAAGCCTAGAAAAAAGTGAATAAAGATTCGCAGGGGGCCCAAGTTGCAGTCTCCCTGCTGGCTTTTTCCCTCTGCATATTAAAAACCTGCAGGGATGATGCCAAAGGCTCCAGGTTTCTTTTAAGTTGCCTGAACTGATGGTGTACCTACCTGGCCTGGGGTGTTTGCAAAATACGTCTCTCACAGTCTCCTGTCCACTGCTGCTCTAGAGCTATTTTGGGCACTAGCTGCAGCACTGGGCATGGATTGTAGTTGATATGGAGTCATAGGGCCGGAGTTCTCCCCGCTCCCCCGCCCCCATAGAACCTTATCCTGGGGTGTTTGTGCCTATTGTTAACAGGTGCTTGAGCTCTAGTTTATTCAGTCTTCCTTTGCTATTTTGTTTTAGCCCTGGGGTTGGCAGGTGTTTTGAATATCTCAGCTGGGCTTTGAGTAGCAGCCTCCTCTGTGAGATTTAGGTGACCCAACCTGTTTCTCCCACACCCCTCCACCCCATTCAGGCTCCAGCTGTTCTATATTGAGAGCCTCAGATTCAAGTCATTTATTTCCACTCTGCACCCTTACCTCTGGAGCTTTCCAACATTTCACTGTCCCTCTGGGTGCCAACTCTGCATACCCCTTTATCCAGTGCAGTTCAGGGTCTCAAGAGTCCCTAATATTGGCACCTGACCCTGAATCAAAAAATGAAGGGGCTGGTGTTTTCAGAGCACTTTGCAGTATTGTTTTATGAGTAGAGGATCCCTCTTTCAATAAAAATATAAAAGGTAATGCACTGGAAGGAGTTGTGTTGCAGAAAATTATTGTGTTGTAGACTGGTTTACACAAGAATTATCAAACATTAAAGAGGAAAGTGTGTCGAGAAACAGGACAATTCCATGGTCTTACAGTGTTTCTCAAACAATTGCTAATTAATTATCAGAATTTTTCAGAGTAATAAGTGATATGCACTCTGACCATTTCACCAACATAGATGTCTGGAAACTAATCCAGATGTATTACATATTTTCAGCAATACTAAAAAAAAATTAAAATAAATAATAGTGGTATAAACAAAACTTAAAACTCGTCACTTAAGCGTGCACTTCAATAATATTAACTATATTCACATTGTTATGTAGGTCTCTAGAAACCTGAAATTCTATATTCATGAACCACAACTCCCCATTCACCCCTTGCTCCAGCTTCTGACAACAATTTTTTTTCTTTTGAGTTTGACTACTTTAGACACTTTATGTAAGTAGAATCATAGAATATTTGTCCTTTTGTGACTGGCTAATTTCACTTAGCACAATGTCTTCAAGGTTCAAACAAATTATAGGGAACAGGATTTCATTCTTTTTGAACATTGAATAACATTCCATTGTATGTACATACCACATTTTCTTTTCCCATTCATCATTTGATGGGCACTGGGTTGCTTCTATCTCTTAGCTAATGTGACTAACAACCCAATTAACATGTGTATGCAAATATCTCAAGATGCTATTTTCAGTTCTCTTGTGTTGTGCAACCATCCTAATCCAAGCAGGGTCAGCATCAGTCCTAGCATACATATTGTTCTGTTAGTCGTTTTCATGATGTTGTTCACTGTATTCCACTATACTCCGCTGAAATCTACCATACTCCACAACACACCTCCACGCCTGCCACGCCACGCCACGCCATGGTTCTCTGCTGCTGCTGCTGCTGCTTTATACCTCAGTCTTGGCTCAGGTGCGCCCATTCATGCAGGCCTGCACCTCACTCCAGGTGCCCGCCATTGGGCATGTGCATAGGCCTGCAGTGATCTATTGAGGGGAGGGTGGAAAAAACCTGATAATTTTCTCGTTACCTTACATCTTGGATATTACATATCCAGAAGTGGGGTTGCTGGATAATATGATAATTCTATTTTCAAATTTTTGAGAAATCACCACACTGATTTTTTTATAACCACAAAATTTTACATTCTCACAGAAAAGGCATATAGATTTCAATTTATTTTCATGCTCCCCCACACTTATTTTCTGTTTGTTTTTTTTTAAATAGTAGTCATCCTAATGGTTATTAGGTGAAAATTAAGTGTATAGCCCTAACAATTTTTGACAAAGGCATGCCTTCCTGTAATCACTATTCTAATTACCTCAATTTCTATCATCTCAAAAATTCCCTGTGGCCCCACTGCAGTAAATCCCCTTCCCTAGTCCACAACCCCAGGCAATCACTTACCTGTTTTCTGTCCTTATTGTTTTGACATTTCCAGAGTGTCATATAAAGACATTATGAATGTATAGTTTTCTTTTTAAATCTGGCTTCTTTCATTTAACATAATTCATTTGATAAATTCATATACTAGCATGTACGAGTAGTTTGCTCCTTTTTATGCCTATTAATATGCCATTGTATGGTCGTCCCACAGTTTATTCATTATTTGGAATGTTTCCAGCATGAAAAAATACTCAACATTATTAGTTATTAGGAAAAAGCAAATTAAAATCACAATGAAATCTCTACACCTCTTTAAGAATGGCTTGAAAATAAACACAACCTAAAATATTTGATAATACCAAATAGTAGGACATAAGGCAATTAGAACTCACATGTTGAAGAATGCAAAATAGTACTGAACAACAGAAAAAGTTACATGCATCTTATCATGTTGTAGGCAAATAATGATAGTTACATTTCTCCTTTCCCAGATTGGATTTTTTTTTTATATCCTTCTCTTGTCTAATTGTTTTAGCTAGACACCTACTGCTCTTTTTACATCCTACACCTCCTTTATTTTATTATTTAAAGTTTCCATTTCAACATGTTGTTCATTAATTTCTCAGGACATTTATTTGTTTTTCTGAATTTTCTTATATATCTTTGATTAGCTTTTCTGTGTTTTCTTTGAATTTCTTCATTATGGTCATTTAAAACTATATATATAATAGGGAGAAAAGATTTGTCTTTGTGGTTGGGTTATGGGGATTCGTTCTCTCCCTATGGTGTAGTATTCCCCTCAGAACTCAGGTTGGCAATTGTGATTTTTTTCATCTCCCCATTACTTGTTTTCTAAATATTAAGGGTACACAGCTTCCACTTTTCCAGTAAATGGTGCTGTATGACAGGCAGAACTAATCTGTAGCTGAGTCTACAGTAAAGAGGGGGAGCATTGGAGGGACTGCATCAACAGTGAAGTGACATGTGAGGGTTTAAATCATCCCTGTTAATTCTCCTTTCTGAATTTCAGACCTGCATCTCAATAGTCTATGAGTTCAGCTTTTAGTACAGTGGGACATTGCTGTATTCCAACATGGCTTCACTGTATTGACTTGGTCCCCATATCTGTTCATTCATGGGAGAAATGGGTAGGGGAAATCATAACTGTCTGAGCTTTCTCTTCCTCACTGGGGACCCTGTCTGCATGCTCATTCAGCACTCTTGCCATATCTCCCATGGTTAGATCCACGGCAATCAGTTTTGCCCTCCTCTGATGTACATGTGAACTGCAGTTTCTCCCCCAGTAGCCACTTCTTCCCACATTCACCCTTTCATTCCCAGAGTTGACTTTCCTCTGTGTATCTTCAGTCAGTGTTGGTCCCTGGTAACCATAAAGTACCCTGGTTTCACCCAGTTATGGGTTCTCAAAGGCCAGAACCTATATAGGTTTCTCTTAGTTTATTTTCCCTGGAGCAAAGCAGAGAACAGTCCTCTGATGCTGAGACATAGGGCAAGTTAGGGATAATTAGGCAGCTTCAAGGACAGAGCAGGCAGGGACCTCTGGAGAGTTAAAGAAGCTTCTGAGATAAGGGCAACAAGAGGAATAGGGAAGATTCAGAGAAAAGGGCAACAAATTTCAAAGGGAGTTAGGGACTAGGAAAATATGACATTCCAGATCAAGGATGATAAAGAAAAGTATGCTAAGGTAAGAGCTGGGACACAGAGACTTAATTCTGGGCACAGAGACATTAAGGCAGTGAGTGAGACCACCAAGAACTAACCAATCACGAAGAGACAGATGGAGCTTTAGAATAATTGGGGAAAGAAAGTCTATATTCTCTTAGACATGACTCTACTTGACTTCCTTACCCCTTCCTGGCCTGGTTCCTCCAACTTGTGAGTCCCACTTTATTTCTGTTCCTTTTCTCTCTAATAAACTTTTTCTTTCCCTAAACAAATTTGCCTCCTTTCGCTTGCTTGCCTAAGCAAGCAAGTTCCTGCTGCAGCTTACTGTGACCCCAACACACGGAGGTCTAGTGGCCGGAGCTCAGCGCTGCCCCTGCAGCCTGGGGTCCATTCCTGCTGGGAGATTAGACTCACTCAGGATATCTATTTTGAAATAACGTTTAATTTGTTAAATCATCTAGCATAAAGCCTGATAACAATCATAGCTATAATCATCAAGTACAACCCACACATTTCACAGGTTAAAAAGCATTAACAACCACCTGTCACAATCACAGATAAAAGTGAATTAGATCTTTAAGAGGTTATCTACAATGCTTTATTGTAGAAAAATTGCTTACCTGTCTTTCTCTCATACTAGACTGTGGACTCCCTGAGAGCAGGAAACAGCAGCAGCTATTTCTATAAAAGGCCATAGAGCTGACAGCTATGTGCAGAGGCTCGAAATGCTATTTAGGAAATATTCGGTTTGAAGAACTTAATTTTGATTTTTTTTTTTTAGATTTTATTGATTTTTTTTAAATATATATTTTTATTGTTATTTATGTCTTTTACATTTTGTATTCCCCTTGGGTAGCCCACCACCAATTCACCCGTGATCCATCTCCATGGTCCCTTGTGTTCTTTTCTATTCCATTTTGTGCCCTTTTCCTCCCCTCCCTCCGCCTCCCCCTCCCACCGCCACTGATTGTCTCTCTCCCACCCGGCCTCCCTATAGTCCTGTTATAAGCGAAACCATTCGATATTTTTCTCTTTCTTTCTGGCTTATTTCACTGAGTATGATACCTTAGAAGACCAAATAAAGGCAGTTCAACTAGTTTCTACAAAATAGGCATTTGTTCAATTCAGTGTTCAATTAATACTAATGTGTTAAATGTCCAGTAAGAGCTCTCTGAGGCTGCTTTCTGCACATAAAATTTATGTGAAGATAAAATTTATAATGTCCATAGAAGAAAGCAAAGATACCTCCTCCAGGATAATTAACAATATAGCATGTCACTGTGAAATAATAAAACACTTACCACTTGACTTCTAAAACTGCCTGCAAAACTGCTAGGAGTTCAGGTCAAAACCTCTCTCTTGCTTTGTGCAGGTAAAATTAGGTCATCTCCTACACCTGGCATTGGCTGCATGGACAGCTCCTGCCCTTGGTGACCGCTCATCAGCTCCGAATTGTGAACTCTTGGGCGTGGTCTGCAGTGCCCTAAAGGAGCAGTCCTGCCAACCTCTCCAGTTTTATCTGGATTTGCCCTCCCTTGCCCTCTGCTTACGCACAATGCCTTCCTCACTGTTCCTGGAACATTCTAGACTCACAGTCCATAAACCATTCCCCCTTAGGGACTTTGCAATAAGTTTTCCCTTTGTCTTAAAAGCTCTTTCTGTTAATCACTTCAGTGAGGCGGGTAAGAGATGGAAAAGGAGAACAAAATTTACTTGGGAAGAATGTTAGATTGTATATCATCTCTTCAGTTACATCCATCCATTGAGATGGCAATCACAATCCTTGTCAAATACAGAAACAACAAAAAGCCAATTGTAATGAGAATTCAACAAAACAACTCAAAATAGAAACTAGTTTCTTTTTTAAGAGGTATTTTTTTTTCCTCCTGCATATTTCAATTCTGAAACTGGCAATCCAGCCTCCTGTTAGATTAATGCTAACGGATGATAATTATATGTACTTTAATCTGCATTAAAGGATAGAAAACCCATAATGAGGAAAAGCTTATTAAATCATGTATTGTATTTAATTTAAAATGTAAATATAAATCTACAGATCCATGCAAAATTTCTATAGACATTTTTCCAAATTACAGATAAAATGCAAAATATCTAAAGATTTATGAACAGTGTAGAAATACACAGACACTCAATTTATACTCTGGCAGATTTCACCAACCTGGACAGTCTATAAATTGAACAACTGAGGGCCTCCCCTAATATAATACAGCCTATTGTCGAGAAAACTGTCCTCACATCAAAAAAGCAAATGTGAAGTGTTTAAGCCCACCACTTCCTAGCATGTTCCATTCAGTCTCACCTTCTTTACCTGTAATGCCAGTTTAAAAGTACTTACCTAAGGAGGTTTTTATAAAGATTATATGAAAGCAAATGTATAAAATGCTTAGCACATTTCCTGGGATAGAATATGTACAAAGTAACTAATACTATTTATAGGAGAAATTTAATGTGGGTGAAACTAGTAAAGGGGGTCAATTGTATGGTGGTAGATGAGATTTAGACTTGACTATGATGGTAATGTGTACACAGATGTTAAATTCTAATACTGTACACCTAAAACATACATGTTGTAAAACAGTTATCTCAGTAAATAAAGAAAAAAATGACAAAGAAAAAGTTAACAGTCATCTCTTGTAGGAAGCTTGAAATATTATACCTCAGTAATTAACTTGAAAGTTGAAAACAACGATTACAAGTCCTGTTCATAGGGAGACAGCAGGGCTCCCGAGCAGTGAGAGGCTGCAGCAAGCTCCATCCAGGAACTACTCTATACATCCAAGAGGAAAGAGGACCAAGAACAGCAAATATTGGGGACTTATCACCTTGCTGAGGTTCAAGTAGAAGAACTCCAGAACTTCAGGAAGAGATAAAGCCAAAATGAGAAAAACCACAGCATTAGCCCAGGCTTATGGATTGAAGCCCAGAGGACAAGAAAAAAACCTGTAACTTGAGGAGTAGCCAGAGACCAGCTGGCCAGCAGAGCATAGTTGGAGAATTCCAGTTACTCCACATCCCGACCAACACTTGTATTCCTGGTTCTCAGACCTTCAGATCCAGGCTGCAGTCCACTCATTGACTTTCCTGGGACCCCAGCTTGCTGACAACAGACCTTGGGTCTTCTCAACCTCCATAATCATTGGCACGTGTAAAGACTGCAAAGATGAGGGGAAACGTACTTAAAGCAATTGATACACTTTTCTACCCAAAACCAATAAATCCAAGACAATACTAACCACGTAAGAGGAATCTAAATTTACAAATCTAATGTCCAGCTAAAGGATGAAGAAATTCGTATTAGGCACTGAAAGGCTAAATAAACAAGTAGTGACATGAAAAACCACAATAAAAAAATACCAAACAAGTAATGTTTATGTAACTTTTAAGTGAACACAATAGAAAAGAATCATAAATAATTCAAGTATCCTTGTGTTATCATTTATTCCCTAATGTAGTGTTTTACTTAAGTGTGGCTTATGCCTTGATTACCTTTTTTAAAAACAGGAAATGCACGTTAAACCTCATTATTTGTCTTCTTATAAACTTTAACATGCAAATAGAACTGAAAATGAACTTCTAGTTTAGAGATGGTAAAATAATCACATGCATTAGCTACTTCTCCCTTCAAAATTCATTAAAATAAATTAATTCTTTAAGGAGCAAAAACCAACATGATAAAGAAAATGGGAGAAAAGACAGAAACCACAAATTTTAAAAGCTGGAACATGGTTGGGCCAGAGTTACCTGATAAAGCAGGGACAGAAATAGCACCACTAATCAACTGGTGGGACAGGGAGGGATGGAATATACACTGCAGAATCTCTAAAACATTATAAATTAGTGACTATTTGTACCTTTGGTAGAAGGGATAAGATGGGATTAAAATTAAGGTGAGTAGTACATTTAAAAACTTGTTAGACAGATGAGATCCCATTCACACACACAAGAATGTCTATAATGAGAAAAATCAGATGATAACAGGAATTGTCTAGGATGTAGAGAATTGCAGCGCTGGTACATTGCTGGTAGCAATGTAAATAAATGATACAATCACTTTGGAGAACAGATCCACAGTTCCACAAAAGGTTTACGAGAGTTACTATGTGACCTAGCAATTCTGGAGATACAGTCAAGAAAAATGAAAACCTGTTCATACAAATGTGTGTTCACAGTAGCACTCTATGGAACAGCCAAAAATAGCTACAGCAAGGATAGACCTTGAAAACACATGAAAGTGACAGAATTCAGTCAAATTGTATGGATCCATTTGTATAGAATGTCCAAAGTAAGCAAATTAATAGACACATAATGTAGATGAGTGATTGTCTATGTCTAGGGTAGGGAATGTTGGAAGATGAAAGGGATGGTTGGGTGGGTGACTGCTAAGGACTAGGGGCTTTTTTGAAGGGCTGAAAGTTTCTAAAATTGATATGGTAATAGTTGTGCAACTTTGTGAATATACTAAAAACCACTGACTTATTATATACTTTGGTTTTTTAATTCTGTGGATTTTATTTTAAAATCATTTTTACTGAGGAAATAGTATCAGATCACACCTAACACCAAAGCACAAATAACCTCTCTCCCTGCCACAGTCCACGGGTCCTTAAAATGGGTGAATTGTATGGTAAGTGGATTATGTCTTAATAAATCTACTCCCCAAAAACAACAGTTAGATCCTTGAGGCATTTATTTATTTATTGAGTTAGTTATTCATATCTTTTACATTATTGTGCAGTCCCCATAAGTTACCCACCACCTGGTCACCCATGGAACCATCAACATAGTCCTCTGTGCTCCCCTCTTCCCCCTTCTTGAGCCCTTCCCCTCCCATCCTTCCCTGCTGAATGTCTTTTTTTATTTGGCTCCCCTATATTCCTGTTATAAGTGAAACCATTCGATAATTTTCTCTTTCTTTCTGGCTTATTTCACTGATCATGATCCCTTCTAGATCCATCCATGTTGCTGCGAATTGCATGTGTTTGTCTTTTTTGAATGCTGAATAGTATTCCATTGTGTATATGTACCACATCTTTTTGATCCAGTCATCTATTTTTGGGCAGCTGGGTTGTTTCCATATCTTAGCTATTGTGAACAATGCTGCAATAAACATGCGGGTGCATGTATCCTTTTGGATTAGTGTTTTTGTGTCCTTTGGGTAGATTCCCAGTAGTGGTATTGCTGGGTCATATGGGAGTTCCATTTCTAGCAGTTTGAGGAAACGCCATACAGCTTTCCATAGTGGTTGGATCAATTTGCATTCCCACCAGCAGTGTAGGAGAGTTCCTTTTTCTCCACATCCTCACCAACATTTGTTGTTACCTGTTTTTTTAAATATGCGCCAGTCTCACTGGTGTGAGGTGGCATCTCATTGTGGTTTTAATTTGCATTTCCCTAATTATAAGGGATGTTGAACATTTTTTCATATACCTGTTGGCCATTTTCATTTCTTCTTTGGAGAAGTGTCTTTTTAGCTCTTCTGCCCATTTTTTGACTGGGTTGTTGACTTTGTTTTTGTTGAGTTGTGTGAGCTCTTTGTAGATTTTTGTTATTAGTCCTTTATCGGTTGTATTGTGTGCAAAGATCTTCTCCCAATTAGTAGGGTGTCTGTTTTGATTATTGTCTCTTTTGCTGTACAGAAGCTTTTTAGTTTGATGTAGTCCCAGCTGTTTATCTTTTCTTTCACTTCCTTCACTTTTAAAGATTTTGCTGAGATGCTGGGAAGTGCTTTTAAAGATTTTGCTGAGATGTATGTCATGTAGAGTTTTGCCTATATTTTCTTCTATAATCTTTATGGTTTGAGGTTATTATATTCAGGTCTTTTATCCATTTTGAGTTGGTTTTTGTATGGAACCACAAAAAACCTCAAATAGCTAAAGCTCTCCTGACTAAAAAGAATATGAATGGAGGGATTACATGCCCTGATTTCAAACTATACTATAAAGCCATAATAATTAAAACAGCATGGTACTGGAGCAAAAACAGACACACAGACCAATGGAATCGAATAGAAAACCCAGAAATAAATCCACATATTTATGGAAAACTAATCTTTGACAAAGGAGCAAAGAATATGCAATGGAACAAGACTAGTTTGTTCAATAAATGGTGTTGGGAGAACTGGACTGCTACCTGCAAAAAAAATGAAGCTAGATCACTACCTCACACCATGCACAAAAAACAACTCAAAATGAGGCATTTCTTTACCACACATAGTGGAGCAACCTACTTTCATACCACATGGAAGATTAGGGGTGAATATTTCAGTGGGTGACATTTCTCTGGAGGAGCTGGGGTATGAACAAATGCCTCTGGTTTCCAAGTTCTATATTATTTCTAGCTACATGGTTTGATTCATTTACAAATGAGGACCTGAAGTCTGGAGAGGGTCTATTACACAGTATTTATGAAAGTTAATTCTTTCCTGTTCTGATTTCTCAAAAACCACAGAATAACAGAATCTAAAATGTAAACAGAACACAAGTTAACAGGCTCTGTCAGACAGAAACAGGAGCTGAAAGAAGAGAAACAGTTTAGGGAGGAAGAGGATTCTATTTGCTTTGTGTTGAATTTGAATTGCTGCTAGACTAGTTTTGTACTTCCAGGGTATCCTTTTCAAAAAATTCTCCAAATTCTGGAAGCAATCATTTGGTGTTTGGGCAGATCTCAAGCAAATTGGGTATTTGTTTAATTCCGAGGAGTATTTTTTCCCTCCATTTATGTAACTAAGTTGTGAATCACTGCTTTGACAGTTAGGTATTAGGTGTGTGTATTTCCTTGGTTCTATAGTTTGAATTATCCTCTAATCATTACCCTCTTTGAAGATTTAGACTTAAAAGAAGAGATATCGCACTTCTTAGTCACTCCCACGCTGGGAAATATGCCTGGTCTGTACCTTCACCCCTTCTCATCAGTCCAGTGGAAACCTGATAAAGAACAGGCCCAGAGTTTGTCCAAACCCTAGAGCTGATGAAGAAAGACAAAGCCAAGGCTGCTGCAATAGTGCATTAAGTCTCCAGCCCCGACTTTTTCCAGGAATTGAGGAAGAATCTCTTTCTCTTTTCACAAACACATTACCTACTTAATTTCAGTTATATATTTTTTAAAAATAATAAGTCTGCGTTCTTTAAAAAGATGACAAAATTTTCAGTAAAATACATGTAAATATTTTCCAGAATGCTCTCATTTTAAGCACAATTATGATTCAAGGAGCAAGAAAATGAAACTGTTAAGAAATTAAGGTGGTATTGTAACCACCTAATTTCTCAGTACACTGAGAAAGTAAGCTCTATAATAATTTTAGACAAACATACTGAAAAAAGATATATTTTCATGATAAATGAAACATATTTGTAGGAAAGTTTGATTTATTCTTGAACATGAAATTTTATATCCACTCTTCAAATTTCATTTTCATGTTCTCTTTTTCAGTTTACTTGACTGAATTAATTTGACTCTTCTGGTGGTCTGCAGGGGAGAGGTCTTATAGTTGTGTATTTGCAATTTTGAATTCTCTTTATGGCCAATTTTCATCTTCTGTCATGTTTTCAAAGTAAATGTGCAAATTAAGTATGTCATTCTTTCTTATTATGTATTTATTATGCAATGAATTCATATTTTCTTATATAAATTATTAATGGAGAAATTTTTTAAATGCCAACTAGCCGCTGTTATTATTCTTCCTACTATCAAGCTGGTCTGATAATTTTTCTCTATTGAGATAATGTTGGTTTATACTACTATACATGATTGAGTAGAATTGGTTCATACCTCCTCCACACCCCACATACCACCAAAACATCCACAGTCCTTTACCATAGACTACTGGGCCCCTTTCCCCTCTGTTCACATTCTTATCCTCTCTCCCCTGATAAATTTGTTTTATGAACACTTTTTTTCATTCCAACTTGTAAATCATGACATTTTACTCTGCTTCCTATGAAGATACACTATAAACTTAGTGAACTGAGCAAAAATAACTCTAAGACTTCTTTAAGCATTTGTTGAAGTATGAGACCATCATCTATTCTTTCACAGGACAGCTCTTGCTCTTGGAACTCTTTCCTCTACTCCTACCACTAAAAATTAATGAAAAACAATAAAATGATATGTAGCAACATGCTGTATACCACAAAATATTTAGCCAGAAGAATGAGTCAAAAAACTTGCAAGAAAAAGTGTGCAACAGCTACATGATTGTGTATTACCAGGATGTTCAGACATCCTGTTTTAGGATAGCACACTTAAGGAGGGGAAAGTCACCTACTGATGAAAGTAAACTTGGAAGGATTTCTATTTAAGTATCCTTTCTTCTTCAAGTCTCCAGATCCCTGCCTCCATCCTCTACCCAGTTCCACTTCCCAATTACAGTAATTAGAAAGGAGGACATATCCCAGTGGAATGCATCTTTGTTTGGAACTTCCTTACCAGAAGCTTATTGTTCTTTTATCTCTTAAAGGTGTCACAGTTATCGCTATGTAACTGTTATGTATAAGTGGCATTTTCTGTAAGAGTGACAAAACGTGGGAAATTTTTTTTCTCAGTATCTATTAAAATTGAAAATGCACATATTCCTCAACCTAGCAATCCTACTCCAAGGAAATAAACACATCAGTATATAAAGACATATAGGATGTTTGTTGCAGCATTACTTTTAGTGCCAAAAATAAAAAAGGAAATGGAACCAATGTTCAATGATTGGGTACTACTGAATAGGTAAGGTGCTACCATTAAAAAACAAATTCATGTTATAGTCAAATGAATTGGAGGTACTTCCTCTGGGTATTGTTGGGTGAGAAAACCAATGTATTTAAGAACATAGCCCCATTGTTTAAATTAATGATCAAAAAACCCTTGCATTTTCATATATATATAAATATGTGTGAACAGGATCTGCTCTGAATTATATAAATTGAGAAAAAATTGATGAGTACATATTAGGCTATTAGCCCAGGGAATGGGGTATTAAGGAGGCTAAAGTGGGAGGGGAGAGAGATGAGATTAAAAAACTTCCCTCTGAAAACATCTATATGATCACATTCATGCATTATCTAAAATTATATATAGATATGTAAATGGATCAATAAAGAACATTTTTAAAAATAAAAGGCTTAATCAAGAATACTTGAAAATTGCACATATCATAATTAATCAATGGAGAGTCAAGATACGATGAAATGAATGTTCAACAACTGGGGTACTACTGAATAGGTAATGTGCTACCATTAAAATACAAATTCACCTGAGTAAATCACCTGAGGCAATTTGTTCTTAAAGTGAAAAAGAAATTCCTTAGTATAATACAGTCATGAGGCAAAATTAAAATCACATTAAAGTTTTAAATATTTATATTTCCATTACATAATATCTGGGAATATATAGTAACTTCCATTTAATAATCTTAACTGCTATCACTTATTGAACACTTTAGTGGTAGGGGCTGTGCAGGTACATTACTACATTAGTTAATTTCATCTAATTAAATAAATGAGGGAGACATTACTTTCTTACTTTGTAGTTACTAAATTGAAAATTAGAGAAGACAGGTGAGAGAGGAGAGGCCTAGGACTAAAACCCATATATCTCTGACTCCAGAACTCATGCTCTTAATAATGATTTTAACTGTTCCCCACTGTTTGAAACCAGGTATCTTGTGTATTATACCTCTTTCTTCTCCTGGAAAGGTAGTGAGATCACAATCTGTTAGCCAATGTAGGACTATCTGCCAGGTTTTTTTGGTGATATCTCTAGGAAGAAGGAAACCCATGAAAAAAGTTCTATGAATGAATGATAGTGGACTATGGGTGACTTTGTGGCAGCTGTGATAACTTGCATCCAATAAGGTGTGATCCTATGCTACTGAATCATGCTGTAAATCAGAATTACCTCAATTTAAAAAAAAAGCAAAACTATGAGTGCTACTTATCTAGTTTTAGTCATTATCCCACAATTTCCTTTGATTATTCAACACTGAGCATGACAAAATTAATCATTCACTTATTAAACAATAGTTTTAAGTCGTTATTACCATATACAAAGCATTATTCCAGGCATCACTGAAAATGCATTGGTCCACTTTCAGTTATATATCAATATACACTATAAACCATACCAGATTTATGGTATGGTATTGATCTCACTTTTGTTAACAAAAACTTAGGTTCCTATTATAATTGTTCAAGACAGAACATCTCTCTTGGGTTATGAAGCTCAAATTAAACTGTGGTCAAGGATGAAAGCAGACATTAATCAAAAATTTAAGAACCAGAAAGAGATTAATAAAATATGTAAGTACTATGAAATAGGATAAAACAGGTTGATGCCAATAGTGTGTTGGGGATGGGGGCTAGATTAGGTGGTCAGGAAACATTTCTAGACTTGTGGGCCAAGGCAAATGTTTGGTAGTGGGAAGTCATTGGAAGTTTTAAGCAGGGAGGACTGATCTAATTTTTGGATAAACAAAAGGATACTTGGCTTAATTTTCTAGAATCAACCACTATTTGCATTTTCCAAAAGTATCATTGTAAAAAACGCATTGTTTATTGTCTGTCTCCTCCATTAGAATGTAACCTCCATCTGGACAGATTTTGGTTTTGGTCACTTTTTTATTCAATAGGGATTACTGTAATTAATTTGGTAAATGGAAATAGGTAGCTTTACTTGTTGGTATAGTTGCCATATATGTACAGAGATGTTTTACTTTCCCAATGGTAAATCTCATAGCTGTAATTTCCATTACTGGCAATGAAATTAGGACAAGTAAGTATATGGATGGAAACTATAGTTGGTAAAAAATTAATTACAGAAGTCTGAGGTATATGTTGCATATATCACTACTATAAATACATTTCCACAAATTTAGTTTACAGCAACTCACATTTATTATCTAAGAGGTCTTGGGCTCAAATTCTTCTGGAGGTTCTAGGGGATATTCCTTTCCCAACTTCTAGAGGCTGCCTGCATTTTTGGACTCAGCATCTCTTTCTCTAATTTTAAAGTACAATGTTTTAACATTTGCTTCTAATCCTCACATTTTAAGTGTCAGCCTTTGATGCCCTATTCTCCTTTTAAAGGAATCTTTGTGATTACATTGGGCCCACCCAGATAATCCAGAATAATCTTCCCATCTCAAGATATTGAATTTAAAAATATTTACAATGTCTCTTTGTCATGTGAAGTTCTGAAGATTAGGATAGAAGATATCTTTGGGAGACATTAATTTGTAGGCCACGGCAATTTAGAAATCTCATTGCCTCGAAGTTCTCATCTTTGCTCCTTCACTGTACTTTCGTTCTGTGTAAAAAAAAAAATTAAAAAGTACACATCAGAGTCCCACTCCAAATCATTAAAATAGATAATTTATTTCTATCTCAACTAAGAGAAGCTAATTATCTTTTCATAAAAGATGAGAGCATTAAGAGAAGATGCTAAATTGACTTTCAAAAGATTGTGAAATTATAAACAATGATTTTGAAGTGGCAAGACTGATCCTCATGTCACCCCCACTCCTCAACTTCCAAACATTGAAATCTGCTTTTAAATTAAATTCAAAGGTGTGTTGAGTATCAAGGTAGCAAAACTGGTAGGGCAGCCTCTTAGCTCAAGGTTATAATTGCCTCTGTTCTAAATATTTTTATAGCTTCTTTTTCGGAATTGTCTTTAGAGACAGTTCACCAGACACACAGGAAAACATGGCTCGTTATTTTAAGGTCACAGGGTACTTTGCCTACTCTGTCTTCTTCCCTTCCCCATTGTTTAATCCAGTTGCCTTCATCCCCACTCCTTCCTCTGCTGATATTAGTGCCAGAGATCTGTGAGGCTAAGAGGAAGGCCTGGGGAGCAGACTGTCTGGAGGGGGCAGGGAGAGCTTCACGGAGAGCTTCAGCGGCAGCAGACTGCAATCTAAGTTTATTTGTGTGATCCAGCTCACATTAAACACTGTTAAAAAACAATACTGGATAATTTGCTAAGCCTCAAAATATCATGTTAAAATAAATCCCTACTGAAAATTGTCTGTAACTTCACCTAAACTTCTATTAGTAACCCAGTGTAAATATTATTTTACATAAAAAAGAGATTTTAGTCAAATGGATTTTTCAGTGTACTATATTTTTGAGAGAGGAAGTGGGGGATTTGGAGGGAAGACTAGAAACTTTGCCCTGTACGGATTCTTCCAATGTAGGTCTCCATTTAGAGGCTTTCTTAAAATAGTTCCATAATTCAAAGCTTTTCAATTTCAACTCTGGCAATCAAGGTTTACTTTTTAGGAACATGGATAAAATGAAGAAAATATTATTGATAAGGGCATCATACAAAATATACCATATAACATAGATTGCAAAATGTTTTTGAATACTAGAGTTAATAACGTAAGCACAATGTACAAACCCTCTGATGTTTTCAAAGACTGAAGTTACAGAAGATTTGGTCAGATCCTTTCAGAGAAAGTACCTAAAATAATAAAGTACCTAAAATAAGAAGAAAGCACCTAAAATGATCCTAACCAATACATATATTACTTTTTCTTCGACAGACCAGTTAAGATTACTCTTCAATTAAATACGTCTGTAACTTAAGAGTAAGCAGAGGAAATGCATTATGTCCTACTTTAGATTATAATCTGACACAGGAAAGTTTTTCCCCCTTATGGAACAGTCTTTCTCTTTTTAACAAAACTGCCATTTGATTTCCTCTGGGAGTTTAGCCCTTGCTCTATCAGAATAAAAGTTTGTAAAATCTAAATCCATACTGTTAATTTGCAGTCCCTATCAACATGTTGCAATTCACCACTTGAAACATGGTTAATCCAAATTAAGCCCAACTATAAATGTAAAATACACATGAGATCTCAAAGATACAGAATGAAAGGAAAGAATGTATCTTAACAATTTCTCTATTAATGATATTTGAAATATTTGGCTATTTTAGATGAAATAATGTTATTAAAACTAATTTTATGTTTCTTTTTACTTTTTAATGTAAGTACTTTAAAAATTCACACTTTTGACTCACATTTTATACTTCTATAAGACAACACTGATCTAAATCATCAGAGCAGTACTTACTCCTGCGGAATCAGATAGCTTCATTCCTGATTAGACATGTTTGTATGAGTTATAATATACTTACACATTAAAATATGTCTTTAATTCAACTTTTAAAAGCATCTATTAACTACTTCTGTCTAAAAAAGGAGTTAGCCATATCTCCCATTTGTCAAATAGTTACAAAGAGGTTCAAATGACTGACAATTGTACAAGTTGTACAGATGCTCAAGTTTGTAACCAGGCTAAGAAGTCTTTTACTTCTACTTTTCATTGTGTACATTCCTAGAGAAGGAATGGTCATTTTATTAAGAAAAAAATATTATCTAGAAATAAACAAATGATTACCCTATGCAAAGGCTAGCAGATGGGAGCTTAGATGACAAATCTTAACAGGTATACTTCAACCACAGTAAAAAAACAGGACTGAATCAACCACAGCAGCTGTCAAAAACATAACAGGGTGGCAGAGGGATTAAATCTCAACTCTAGCACCACTGAGGGCTGAGTTTGATTCCTTACCAGGGAGCTAACCCACATATGTCACAGCAGACCTCTCTTGTCTCTCCCACTGCTTCCCTTAGCAGTGTATTAAAGTAGATCCACCTGCTCTGCTAGCCACTGTGTCTCTGGTGAATCTTCTCACCCCCATACCTCTGGCCTATAACCTAGTTCTTCTACGCATAGATAAAAAAACCAAATCTTAAAAAAATCATAATAGAAAAACTATAAAATTTCTTACCAATTCTAATATTCCACCTCAAAGAACTCTCTGAATTATATTTATAAAGACAAGTTTGTGTATATTTGCTTTCTCCCCAACAAGTGTAATCATTATCCATCCGTTCATCCATCAATCCACCCACCTGCCTGCCTGCCTACCTACTTACTTACCTAAACATCCCCGGAGGAACATAAACTTGGCTTTTGCATAAGTTTCAAAATAGTCCCTTGAATTATCATAGTGGTGCTAAACTTTTCTGCTAGTAATGCTAGATATTTCTGCTTTTAGCAGAGTTGGAGTGAATGATGAAAGGGCTCTTGCATAAAAATATCCCACAACTGCCTCATCCTCTTCTTTTTCTAACAAATTAGTAATTTTATTAAAAGTCTCTTCCACATTAATCAGACTTTTGATCTAGATTTACATGTTTCCCTTAACTGTTATAGAGTTCTTTTAAAATAATATATTTGTATATGAGATATAATTCACTCATCAAAATAGACATTAAAGTCTGTAATTACTTTTTTTTTGTTTTCAGAGTTGTGTAAATATCACTTCAGTTAATTTTAGAACTTTTTCATTATTTCAAAATAAACATGTACCCCTCAACTCTCTCCCTCCTCAACACTGAGCAAACACTAATACACTTTCTGTCTCTGGATTTGTCTGGGTATTTCCTATAAAGAGAATCATACAATATGTAGCCTCCTTTAGTGACTGACTTCTTTCACCATGTTTTCACAACTCGCTCATGTTGTAGCATATATTAATATTTCACTTTTTTATGGCCAAATAATGTTCCTTTGTGTATATATATTTATAAAATGCTATGTTTTATTTACCCATTCATCAGCAGGTAGATATTTGGGTTGTCTCCACTTTTAGACAATTATGAATAATGCTGTTATGAACATTTGTGTACAAGCTTTTGTGTGAATGTTTTCAACTTTTCAGGTACATATCTACATGAGTGCAATTATGCCATAACTCTATTTTTAACACCTTAAGGGGCTTTCAAACTGCTTTCCAAAATGGTTCCCCTGCCTTTTTAGCTTATCCCACCCAAACAAACTCAACAAACATTTACCGTGAGCTTGGGGGAGAGGACACATCACTGACTTCGGGGAGCTCACAGACTAGTGAGAGACCTACACTTTAATAGAAATGAGTGGAGTTCTTTCAACCACTTGACACCTGCCTCAAAGAGGGAGGAAGAAAATATCTGTAGTACTTCATGGAAATAAGATGCTCAGATGATCCTGGTACTTTACCATTTAACAAATAGCATCCCGGGCATATTTATTAAGGGTTTTTGTTGTTTTTTATTGTTCTTACTGAGGCTTCTCATAATTTTAGAAAAGACTTAAACTGAACTCATGTTAGCTGTTAGAAATTATCACCACCTGGTGATACTTTTGAAACTTCTGGAAAATAGTCAAGACCCATTTTTCATTATATAGTTATACCAATCACAGAATCACTAGCATAGAATGAAATTGGCCTCATGTATAGGGATCTGTGAAATCATTCCACTAGTCAAAGGGAAAGAATTTATTTAATTTGGCAAGTTAAAGTCCACTTATCTCTTGTAGAAGCAGAACAATGAGATGTCTAGGGGAAAATAATGAAGAGTGGACAAAAAGGTAAGAGAATTAAGTAAAAGTAATGCATAAAATGCAAAGGAAGAAGTTGTCTCAAGGAGGAAGTGTTTAACAATGTTAAATCCTACAAAGAAATTATATTGAAATAAAAATTTAAAGTTTAATAATTTTAACATTTAAGATATCTTTGGTTATGTTCACAAAATCAGTTTCAGGGAGAAGAGGGAGCAGTGTTTGGAAAATTGGGATGTGATGTAGATTAGTCTTTCAAGAACTTTGAATCTGAAAGTAATGGAAGAAAGGTTAATGTGTTTCTATATAAAGAGGAAAAAAAATCAATGAAAAAAAGCTAAAATCATAGAAGAAAGGGGAAGACATATAGGATGCAGAAAATTTATATGCAATTTGGAATAGATATGAGCACCAGTGGTGGAATTAGCCTTCGATAGAGGGGATTTCATTTAGAGGGACACAAACTATGCTTCTAAGATATAAGCTACAGAGAAGGGAAGACTGGGTACTGATAGAGATGTCATGTGCAGGCAATGGTGAGGAGAGTAAGTTAAGGAAATATGGTAACAACAATTTTATATAGCACTTTATATATTAAAGCAATTTTGCACACATTAGATACATTCTTAATAGCCCTGGAAATAGGTTTTATAAACCAGAAATAGTCTCTCAGGGAGAATGAGTTGCCTGAAAACCTTCAAGTAGTGAGCCAACTTCATAGCTGGGTCTTCAAACTCGAAGTACTATTTCTTCCAAGGAGGGGATGATGAAGAAAAGAACAATGGAAAATGTGTGGCTAGTTTGAGTAATATGAAAAGGCTTATCTCTTCCAGTAAGTGAGGAAATCTTTGCAGAGATTAAAGAAATGTGTAATTGTATCTGTGTGATGGATGTTTTTATCACGATGGACAAATAAGGACAAAATCAGATTATCAGGAGACAGAATAAAGGGTCTGACCACATGGAATTTTTCTTACTGAGTGCAATGTGTTGAGTTAATTTTCCTATCTAGTCTTCATCTGGGAGTCTTCATTTTGTTCACATTACAATTTCTTAGGCTATGACCATACAATGTCAAAACACTGACTTGGAATTTCAGACAATCTGATATACTTAAAAAAATCATTTTCATCATTTTACATCCTAATTCTTACTGAGAAGAAAATTAAGAAAAATACCTACCCCTGTCATGCATGTTGAGATTATTGTTGAGGGAGGGAGATAGCAGTGTACAATGAGGTGATGAGGTATTTAGGAATCAAAAATCTGATAAATCAGAGTGTAATTTGAATATAGGCCAACTTGTATTATGAAGCCATCTATGGTTAGTGAAAATATATCATACCACAGAAACTTTGGATGGAAGTTTATTTTGAAGGAGGGATTTTTTTTTTTTTTCCTTTTGGGTTGAGGTGGGAGTACCTCAGAGATGAAACAGTGGCAATAGTTTTCGGGGGAAAAAAAGGCTTGTTTATTTCTTATTACCTGACACTCCTTTCAATTAGCTGTCTCGCAGGTCTCTTAGGAAAACGCCTTATGATTCAACCAGCTAACTCAAGAGTGCCCTAGGAAAAGGAAACAAAGCAACTAGATTTTTATAGCTTCACTAGACTTCTCTCCACTTTTCTGACCTTGATATTTCTGGTGGGATAAGGAACCGTGTCAAGGAACAGCTTCAAGGATACAGACCCCAAGGAGATAGGGCTATTTGTTAGCAAATGTCCATTTAGGCTTCTGAAAACCACTATAACCAAGGCACAGGGCTTACATGACGTTGTAAAGGGCAGGGCTGCAAAACACTGCAGGGCTGCAGACTTCATTCATCCATCTATTCTGGCATTTTTGTTATTTCCTCCCAAGGGATGCCTGCTTTTCTCTGTGGGTTACATGGGAAGTTACAGAAGCTGGAAAAGCAATTTTCTTTTCCTTTCCTTCTTAACCATTTCCCCTAATCCTGAGACACAAGGTCCATGTTTTCCTTAGCAGGGGGGATGGGGTAGGACTGGTCAACCTTTAAGGCATCCCTCCCTACTTCAGTAAAATAAAGCAAAGTTTATTTTAACTGAAGTCAAAGACTAAGCAAGGATTTTAAAAAAGAACTATAGTTTACTTTGATAAAAAAATATTCATGTGCTTATGGACTGTATCAAATATTTTCACCTTCATGTCAGACGACTTCCTCTAATAAGAAGAGTTTATCTGTTGTCAATGGTAACAGAAATTGGGATAGTATTTTAGCTTGGTTAGTAGTAGGTCTTTCTAGAACATATGCCAGAATTATTTCAACTAATTAAGTATGCCTTTCATCCATGCCATTGTCAGGTTGTTAGTGAGCATACTATTTCACAAAAAGGTTTTAAAATAAAAATGAGGTTAAATTTGAAAATCTCATTTAATTTTTTTTAAAGATTTATTTATTTTTGCATACAAGCTGGGGTGCAGGCCAGAAGAGTGGGGTGCTGAGAGGGTTCACCAGAGACAGAGTGGGGAACAGAACAGGCAGATCAGAAATACACTGCTGAGGGGAGCAGCAGGCGAGGCAGGAGAGGTCTGCCGCATCATGTGGGAATCTCCCTGACTGGGCATCAAACTCAGGCCACAGCCTCCAACAGCTCCACAGCGCTGTGCTCAACCCGTTGCACCACCAGGGAGGCCCTGAAAATCTCATTTTAATTTTTATACTACTTTTGTGAGTGTCCCCCTAGCCATTATCTAGTATGTCCAAGCCTCTTTTAGGTAGATGACCAGTCCACTTCTTCTGACTCAGCTTCTTCCAAACTCTCTTATATATTATATTCTCCAAAGGGTGTATTTTCTCTCCCATGAAACGATTTCTCCTTTTATGTAATCACTTTGACTTGTAGGAGAATAGAGAAAATGAGCAAGTACAACAGCCCTCATTATCCAGTGGGTTTTTCCTATAATGGTATTCCCCTTAAGGTTATGCAGTCAGGGCTTCTGAGCACAATTCATTATAATATATAAAACATGAAAGCAGCAAATACCAATCTAAAATCTTCTAAAGGTTAGCAGTAAGCATTAAGTTTTTATTACAAAGCTATAATATTAAAAAAATAGAATTTGTAAAATCAGATTTTCTTAGTATGAAAATATATTTGCAAATTCTTATTTAAAATGCAAAGCTTCTAATTACAGTAAAGGAGACACTTAAGTTTGTTTAAAAAGACAAACACAGATGATATAGCGCAACCTTCACTTGGTAGCACCAGTGTTAGTGAGTGTGCAAGGAAACAAGCAAACTGCCATTGTTTGGTCTGAGTCATTTGTGTCAAAAGCCTTAGATTCTGCATTCTTTTTCATGCAATCCTATGAGTTAAGCATTATCATCTCATTTTATAGGGAAAGAAAATGAAATTCAAAGAGACTAAACAGCTTCCCAAAGTCATACAACAAGTTAGTAGTGGGGCTGCGAGTCAAATCTGGTTATTAACCCAAACCTTAAAATTAATCCCTATACTATAAACCTCGTTCAATAAGTTTGGCTTTAGAAACTATTCATATAATAGAATAAAATATAGCAACTAAACATGTTATTCTCCAAAAATATCTAATTACATGGGCAAATATTTGTAAATGTATAAACAGCAAAAATAGGTATAAAAACAGATAATCTTAGTAAATTTTGTGTGTTAGATATATAGATGCACATCTACAGACACTGGTGCTATTGCAAGAAATTTGTTCATTTTGTCTTTCCTAAGTTTTCTACCTTTGTATTAAAATTTATCTTTTTAAAGATGTCCAATCTCAGTCCTTAAACTGTGAGTCTACAATTTAAAGATAGAACCTTTATTTCTTTAAGGAGGCACATGGTAAAATGAAGTATTAATTTTAAAACAATAACCATTCCCTAGTAGTGCCTCTTGATTTTATCTTACTTTTGAATGTACACATTCTAATTTACTAAGGTTGGGTATGCTGGAATCATTTAACAAAAGAACATAGCTGCAGAGAGACTGGCTAGGGGGACAGTAAGAACTGTGGGGGCTCAAGGTAACTGGCCTTTTGTCTCTAGTGAATGGCATGGCTCCATGCCTAAGTCTCTAACTCTGCCCTGAATTTTGTACCCTAACCTGAGTCCAGACTATCACCCAAATGAGGGACTTCCAGTTAATGAAAAAATATCAAGAGCCTGTTTGTTTATTGATAAAGTATAATGATGGCTCTAACTTTCCCATGTTGATCTTCTTAGTAAACTACTCAGCATGTTTGTTCAGTCTGCGGCTTCTTTCCATGTGACTTACAAGGTGTTATTTTAACACGGATGGAACTCACAGGGCAATGTGACTGAGGAAGAGCCGGTTCATGCAGATAGTAGCCTCCAGTCCTATCCTAGCAGAGAGAATATTCTTGCAGGATTTGTCCAAAAGCTTTGAGAGGAAGGAAGAGACATTAGTGAAAATTTCCCTCAGATAACACGTTTTAAAGAGATCCTGCTCAATTATGTTTCTGAAGTATATAAAAGTAATTTAGAACAGAAGTTGGAAACTGCTTTTTCAAAGAAGTTTTTAATTTTTTTTATTGCCTATCTTGCCATTGTTATAGTACCAACACATGTATTTAACGCCTAGGCCGCCACTCCTACTATCTTTATGGGCGAAAACTGATTCAGTTCCAATTATAGCAAAGACTATAGAATTATTTTACTACCATTATCTCCTTTCTACAACATAAAGCACTAACTCTATACAGGACCTCATTCTAATTTTTATTGCATTTCAAAGCAGCAAAAAGTCAGAAAAAGATTAAAACATCTACAATCCCATCACTTATGGAAAAACCCAGTATCACTATATTCTTGAACTTAATGCATACTAAGGAGTTTGAGAAATCCAGATGAAAACCATTTACCCTTCTTTTAAACGGTGTTTCCTAATCTTATCTGAACATGAATCCTTTTATGCTATAACACATAAATTGGCTGAGGAACCCAGGATCTAGGGAATACATTTTGGGAATGCCACTTAAAGATGTATCACTGTCCAGGATCTTCAGACACATTAGTAATCCAGAGTTAACTAAACTGTACAATGCTTATCCCTCCACGTACAATCACACATACTAAAGTTGAATAATTTATAGTGATAAACATTTACTTCAAGAAAATATGCACAGGTAATTTTAGGGTGTGGAAATTATATTGGAAGTTTTTCCCCCCAAAGAAACCAATATACTTGTGTTTCAGGAATACTGAGGTGCGGGGTAACTTGGTGACTATGTGATCAGCACACGGAAGATAATTTTAAGGACTATTTTGTGCTGAATGACTTACTCCTGCCTCACCAGAGAGGTTACATCTTTAGTGACTAAAAGACTTCCCAGATTTATACTACACAGTTCTACCTCTTCTAGCTTTTGTTTTCAAATGTTCTTGCTGAAGCTTATAAATTGATTTACTTCTGTCCTCTAACAATACATAAAAACCAACGCATACAGCAGGGTAGAATGACCAGGAGTGGCTCATAGTCCAAAGCAGCCCATTGCAAGAACAGCACTTCTTTTAAATAACATGTTTTTTTTCCTGGCAGATACATGAAAGAAAATAAGAATGCAAAGGTTAAAAGTTTTTAATTCCAAGTCTTTATTAGTAACCAATATATGACCCACATTTACCTGTAACTTTGTGCCTTACAATGCATCGGATATGCCCTATTTGAGAAGTAAAGCTCAAAGCAAAACATTTCCCTTCTATTTTTACTTTTTCTAGAAGCAAAAATTGACATGGTTGACTGAAGTGCTAAATCAGATTCACACTCCTGTTTGCGGGTCTCCTTGAGCTGACATGTGAAAAGATGATTTCATTTGCTACGTTAGCTGGATTATACAGACTAAATGAATCTCAATGGTTACATTTGGTTTTTCTCTGGATTCTTTGGGCATTTTTAGCACCCAAGCAAATACAAATATCACAAAAGAAGACACTTTTGCACGTGCACACTTCTTTGACTATTCACTACTATGCTTTATCACTCTTCAAAGAGTCCACGAAAATGACACCATTAATAAATTTTACATGAAATTCTTCAAGGAGAAATATTATTTTTTCTCTCAGCTTGTATAAAGTTTAGCAAAAAGATGATACTTTTATAGACCTCCAGTTGGCTCAGACTCAGTTTCTGCTTGTGCTATGTAGAGCATCCACAATAGTTTTATTGTACTCTGCAATCTGCTTGGTCACATTCTTCATAATTGGTCGGTAGTCACTCTCTTGACTCTTGGTTGCTATGACTGATAATATGTATTAAGGGGAAACACTATTAATAAAAATATTACTTTAACTGTGGCTCAGAAAAGAAACAAATTATACTGCTATTTTTTAAAAAATTTAAAACTAAAGATAGCATAGAGAAAGCATAACTGGAATATTTTAAACAAGAGGATTTTAACAATTACATATCAATTATAACCTGAAAGGTCAAACAAAACTTGTTTTTAAAATAGTTCTTCTGGGGCCTCCCTGATAGTGTAGGGGTTAAAGTCTCAGCGCTATCAAGCTATCACTAGCCACGGTGACATTAGTTCGGGGCCAGGGAGCTAATCCACATGGCAAAGCAGACCTCTTCTCTACCATCTGCTGCTCCCCTCAGCAGTGTATTTCAGTAGATCTGCCTGTTCTGTTCCTCACTCTATCTCTGGAGTCTTCTCACTCCTGCACTTCTGGTCTACTCCCCAGTTCTTATAAGTAAATAAAAATAAAATCTTAAAAAAAATAGTTCACTTAAGAGAAAAGGCCTTTCTATAGCTAATATTTTATGCCTCTCCCTATAATTCTGGTCTTAGAACAGTCAATTGTTTAGAAAAACCATGTTCTCTAGAGTACCTTGCAGAATTTCAGTCAAGACTTCACTCTATTTCAAAATCAGCTGCTTTATGTTGCATAAAACTACAGTGCTGGACTTTAGTACATTGTGAACAGGTGTCTTCTGCTTTCAAACTTAGCTGATGAACACTGGGAATCTCTAGAGCCCTTAAAGCATCTCATCTGGAGGTAAGCTGGGGAGCCACAATTCACTGAGCTGCTCAAGTTCAGCAGCATCCTAGAGAAGCTATGCTACCAATGACTCCAGTTCTAGCTCTTCAAACAAGATGTTCTAGAATGGGTCAAAGAGGGCTATGAAACAACTTTTGGTGAAATATTCCTTGTAACTCCACAATACCTTTCCCAAGCACCTACTTTCTTCTATGATCGCACAAGAAGAAAAAGAAAAAAGGAATATAAATACTATCTTGGCAGAAATCAGATGAAATTGAATTGGCTGCAATACAGATGAACTTGAATGTCAAATTTCTCATGACCTTAATTTAACTGCATGTGCCACCCAGATATCCAAGGTATTGCATTATAAACAACAGACAACTATATATATATATATATATATATATATATATATATACACATACACACGGTTGCATATAATTCTCCCAACAACTCTATGAGAAGAAAACAATAACTGTTTTTGAGATGATAAAATTGAGGCTTAAATAAATTACATATATTGTCCAAAGTCCACAACCTATATGTAATAGAGTCAACGTTTAAAATTAGATCTCCCAATTGCAAAACCCATACACTTACTATGCCACACTACAATTTCATAGTCTGCTTTCTATTCACTACTAGGGTACACACACATACACACAGATCCCTATTTATTGCAGCGTGGAAGCTAAGTCTTATTCATTTATTCCCCACATAGTTGGGCTCAGTATTTTGTACATATTAGGTATTTGGTAAATGTGCATTATTTTAATTATTTAATTTTGAAAAAAATTCCTAGAAAAAGAAAATCGCTTAGTCAAGTTCATTTGCAGCTTTTTAAAGGATACATTCTTTCATCACAAAATTATTTTGCTCATGGTGTTGCCACTTCCTCTCCAAATTTGTAAGCTAAAAACACAAAAGAAAAATGTTAACCAGTGCCCATATTAAAAACAATTATGCACCCTTTTAAGAGGATAAGGGAAAAAAAACACTCAATTTTAAATCTTATCAACTCTTTGCATTTTACTGATACAAAGCCATGGGAGACAAAAAAATAGGAAAGATTAAACAATAGTAAGTACATTAATAAATACAATGCTGACTTCAACAATAAGTTTTACTCTATATGTCTACTTTAACTGGAAAATATTTAAAACGTTATGTCAATGAACATGCCAACTGAAAGAGAATTCATGATTTTTCCCTTTCCTAAAAGAATTTAGGAAAGAAGTATGGGACATGATGGGAATCTCTCCTTGAAATCTGGAAGACTAACAGCACAAATGTAATATATAGACTAACACTGTCAAAGGTTCAGCTATAGAGGAGAAACTTCCTTATTTCCAGGGCTAAATTTCCTGTCTAATTCCACAAGCTGTGATAAGAACAGAGCTGCAGTGTGAAGATTATAAGCAGGCTGGTAAAAAGCTGGCACTGGTACAATAATTTCTGCATCAACAGGAAGCTAATGTGGATATTATATTGATGGTTGCTTCCTCAGAAGACAATTTTACTGTTATAGAATTAAACTGTTTTTCTGATTTAATTAACCTTGTAACTCTGGGTTACGGTCTTTCTTTTTTAAGATGCACACAGTTTTTTTCCTAAACATAGGACTGTCTGATGAATGAAACATTAAAACAATGTTTTGCTGTACAGTTCTAAAAAAGCAACGATTGTTTTTAAAATCTAACAATTGAATCAGCATTAATACTTCTTTTTTACTTTCATATTAAACTTCTTTTCAGGGCATAAGTTCAATCTTATGTTGCATCCATCCCATTGTTTCCTTCAAAGAGATAAAGCTAGATATTAAGATGAATCACAATGAATTAATTACGTGCTATGTATGTGCTATGAGTTAACACTACTAAATCAGATCTAGCTCTCCCAAATAGGACCTTGAAGTTATGATGAACTTAAGGAAGCAGTCAGCATTTTTGGACAATAAATCTCTAATAACCTTTTACAAAGTCAAGTACCAAACTTTTCCCCCTTTGTTTCATACAAAGAAGCAGTCTTCTTATGATGGAGCAGACCTCTCAAGTGCTACATGAATAATGCTATAAAGGCAACACCATATCAGATGGTCAAATTCTTTCTCTAATATATGTCTATTTTAGAGACTTGCTGAGGATATCATGAAGCATTATTTCATTTTTGAAAATGTTTTTTCCTACAAATTCCTTAAAAAGTGAGTTCTTTATATATTTTTGATATTAACCCCTTATCAGATATGATTTACAAATATTTTCTCCCATTCTGTAGGTTGTCTTTCCATATTATTTTTTCTTCTGCTGTGAATAAGTATTTTAGTTTGACCTAGGCTCACTTATCTGCTTTTGCCTTTGTTGCTTACAATTTTTTGTGCCATATCCAAAAATTGCTGCCAAGACCAAAGTCAAGGAGCTTTATCCCTATATTTTCTTCTAGGAATTTTACAGTTTCTTCCAATGTCAATATGTTTAAGTGAGTTCAGAGAGTAACAACTATTCATTTGAAAAAATCTGTTAATTGAAACTTACAGATATCAAAAACCAGTTTTCAAGAAAAAGGATGAAAAACAGAAAAATTAAGATTTAACATATGGGATAAATAAAAGGCAACAAATGCTAGAGAGGAAAACAGTACATTGTGGCTTATGTTATAAATTCAGTATATATTAGCATATGGTTCAGAATATGATTAGCACATCATATGGGAATAAATTAAGAAAACCACCAGCTGACTCTAAGAAACTGTTTTTTAAATGTTTTCTTCAAGTTTTCTATTCAGTAGGAGAGTGAATATTTCATAAAAAAATCAGTATTTTTCCTAAGAATCATTTAAGACAATATCTTCATAAACTTTTTCTTAGATTTCTTCTCCAGCACCTATTTCACCTATTTCTTCTCCAGCACCTATTTCCAAGGATGATTTGACCACTTAGAAATCTAACGTTAGATTTGCACATTATGAATCAGAGAAAGAATAAATGACTGATAATTTTGAATTATGTAAATTAGTGATTTCTAAGCTTTTAGTAATTGTGGCAAACTGATGAGACTCCACTTCTTTTGAGAAATAGATAACCAATCTTTATCCTGTACATCTTTACTTTGTACATGACACATAAGCTGCTTCAATTAATCCTTCAACAAATATTTCTTGAACACCTATTGACAACCACTAGCACAGTGCTGGGGAAAAAGTGTACAAGAAATAGACATCATCTCTACCCTCTCAGAACTCTCAATCTAGAACACCTCAGACATTCTCAGTAGGATCAGTGCAATGCTTGGCTTTACATCTTGTGTAAATAATCAGAGATATGAATTAAGAAATTCAAAGACAAAACTGCTCTTTATAGCATTACTTGAACAATTTTAAAACTATAAATATCTTAAACGTCTAACAATAGGGAATAGTTCAGTAAATTATGTAATAGCCACGTAGTCAAGTATTAATAGAATTAACTGAAAATATTTATTGATAAGGGAAAGTATGATTTACAGGTAATACTGAAAAACAAGCTTCTAACACAATATGCCATTTCTATAAAAATATAGAAATAAATGTGTATTTATGTGTTTGTATAAAGTATATATAGATACATAAAAAAAGTATGCATGTGGACTGGAAGAACCCTCACCAAAATGGTAAGAATATTCTCTTTTGGATGGGATATTGGGTTTATTTGTTTTCTTTATGGTTTTCATGGTTTAGCAATTTCTGTATTAAAAATGCTTTACTTTGCAAAAAATTTAAGGTTATTATCATAATGGCTGTGTCCAGAACAGTGCCCAGTATAGTGTAGGCCACACGCTTATAAGAGGTAGTAAGCAGAAGTAAAGTTCATTCTTGGTGAAGACTATACAGAATGTGGCTAGCTTCATAGCCAGAAAATCTGGAAGATAAATACGGCAGGTTAAAAAAAAAGAAAAGGATTGCTTTGGGGTGAAAATAATGGATTAAGAGTATAGAACAGAAAGCCTAAAAATAGAAATGAATTTCAGAGTCTTTTTTCCTTCTTTACCTGAGAATGTGTCTCATTTTCTTGCAATTGTGTTTTCAGTGTCTCATATTCTATGTTTAGCTTCTCCATTATTTTCTTAAAGGCATTTCTGTGGGTTGATAATATTGTTCTCTCCTGATGTAATTTCTAGAGAGAGCCAAACAGAAGTAAATAACAGGGTATAGCAAATATCTGGTAAGCCAAATAAATTGTAATGATTTAAATAATTTCAGAGATATTCTGACCAAATTCTACCAAGGTTATAAATACTCTAAAATCCGTGAAACAATCCTTTGGACTATAGTAAGTTAAGTTAGTTTTAGCTGTATTAATAACTCTATTAATGCTGCCATATCTGTTATCATCCCACCAAATTTACTTTAAATTAATGGCAATGAAAAGCCACTCACAAGTTATAAGTAGGTCACAATCAAATCTGCATTTAGCAAATGTCCTATTTGTTACAATGCTCTATTCCTTGTTTTTCAATGTCTGCCTTTTAACACTCAAGTCTAAATTCCTACTAAACAGTGTAGGAATGTTACTAAAATGTAAAGGTTTTAATTTTTTTCTTAGCCTATATATCAAATAAGCAATTAAAATAATAAATGCTATAAACTATATATTAGATTTGATCATGAAAAAGCAACTTTAATTGCAATTTTTTAAGATATTGTTAGTACTTACCTTTTTCTTTTCTTCACCTGATGATTTTAAACCTGGCAAATCACTGTATGTCTCCAGGTCAGTTGTCATTTGCTTAATTTTGCTTTTTAAGGACTGTTGTTCCTCAGTCATCTTACTTTCCAGAAGCTCCATTTTCTGTAGATCCAATTGTAGACGTTGACTATCTGAACACAGGAATAGTCAAGGCAATAATTAGTGAAAACTTCATTCCTGTGATATAGGGAAATGCAACATAACGTTTTTAAGTTAAGATAGGGAGTTGGGATTTTATTCTAAGGGCCACAGTAAGTTATCAGTGAATTTTAAATGCATAATCAAATTTTAGAAAATCCATCCTGATTGCAATGTGGACAATTAATTGGAATCACATAACTAACTGTAGGAAGACCAGCTGAACACTGATTCAGTGACCTGGGCAAGAAATCTTAGATTGGAGGTAGTTATCTGGGGGATGTTTTAAAAACTAAGTATTTATTAAATGTTTTATATGTGTTAGCCAAGTTTCTGGGCATGGGGGATATAACAATGAACAAAGCTTCTGAGAATCCTATCCATATAGAACCCACATTCTAGCAGAAGACTAACCATATGAAATACATAGTTATGCCAGGTAGAAATAAGGAAATAATGCAGGACGGATCTGGAGGAACTAAAAGATATAAAGGGATCTGGTTGTACAATTGGGTACAGTGACTGAGTGAAAAGGAGTTAATGAGGAATCCCATTTCCATCTTGAGTAAATGAGAGAATGGTAGACTACACAGAGACAAATGTTTGTTTGTAGGAGGGAAAGAGATAATGGGCTGAAGTTAGAGTATGTTGAGTTTGAGATACCTCAGACACATCGATAGAGATAAGATGTTTAAACATAGATAAATGGCTGTGAAGCACAGAGAGAAAATGTGAATTCTGAAGATACAGCATATTTATGGTAAGTCAAACTACAGGATGACTAAAATGGATCTGTGACAGAACTCAAAAGTTTTAAAAAATAAAATGATATTAAGTATCCCATAAAGGATGTATCCAAAAGGGACTAGAGAAATAAGGAAAAAAAAATCAGTCTTTTATTTCAAGAATAAAAGAATGGTTTATATTGTAAAATACACTCAGGGATTAAAAAAAAAAAAGACAGTAAAATATGTGTTGTTGTATTTACTTACCAGGAGGACCTGAATGTATCTGTTAAGAGTACATTTGTTTCTATGAATGTAGATTTCATAGAAACAAACAGGAGTGAAAGGACCGGTTTTAAGAATTTGGCTTTGAAAGGGAGGAATGATAGCTGAGAAAAGTGTTGTTGGGTTTTTTTTTTTTTCCAAAATGGGACAAATATAGAAAAAAAGACTAGAATGATAAATACCAAAATTTTAATAGTAATAAACTCTTATTAGTAGGATTGTAAATATTCTAAATTTTCTTATTTATACCTTTATATATCTTCCAAATCCTTTATGATATCTATGAATTTTTAAAAATTCCTTTTACACACACACACACACACACACACACACACACAAAATACTACCTACCTTCTCTGTTTTACAGACTTTGTGATTCTGACTTTGAAATGTCTTTTTTTAAGGGATAGAAAGATAAAAGAGGGAACCAATCTTACTGAGGATGTATAATTTATGTTATTTGATTTACTTTTTGTAACCACCCTAAGAGGTAAATGTTGCATGAGGAAACTGAAGATTAGAAAGGAAATTTATCCAAGGTTATACTGTAAGAGGATTTCCAAGGCTCATGGTGTGGTGGTGGAGCACGGTAGCCCCACTTTAGCAACCAGGTGCAGCAGAATGTGCCTGGCTCCACTGTACCCTCTGTCCCCACTGCCACAGAAGACGTGAGGGGGCTGATTCTGGCACAGGTAGGGTTCCACATAGCAGTGGGGTTTGGATTTTGAAACCCCAGTTTCGAAAAAACTAATCAGGTTTGAAACCCATACCGTTGGTACCAAGAGGAAAAGTGAAGAAATCCTGAAAGCCCTAATGGCCGGAGCAGCAGACAGACTTGGGGACTCTCTCCTGGGAAGACCATCTGTTCCTGTGTTCAGATCTCCAACTCATTGAACACTCTTTCCTTGAATAATCTTCACTTCCAATCTCCAACTCCTTGCTTCAGACTGTCAACTGTCACTGCTCCTACCTCTACCATGGCCGGCACCACCTCCTGATGGCCACTCTTGCCTTAGGCACCACTGGCACAGCCTTTAAGAGCTGACTGTCTCCGTTTGATCCTCTGGCACCACCTCCTGATGGATCCTTGCCATAGGCCTGTTTCGCCTTAAAGAATGGTCTGCAGTTGCCTGATCAATGCTGCTAGCCTGTGCCCATGCCACCAATAGAGCTGTTTCCTGTTGCTGTTGCCTCCAGTGCTGCCTGGCCTGGTCTAGCCTCCAGGATTGCTGATGCTGGCTGCTGTGATTACTTCGAGCTGCCACTGTGAGTTGGGTCCTGGTTCATGGCTTCTCGGTACGCCACCAGCTCCAAGGTCTCATCAAAGTGACAATAACATCTTTCATAAGCAGTTTTTGGTCTGGACTACTCGATGGTGGACACTATCTGGAGTAGGATGGTTGGCCAATTGTGGCCTTACAAACTCTTTTTTTTTTAATCTCCCACAATTTCCCCCTTATAAATAAATGCTATTGTTACTCTGTGAGTCAAACTGTGCTATTCCCCAGGTTTGTAGGGTTTCAATATGAATCAGGCTTTGGTGCTAAGTGACATTATCATCATCATTATGAAAGGTTCATTTTTAAGAAGGCAAATGTTATTTTATGTCCAAAATAATGCCCCTATAAGCAATAGTGTGCTAGGAGGAAAAGGAAAAAAAAATAATTGCCCAATTATGCTACTTTAGGTTCTTTCCCCCAGGAATCATTCATGGGTTTGTTTTCCTTACAGTAAAATTTTATGAGTAAAATTCAGTTACAGATAACTAAAACAGATACTGAAATGGAAATGAAATACATATCCTATATATCCAGATGAAGAAATCTGAACCTAAACTGCTTTGGGCAATTTCTTCTCTGTGTTCCAAGGGTTAGGCATAGTAATAATCCTATACATTCTAGAGTGACTTATATGTGGATAAGAAACATAGAGAACAATAGAGTTCCATTTTAGAACATTGTTGCCTTCATTTACCTTCTATTTTAAGCCAGGGAAACAAGCATTTCTGAATTCAAAAGCCAAACATCAACATTTTCATTTTATAACTTAAAGAGCTTTAAGTGTAAAAGCCTTTTTTTTATACTAAAATAACATTTTGTTGTTAAATACAAATTCAAATTCATTTTTATGATAAAATTTCACCTTATAGTGGTATGTGTGTTCCCTGTTTTTATTATTTTACTATGGCTCCTTTCATTATTTTCTCTCCATTGTTGCATTTCGGCATTTTGACTACGTTGTGCTGGAGTGTGGGATTTTTCTATTAACTCTGTTGGTGTTCAGTAGTCTTTTTGGATCTGTAAAGTTTTCTATCAAAATTTGGAATTTCCAATCATTTCTTAAACTATCACTCCTGTCCCCTTCATTCTTTGCCCTTCTCTCTTTCTAACATGAACATTAGAATGCATGAAATTGTCTATTGGGTGATTCAGGATCTGTTCTTTTTTATTTATTGTATAATTTTCTATGATGTGAGCATAAGTTATTTTATTTTTCCATTCTTTTTTAAAATTGAGGTAACATTGGTTTAGAACATTATTTTTGTTTTACAGGTATAGGATCTCTTCCTTAGGTGGTGTGACTATATCACACCCACCACCAAAACACCTAAAGTCTATACCATGGTCCACTGTGCTATCTCCTCACTCTGTTCTCATCCCTCTTCCTCTCATAGTGAGATTTCTAGGGTTTAACAATTTGGCTTTATCTGACCCCTTTCTTTTCTTCTTCTTTTTTTTTCTTTCTGTATGTTACACATATAAGTGACACCATCCAGTATTTCTTTCTTCTTCTAACTTAACATAATCCCCTCCATCTCTATCCATTTTGCCACTCACAAATGCCAAGAATTTCTTTTTTAATAGTCAAAGTATTCCATAGTGTATATATACCACATCTTCCTGAACCACTCATCTATTTCTGTGTATTTATATTTCTTTTTCAGATTAGCTCAATCTTTAGGTTCACCACTTTTTTTCTCCTCTTTCCTATTTCAATCTGTTATTAAGGTCATTCATTGAGTTTTTCTTTTTCTTTTTTTTTAAAGCTTTATTTATTTATGCATAGAAGAACTGGGGTGTAGGCCAGAGGTACGGAGGGTGAGAGATTTCACCAGAGACAGAGCGGAGAGCAGAACACGCAGATCTACTGAAATATATACTGCTAAGGGAAGCAGAGGGCAAAACAGGAGAGGTCTGCTGTGCCACTGTGGGTTAGCTCCCTGGCTGGGGATGGAACTCAGGCCACGTCGGTGATAGCACTGAGACTTAAACCCTATGCCACCAGGGAGGCCCGAATTTTTCATTTTAGTGACACTTTTCAACATTAAAAATTTCACTTGGTTCTTTTCTGTAATTTCCATTTCTCTATGGGATTTTACATCTGCTCATATATAACTTTATTTTCCTCTAAGCCTTGAAATGTTTATAAGCATCTAACGTCCATTTTATTTCAACATCTGGATTATCTCAGGTTCACTATAGTGAATGCTTTCCCCGAGTCACATTTTTCTATTTATTTTTTTATAAATTTTTATAGCATAATGGATTTTTTAAATGATATTTTACAGAGGTTTTAGATTCTGCTGTGTTTCTTTGAGGAGTGTTGATAAATATTATAAATGAGCAATAAACTTTGCTGAACTAAAATTATAAACTTTTCTCCTTTAGAGTGGCAACACATGAAGTCTCAAGACTCAGTTTTTTTAACTTCTACCTGCTATTTTTCCTGGGTACCCTAAACTCAACCCAATTTATACATAGTTCAGTAGTCAAATGAGGATTTGAGTATAATTTAACATAGGTTTTAGCACTTTGTCTCCCTCACACCAGGATGTCTCCCTAATATGTACACACACACTCCCTAATATGTATATGTAAATAAGGTGATTTCTTCATATATAATTTAGCAAAATTCACTTTGAATTAAGTTTTATTATCTGTACAAATTCTCTAATAGAAAATTAAATACAAAGATGCTATTAAACTTTCTTCTCTACCTATAAAACTGGAAAGATTATTGGAAAGGTTACACCTGGAAGGTGACATTATGATAAACATTTCACGTTCAAGAAATGAATGGATATCTACTCATAAATAAAACAATTATGTGGAGGATAAAATAGCAAATAGTAAAAAACCAGTGCTTCAAAACTGATTAATTTAAAAGAGGTTATCAATCAAAATTTTAAAAGTTGGTATATAAACTAGTATTCCTTAACTATTTCCTTTGTATCCCTTTAAATACGCCAATAGCATTCATATTGGCATGTTATTTAAAAAACATACTTAAATGTTATTGAGAGGATTTTATTTTGCTAGATTCATATCGCTAGTAGAATTGAAAACAGTTAAGAATCAAAGTGCTAAACAAGTCACTGAGATTTCAGATGTTCCAATTGTCTAAATGGGAAATGTATATTTTGACTGTTAGGTGAAAACAGTTATATAAGTCTAACTATAACTTTAGTTAGAAGATATATTAGGGAAATACATTAGGAGCTATACAAACACTTCTAGAGAGGAGGAGAAAATCGTTGGTTGGTATAGGGTAAAGTTTATCTTTCTTTAACAGCAGGTCCATATGAAAAGCTGAAAGTTTCTCCAAGGGAAGAGACAGGAAGAGGATGCAGACTAGTTCCTTCTGATATGCTATGAAGTTGCAAAGTTTACCAAGCAGTGTGTACATAGTAGAAAAATCTCAGAAGGAGCCACTTTGACCTAGGGAAATGCTTCTGAAATATTCTGCCATCAGCGCATTTGTTTATTCCCTGGAGTTTCCTTTCCAAAAATATAAATAAAAACTATTGCTGACAGATTCCTTGCTCTTTTACTACGTAGTACACCAGTTTCTCAATCCCCTTTTATATCTCTGAGTGTTTAAACAAGAATATTATAAACTTCTTATCATAATTTCTAGATACAAAAAATTTCTTGTGGGGGACATTGTCAGGAAAGAGGAAAAATAATTTATATTCTTAGTTTAAATTAATTCTTAGAAATAACTGAGTAAATGAAATTAATTGTAGTGATCAGAGAATTTAAACCTTAATAAAGAAATTTTTCAGTAAGATAGTGATCATAGTAATAAAATGAATTTTCAGCTCCACTGAAGCCAGTTCTCAGTTCTCATTCTTTATCAACTCTACAATTCTGCAGAAAACAGTTTTAAAAAGGAAAAGGAAACCCAAAGTACAAAAGTATGAAAGGAATATAAAGTCCTGATTATAGAATTCACTTCTTGGTATTGATATTTGCCTTTAAAAAATATGTTTCTTGATAGTTACGGAAAGATAACTTGAAAGAGGCAAAAGCTGTTGAATTAGTACTGATCTTAGACAAATTAAAAATGTAAACACAAAGGTTTCCTAGATGTAATAATCAAAGTTCTCTAGCTTATATATATATATATATATATATATATATATATATTTAAAGAAATGATGTACAAGTCCTCAGTCTTATATATCCAAAAGAACTGAAAATAGGATCTTAAAAAAAGATATTTGTACACTTATATTTACTGCAGCATTATTCACAATAGCTGGAAAGGGCAAAAGACCTAAATGTCCACCAACAAATAAGTTATCATATGCACATATAATGGAATATTATTCAGTATTAACAAAGGAAACCTTGTCCTTTTATGACACAGATGAACCTTGAAAACATTATAAGTGAATAAACCATTCACAAAAAGAAATATTCCATGATTCCATTTATATAACATATCTGAAGTACTCAAACTCACAAAAACAGAAAGTAGGATGCAGTTACCAAAGGCTTAGTGGGGTGGACATAGGGAGTTGTTGTTCAGTGGGGTATATATATTTTAGTTTTGCAAGATGAAAAGTTATAGAGATCAGTTGCACAACAATGTGTATTTAATTAACATTACTATACTATACACTTAAAAATAGAATGGTATATTTTATGTAACTTTTCATCACAATTTAAAAAATACTCATGGTCAAACCAATAATAGGTTTATATATCAAATTTACAATATATCTCTGCTAGTTGCTTAGCATATAATTCAGGTAGACAGGGAAAACTATGAAAACAAACTTAAAAAATCTGGGCAGACAAATATGCTTAAATATACAGAATAACAATTATCCACCTTTACCACAATTCAAATTCAATTGTTTATTAATAATCACAATTTAAATTCAATTGTCTATTAATAGCATACTCTATGAATTTATAAGGCTATAACCTTATCTAAAACTTCCAGGATGTTGTTTTAGAATGAAGAGATTTTTTGGATTTTAGCAAATTATATGTAATATATAGTGCATACGCTGATTATTACAAATCCCCAGAGCAAGGTCTGAGGTAGCATCTTATCATCAGTACATTAATGTATCTGCAGAAATCATATGAAAACTCACACTAAGTGGGATTATTAAAAACTATAAATAGGGCCTCCCTGGTGGCGCAGCGGTTGAGCTTGAGAGCTGTGCTGTGGAGCTGTCGGCAGCTGCTACGTGAATTCGATGCCCAGCTGGGGAGAATCCCACATGGTGCGGCAGACCTCTCCTGCCTCACCCACTGCTCCCCTCAGCAGTGTGTTTCTGATCTGCCTGTTCTGCTCCCCACTCTGTCTCTGGTGACCCCTCTCGCCGCCCCATGCCTCTGGCCTGTACCCCCAGCTTGTATGTATAAATAAATCAATCTTAAAAAAAAAAAACTATAAATAATCTCACATCAGTTCAGGTCAGATTAGGTTTTACTGCCAAGGGCTTTTTATATTTCAGGATTCCAGATAAAGTACTGTGGATTCATTATATTATTTCAAGAATCTTGCACCATATTAAAGTTAGCAAACATTAAATCTTCATTCTCCACGATTTTCTAACTCCCAGAGTAATTCCAAGTAGAAAGCTAATTCATAATAGCTAATTCAAAGTTACCAAACATCATCATAAAGAACATCCATAATTAGAATCCGTTAGCAGAAAAATCAAAGGTTCTATAGAAAATTTTACATGACTTTCTCCTAGGCTCCTTAAGTTTTATTTTGTATATTTGTCTCTAATCTTTATGTGCGCTACCAAATGGAAGCCACTAGCTACCTATGGCTTTAGAACATTTGATTGTGTCTAGTCCGAACTGAGAATGGCTTTAAGTGTAAAACATGTCACTGATTATTTTATTTTGACTATATGTTGAGATAATATTTTGGATACACTGGGTTCAAAAAATGCATTAAAATTCAACTGTTGATTTTTGCCTTTTTCTTAAACATGTCTCTTAGAAAATTATGTGGCTGGAATTATCTTTTTATTGGACAGTACTGCTCTAGTAACATACTGGTCATCATGGCTGACACTAACTATGAAGAAAGTGCTACCTTCACTGGGGACCTCTCCTCATTACCCAAGATTGGGGTAGATATGAGCCCTACATAATTTCAATGATCCTTTATGCTTTTATTACAGCACTTTCATTGTATTTCAAATGTTTATCATTCCACCACGTTGCAAGTTCCTTGAGAAAATAAACTGGATATATTTTTTTAAGTATCTGTTTACCCAAGCTATAGCACAGGCATGGGACAAACATTCAACAAGTGTTAAATAAGTGAGATTATCCAAATGAAACACTATTAAGTTGACATAAAAAGTCACACAAAATTTCTGAAGCTACCAATGACTAGTGCAATAGATGATCATAAATTATATCCTCAGTCTTTTAAAAAACCAAAAAGATTTTAATCAATCTTAAAAATTCTAATTTAGAACAGATAAAAAATCTCGTTTGTTTTCTCACCAGATGTCAAATTCCTAGCTGTACTTTGTGATTTCTGCATTTCAGTAGATTTAAAGTTGAGGTCATCCTGCATCATTTTCAGCTCCTGATTGGTGATAGAGGATATCTGTTTCATACGATTTAAATTCTGCATTTGTATAAAATAAAAAAGGAAAAAAACCTCCATCAATTTGACTCTCCAATGAAACTGTTGGAATACACTGTTAAAGGATAGGATGTTTTTAATAGGTATTCTTTTTTTGAAATACATCTTTCAATGTAGGACACAATTGAGTTTCAAAGTTAGATTTTTTCAATAAAGAGAGGTTAAGTTAAAATTCAAAACTGTTTTTTTTTTCCCATTTGCTTTTATTTCACCATAGAAAAAAATCAACTACATTATTTTTAGTAATGATTAGAGTCTTAAAACTCTTTGAATACTGAAAGGGCATCCTGTATTCTTTTACCTACGGTACACCAAACATTAGCAGCTCAAAAAACATTATTTGGTGAATCAAGACACTCGTTAGATATCCTGTACTCCTATAGATTCTTATCAGAATCCCCTTAATGTGCAAATTACAGTGTGAAAGATGTTAACATTTTCTAATATAATATCTGTATTTTGAAGTTATCTGAGCAAATGTTAGTTACTTCTACAAGTTTAGCTTAATAATTAATAAAATCTTAATAAAAACTATGAAAAAACCTTCATTTACTGCTGAATACTGACATTCTATTTCTCTTCCTTTTCCTTATTGTCCTAATTAGCTGAATTTTGCCGAAAGATAAAATAAATAGCTTAAACAAAATAAAGAATTTTAAAGGAAAAAATTTAAATTAGCAGATAGAATAGTGAATCACTATATTTTCTAAGTTGTATTTAATTTAAAGATAATCACAGAATAACAAGAATCCCCCCAACACAGGCACATGGTTCTTACACGACTACAATGCTCCAAAAGTGAAACAATGCTGGCTTCTATCTGTGTCTTCCTTTCCAGTTCCTGATTCTTAGTTTCCTCAAAAGTCTCGATGAAAGCTGCAGATTGAAAAAATATGAGAGACTCTTGTTGATACAGTTAATACTACACACACTCTGATTTTTAGGGTTTAAGCACACTTGCTAGAAAATGAAAGTGAAATTTAAACTACCACTGCTTTTCATCAACATGTGGATAGTTATTCAATAAGTACACTTCCATTTAAAAATTTTGAAGTTTGTAATGACCTTAATATAAGCAAACTAAAATTTTATAATAGTGGGCTCAGAAATAACAGTTGATAAAATGGAAATTTAAAAAAAGGAACCTATTTTACATAGCACCTCCTTGCTATATCCATAAATATTAATATCTATAATTAGCCAATCTTCTGTAAACATTACTAATTAGCTATTTTATCTAAAAATGAGTATTTTACCTATAATACTTCATCAATTTCAAGTAAATTAGTTTATTTTTTCATATTATAAATAAATATTCTAAGAAGTAATTTTTGTTCTTGTTCAACATATAACTCAGCACATACATTACTCTTATTTACATTACTTAAAAGTACTTCTACGGATTTTCCAAAAATAAAAACTCACAATTAAGTATAATTATACCATTAGCAAGGAACAATGAACTGATAACTTTTAGTACTTGTTTCTATGGGGGATATTTTCTATATTTTCTAAGTTGTATGGACCCATAGTTCTATGGACCCATAGAACTTAGATTCTAATGAAATGACATTTAAGAAGGAAACCAGCAGTAAATAATATTTATCAATTTTGAAAGATTTCTAAATGTACAACATATGAAGTAAAGATCTGTCTATAAAATCAAGTTAAGACTTTTTAAAAAGTGAATGAGAAGCTGCAATCTTAGGGGGCTACTAAGGTACAGTTAGTAATAGAACCAAGTAGGTGGATGGGATATAAGTACTACTAAGTAGTAAGTACTATGAAAAGTTAAAAAGGGGGAAAAGGTATTTAAGATGAACATAGTGAAGCATCTAAATGAGAACATTCAATTAATAACTGTCCTATAGACATTCTATTCAGACTATGAATGTAAATACTAACTTTAGAATCTATCCCCAAAATACATACTAATACATACATACACATATACAAAATATTTTTATAATTCTCTACCCATCCCTGAACAATGATGGCTATTTAGTAATTCTTCAAAGCAAACACTTTGTCCACATGTAGGCATTTATTGTTAGCTATACATCTCACTTAGGTAAGATCTCTGATTTGGTATAAATGAACAGCCATATGAAAACATACTATTTTCCTATCTTTGATTACTTACTGTCCATATTTTCCTCCCTTTTTTTCAGTTCCTTATACTTCTGATTCATTTCACCTGTAAGAGGCACAAAACATAACATTATTTTAATAACTCATCCAGAAATAATGCTCTAATCTAGAAATATCTCTTTGCAACTATGTATGGTGATGAATATTATAACCAGACTTAAAGTGGTGATCATTCTGTTTTGTATACAAATATTGAATCATTGTGTTGTACACTTGAAACTATAACAAAGTCAATTTATAACTAAATAAAAGAAAATAATAAATCAGGAATATTTCTTAGGTTCTCTATATGCCACTAATTATTGAATAGTCGATTAGGTTAATAGTCAAATTATTTTTAAATTAGGTAAAATACTTTTAATTAACTTATTGGGTCTTAAAAGTTCTATATATAGGGGCCTCCCTGGTGGTGCAAGGGATTAAGTCTCAGCACTAGGAAGCTATCTGCAGCCACTGCAGCAAGAGCTTGATCCCTGGCCAGGGAGCTTCCCACATGGCGCAGCAGACCTCTCCTGACTCACCTGCTGTCTGGGGAGGGGACTGTATATCGACAGTAGGCTCTTGGCTCAGCCAAGGGTGCTGGGGAGGGGAGAGCTGACTGGTGTAGAGGCACAGACCACTAAGTGGAAACAACTGCAGAGGGGCTGGAATGCTCCTCAGAGGCCCAGACCCTAGTAAAAAGATCAGATAGTACAGAGAGCTGCACTTCTCTCCTTCCTCACCCCTCAGGAATCATACTGATTTCTGATGTGCACTAATTGTGTACAAATTGTAGTGGGTCTCAAATCTGGAACCTCAGAGAGAAAGGACATCTACAGAGAAAGACATCTCTATGCCAGCACATTTGTACCCAGAGTTGAATCTGTCTATGGTCCTCCCCCACATGCTGACTCAGCAGCTGCAAAAACAGGTCTCAGTATCTACAAAAGTCAGCAAAGGTCAAATCACTAAAAGCAAATAAAATGACAGCACCATCTGCTGGAAAAGTAAAAGTAGCTCAACTCTCTAATTTATTGCTACAGATGTTAAAAAAACAGATGTTAAAATAGCTTCCCAGCAAAATGGGAAGACAGAAAGTAAGATAACACATGGAAACTTGAGTCCTCAAGGGAATATAATATCAAGAGAGAATAATTCTCCGGAATCCAACAATAAAAACAAGGAATATTTTATCTTCAAAATTGCTCTAACAAAGAAAATCAAAATGATAGAAGAAAAAATAGAAAGGCAAATACTGTATGTAAAAGAAAATCCAGAAAACCTAATCAAAGAGATACAATAAAATTCAGAAACAAATGAATGACCCAAGGAATAAAATTAATGAATAGAAATAGAAGCTTTTAATAACAATAGATTCAAGATGTAATTAAAAAAACTCAAGAGATGAGATAAAAATAGTTCTAGAGAAAGTTATGGAAGCAGAATAGACCAAATGGAGGATCAAATTATTGACCACAGTAATATACAAATGAACCAGGTGGAAGAAAAGAGACAAACACAAAGTAAAAAAAAAAAAAAAAAAAAAAAAAAAAAAAAAAAAAAAAAAAAAAAAAAAAAAAAAAAAAAAAAAAAAAAAAAAAAAAAAAAAAAAAAAAAAAAAAAAAAAAAAAAAAAAAAAAAAAAAAAAGGAAAAAAACATTTCAAGAACTATCAGAACTACATTAGGAAAGGTAACATAAATACCAGGTACTACAGAAGGCTGGGAGAGATAGATAACAGAAAGCTTATTATTAAAAAAAATAGTATAGGAAAATGCACCAAACCTGGGGAAGGAACTATATATTAAAGAATATGAAGCTAAAATCTAAATGCAACAAGACCTACACCAAGACTCTAAAGAACTAATATTTAAGCCTCCTTATAAAGAACAAATGGAAAGTAATTACCAGGTCAAAATTCAGAAAAAAATGGGTTCAAAGTCAAAGGATTACAAACACAAATATCTGAAGTGAGAATGAATATGGTATCACAAGGAAGTGAAGAGTGTATTGTTGAGGTAGGGAATGTGAAGTGAAAAAGAGGCATAAAGATCAAACAGGTTATAAAGGACCTTATAAGACACATCCTACAAAAATTTGGAGTTTTTCCTAAGGATAATGGTAAAAATACTAAAGAATGTTTAAACAAAGGAATAAAACAATCAGTTTGCAGTTTTGAAAGACATTTCTAATATGGCCAGAAAAAAAAAAGATTAGAAACTTGCAGAATCTGGGTAAAAGATGAAGAAAGGATGTCTGGAGCACAGTGGTGGCAATTAGGAAGAAAGACGGTAGTTTTTGAGACATTTAAGCATCAGAGTGAATGAACTTTGGCTTGGTTATGTGAGGACGTGGTGGTGGTATTCACTGAAAAGAGGAGCAGGTTGAAGAAGATTTTTACAGTACTTCTGGACATGCTGCATTTAATAAAATGTGAAAAAAATTGTTTATAAAGGCAAAAATTCCAAGTCAGAAAGATGGATGAAATCTGAATTTAGATTAGTCTAAGGAGGCCTTTAGTAGAGATAGATAATTAGTTTGTGACAACAGGATTTTCAATGTAGCAAAAATGGAGTTTTGGAGGGACAAGACTATTTTCCTGAACTAGGGAGATAGTTGTAACCCTGTGTTTCCAAGGCCTCTAGTAGAGAAAGCAGTGAAAGTGTGCTTCCTCCAATCTGAGTCTCTCCATCCCAGTCAGTTTTTAGCAGTGGAGAAACTAAATAATTTTATTAAGCTAGTATCCACAAATGATAGAGGAAATTAACAGGCTGTAGATTCCTAAGGGGGTTTAAGGTAAGAAGCTGGCATCTAGAAGGACTTTAGGAGGAAGAGCTCAGAGGAAATGGAGGAGCCCAAAGTATCCAGAGGCAAAATTCAATGGTTGGCCTGTTTTTACATATTCTCCTATAAGCTATAAGGTAGAGAAGTCTTCCAAGTAGGGACTATAAAGCATCAGTAAAGTTAGGGAATGAAGGAAGGCAGATGGAGGAGCTGGACTTGGATGCAAGGACTTTTAATTATTCTTGTTTGGATGGAGAAGTGAGTTATGAGTATACAAAGGTAATGGCAAAGTCAAAGACCTGAGTCAACATAAATATTTTTTTGTTTTGTTTTCTGGTATGAAAATATTTTTCCTAAACTCAATGAAGGCACCCTGATAAACAGAAAGTCTTGTCAAGGTCCCCAAAACAGTACTGAAAGTTACTGTTGAGTGAAACAGTAATGAATGCTACTTTCTATGAATAGTGAATATTCAGTTTTGAGAACCTATACTGTTGAATGAAACAGTAATGGATGCTACTTTCTATGAATAATGAACATTCAGTTATGAGAACCTACCTAAGCAACATTCAGAACCATTGGCAAACACCGGATCCACTCAAACTAAGGCTTTGGATGCATTAATAACTTTACCGAACTACTACTCAGTTCAACTGATCAAGAATGGTCTCAGAGCATACTGATTCAGGATGGTTATTAGGGAAGGAGATATAATTTGTTATTAATAACAAATTTTGTAAATGTATCCTTAAAATACATAATGGACTGTATAAAACAAACCGACAGCTAACATCATTTCAATGGTGAAAAACTGAAAGCTTTTCCACTAAGATCTGTTAAAAGACAAAGATGTTCATTATCACTACTACTGTTCAACACAGGAAGTCCTAGGTAGAGCAATTAGGCAAGAAAAGGACATAAAAAGAATTCTAATTGGAAAAGAAGAAGCAAAATTATCATTATTCGCAGATGACATGATAATATACATAGAAAGCCCTAAGATTCTACTGAAAAACTAATCAAAACAATAAATCAGTTCAGCAAAGTGACAGGTTATAAAATCAATAAACAAACAAATTGTTTTCATTCATGCAAACAATGAGATAGAAGGGAAGAAATTTTAAAAAATGATACCATTCACTATTACACCCCAAAACTAAACACCTAGGAATAAACCAACCAAGGAGATACAGGACCTATATAAAGAAAATTGTAGGACACTGTTAAAAGAAAAAAAAAGAAGAAGACATGAAGAAGTAAGATATTCCTTGATATATTAGAAAATTAACATTGTCAAAACGACCCTCCTACCCATAGCAAAATACAGATTTAATGTTCTAAGAAATAGAACAAACAAAAATGCATATGGGTCACAAAAGACCCTGAGTAGTCAAAGCATGCTGTACAAAAAAAGAGGAAGAACAGTGGTCCCACACTTCCAGATGTCAAACTATACTACAAAGCCATAATAATTAAAGCAAAATGGTACATAACAAAAACAGACACACAGACAAATAGAATAGCCTAGAGATAAACCTATACTTTTATGGACAGTTAACATGACAACGGAGCCAACAATATAGACAGAAGCAATATGGACCGAATATAGACCAAAGCTTCTTCACTAAATGGTGCTGAGATATTGGACAATCACATACAAAAGAATGAAAATAGATCACTATCTCACACTGTATGTAAAAAATCAATTCAAAATAGATAAAAGATTTGGACATAAGACCTGAAACCTAAAATACATAGAAGAAATCATAAGCACAATACTTTGTGAAATACGCTTTAGTAAAGTATTTGTGGATTTGTTTCCAGGAGCAAAGGAAGCAAAGACGAACATAAACAAATGGGACTGTGTAAAATTAAAAAGCTTTTCTACAGCAAAATAAACTATGACCAAAACAGACACCCCACTGAATGGGAAAACAGTCACACATCACACATTTGACAAGGTGCTGATATTAAAGATTTAGAAAGAAGCCACATACCTCTACAAAAAAGCAAACATTCCACCCAATTAAAAAATGGGCAGAAGAAATAAATAGGCACTTCTCCAAAGAACAGATACAAATGCATAACAGGCACATGAAAAAATTTTCATCATCAGAGAAATGCAAATCACAACCACAATGGGATACCATCTCACACCTGTGAACAGTGCCCATATCAAAAAGACCAGAAACAATAAATTCTGGTGAGATGTAAAGAAAAAGGAACCCTACTATACTGTTGGTGGGAATGTAAACTAGTCCAATCCCTATGAAAAACAACATGGAGGTTTCTCAAAAGACTACAAATGGATCTGCCATATGAGCCAGCAATTCCACTCTTAGGCATCTAGCCTAAAAACACAAAAACACTAATTTGAAAGGAAACTTGCACTCCCATGTTCACTGCAGCATTGTTTCCGCTAGCCAAGATAAGGAAACAGCCTATAATAATCAAAAACAGGTGAATGGATTAAGAAGATGTGTGTGTGTATGTGTATATACACACATATGTGTGTATATGTATGTATACATGTATACACACAATCATGTACACACATGATTATGTATACACATAATCAAAAACAGGTGAATGGATTAAGAAGATGTGTGTATATGTGTATATACACACATATGTGTGTATATGTATGTATATATGTATACACACAATCATGTATACACACATGATTATGTATACACATAATCAAAAACAGGTGAATGGATTAAGAAGATGTGTGTGCATATGTGTGTATATGTATGTATATATGTATACACACATCTTCTTAATCCATTCACCTGTTTTTGATTATTACAGGCTGTTTCCTTATCTTGGCTATCAGAAACAATGCTGCAGTGAACATGGGAGTGCAAGTTTCCTTTCAAATTAGTGTTTTATACACACACACACACAATGGAATACTACTCAGCTATCAAAAGAGATAACTCTTGCCATTTGAGGCAACATGGATGGAACTGGAAGGGATAATAACTATGTGATATGAGCCAGAAGGAGAAAGACAAATTCCAGATGTTGTCACTTATATGTGGAATAGTAAAATACAAAGCAAAGTGTCAGATAAAGCCAGACTAAAAAACTAATTCTTTAAATCTCACTGTGGAATGGACCAACCACTGGGGGAGAGGAAGGGAGAAGAGGAGCAATGAGGACAAAGTCCCTGCTATACTTCTATTATGGAAACAATACCTCCCTATACATCTATTACGGAAACAATGATGCAAAACAATATTAACTTAAAAATATCATTAAAAATACATTATAGATAAAGACTAGTCCAATTATAATGTTAATAGTCACTTAACTTATAGGAACATTTTCTGAGTGGGAATCAAAGTGAAAGAATTACAGCTTCTAGCATACATGATTTGGGATACTCTCATAGGAGAGTGATGTGCATGTAAATATATATGTGAAAAGCTATTATCTGCTGAACTCGCCATGGTCTAAGTTTCTAGGAAAGTCCTAATTTTAGCTGTCTGAATAGTTGCATCTTGTAACATTGGTCAGGCATTAGAGATTAAGGAGGAAAGCCTGCATCCTTGACTTTACAGGAATTTAACTATGACCTTCTCTTTCCTCTTCTAAACTGAAGATTATCTCCTCAATAGGCTAATCCAGTCCTCACCATCCAATTAGACCGCATGTCACTATGGTCAAGTTTTTATTCTTGCCATTTCGATGAAATTGTTCTCAATAAGACTATATGACTCCTTAACTAACAAATTCAATGCGGGCAGTACCTAGTACATATCTTACTATGCAATATTTGACACAATTGATATATCCTTCTTTAGATTTGTTGTTGTAGTAGAAATGGGTGTTTCTCTGGTTTTTCTTGTTCTCAGATTCTTCTTTTTTTAATAATATATATATTTATTGTTATTTTTATCATTTACATTTTGTAGTCCCCTTGGGTAACCCACCACCAATTCACCTGTGACCCATCTCCATGGTCCCTTGTGTCCTTTTCTACTCCATTTTGTGCCCTTATCCTCCCCCTCCCCCCACCCCCCCAAGTGTCTTGCTCCTATTTGGTTTCCCTATAGTCCTGTTATAAGTGAAACCATTCGATATTTTTCTCTGTTTCTGGCTTGTTTCGCTGAGTATGATCCCCTCTAATTCCATCCATGTTGCTGCAAATTGCACGTGTTTATCTTTTTTGAATGCTGAATAGTATTCCATTGTGTATATGTACCACATCTTGATCCAATCATCTATTTTTGGACATCTGGGTTGCTTCCATACCTTTGTTATTGTGAACAGTGCCGCAATGAACATACAGGTGCATGTATCCTTTTGGATTAGTGTTTTTGTGCCCTTTGGGTAGATCCCCAAAAGTGGTATTGCTGGGTCGTATGGAAGCTCCATGTTTAGCAGTTTGAGGAATTGCCATACAGCTTTCCATAGTGGTTGGACCAGTTCACATTCCCACCAGCAGTGTAGAAGAGTTCCTTTTTCTCCACATCCTTTCCAGCATTTGTTGTTGCTTATAGTTTTTCTATTTTTTTAAATAGATATTTTATTTATTTTTGTTATTAGTATCTTTCACATTATTGTGTGTTCCCCATAAGTTACCCCCACCTGTTCACCTGTGGAGCCATCACCATAGTCCTCTGTGTTCCCCTCTTCCCCCCTCTTGAGCCCTCCCCTCCCCTCATTCCTATATTTTTAATGTGTGCCATCCTCACAGGTGTGAGGTGGTATCTCATAGTGGTTTTGATTTGCATTTCCTTGATTGTAAGTGATGTTGAGCATTTTTTCATGTATCTGTTGGCCATTTGCTTTTCTTCTTTGGAGAAGTGACTTTTTAGCTCTTCTGCCCAGATTATTCCTCTTTTGTCTTCATGGCTTTCTCTTTAAAATTCTAGGTTTTGTCTTAGTTGACTTCTAGTCCTACATTATGTCCAAGGAAATCCCATTCATACTTGTGGTTTAGAACAATCCAATTTGACCTATTCCCTAATTTTCAGATTGTTTTATCCAGTTGCTCACTAGATAGATTCATGTGAATATCTTTCAGGATATCCTAATACTCAGTATATCCATAATTAAATTCATCAGTCTTCTCCCTCAAAGTCTGCATCCCATTATATTCCATACTACATTTGGTAGTCCTTCACCACAGACATCATTTAGTTTAGAACCCTGTGAGACTCCTCCCTTCTGCTCTTCTTAAATCCATATTCCTAGCTGCCATCAGATTGAGCAGGAGGACATATCTGGTCAATGTCTCTATATCTAGTCAATGTTCTGAATTAGATAGAAAAGAGCTTCCACTATTTCAGCAGATTCCCAAGTTCCATTAAAAACTCCTCCCATGTCACTAATGTTAAGAAGGAGAGAGGTTAGAGCATAGGTGAACGCCTCTATTTTATGATTTCTCAGTTAAGAGGATTATATCTGAGCTACCCGTGAAAGGCAATGTACAGATGTAGGTCATTCTAAGGTAGGGTAAATAATAGGGGTTGTTACCAAATTATCCTTAGATTTATTGTCACAGAAGAGGACAAATTCCTAGAAAGGAGGAGTTAACCAATATGTCACATTCAGGATGCAAAGCAGGCAAGCAAAAGGGTTTAAAGTAAGAGATCAAGAATGGAAAGGACAAAGAAGAGGGGGAAGGACATACTGATGAGGGTGATGTGGAGCTAGTCTCAAATTGTGAGAATTTAATGCGGTAATAGTTCTTCATATTTTAACATGTACTAGTGATGTCAAAATGAACAAAACAGTTACCCTCTGTCCTAGAAGGGTTTACAATCTATTAAATGTACACACAAATTTAGAACACAACAGACATGCTGTAACTGAGGTGTATGTATGTGTGTATATACATTTAATATATACTTTATACATATACATATATTAAGTAGTCTGGTAACTAGATGGGTGAAAAGGTTTCAGTAGATTTCTACATAGAAAGTATGATATTGGGGGCCTCCCTTGGTGGCGCAGCGGTTAAGCGCTGTGCTGTGGAGCTGTCCACACTGGCGATGCGAGTTCAACGCCCAGCCGGGGAGATTCCCACATGGCATGGCAGACCTCTCCTGCCTCGTCCACTGCTCCCCCTCAGTAGTGCATTCCTGTCGATCTGCCTGTTCTGTTCCCCACTCTGTCTCTGGTGAACCCTCTCGCCTCCTCACACCTCTGGCCTGTACCCCAGCTTCTATGCAAAATAAATAATCTTAAACAAAAAAAGTATGATAATGGCAAGCTACATCAATAAGTGATGTAGGATATATAGAGAAGGTATTTTCCTCCGAGAAATTTACACTCTAGGGGCCTCCCTGGTGGCACAACAGGTTAAGCGCAGCACTATGAAGTTATCCAGAGCCACTGTAACACGAGTTCAATACCCAGCCAGGGAGCTTCCCACATGGCACAGCAGACCTTTCCTGCCTCGCCCACTCCTCCCCTCAGCACTGTATTTCAGCCGATCTACCTGTTCTGCTCCCCACTGTATCTCTGGTGAATCCTCTTACCACCCCACACCTCTGGCCTGCACCCCAGCTTGTATACATAAATAAATAAATATTAAAAAAAAAGAAATTCACACTCTACTAAGTACTCAAAAATTTACACTACAAATTCAAGCCTTTTTTACCTCACAGAAGGGAAAGCAGAAATGGATAGAAACTGTTAGAAAAGACCTGGGGTATTTTAAAAGGGACACTATGGCTTTCCGATACTCTTGATATAGCCAGTCAGTTGAGTAAGGCAGATATGCTCATCTTGTGTTACCATGGGACTAAGTACCACTTCACCCACCTCTTCCTTATGTCAGGAAGTTTGGCTCTTTTACTTCACTGGCACCAAATGATGTTCTCTTGACTCAGAGTTTACTGCGATTATCTTGCCTTTTATACTGTGAGAAGTAGTTTCTGAAATCATGGTCAGAAAACTGTTTTGCAAAGATAAAAGCCTGTTTCACAAAGAATGGTCTGAGTGTACTCCTTGTCCTCTTCCTATTTATCTCCCCCACCCCTCCTTTTTCACAAACATTTACCTACTTGTTTTTGCAAAGCCAATAGAGCCTGGTCAGTAGAAACCAGTAAAAACAGGTTCTAGAAGGTTTCAGGGCTCTGTTTTAGGGCATGCACAGAAGAAAGAATGCCAGATCCTCTCTGAAGCATAAGCTAAGAGCCTTCCTCTCAGATGAACATGTGGCCCAAGAAGAGGCATGAATAAGCCGCCTATACCTGCACACCGGGACCTCGGCCCTTCTTCCTGACCAACCCAGACACCTCACCTTTTCAAGATGAAAGTAAAAGTCCTGAAAGGGGCAGGGAGGCAGATTTGCGCCAGTTCCAACTTCCATACCTGACTGGTCAAGTAATAATACAACGTATTTTCCCTGCTGTAAAAGCCATTGTCACAGAGTTCAGCTGTCTGTGCGCAATGGGCAAAGGGCCAAATGTTGGGTCCAGTTACATTCTGACTCTAGAGAAGGTCTGATTATCATTTTCCAGAACAGGTAACTACCCCACTCTTTTCTCCTTATCAATAACTAAGGCACATGTGTTAGTCATTTCCCTGGCTGTACGGCCCCCAACTAAGCAGGTCCCCTGATTTTGGAGGTTTCCTACAGCAGAAAACAAATCATTTGGAGGCGAAAATAAATCTCAGAAGACTTCTGTACATCCAGACTCTCTACTTTCTGCACCTGAAGCCCTTGAGTATTTCTTAGGTGATATGGTTTCAATTTCTTCACCTTTTGGTTCACTACACTATTTGTGAGTGCCAGTTCTTCTTCGTTTCTTCTAATGTATGATGCTTAGTAATTTAAGTGTTCCATTTTCCAGAACAGACTTCCAGAGACTATAAATCATATCTTAATGTAATCTAGGATTCCAGCTGTTGGGGGGAGGTTATATCACTTTTAACTAACTCAAACTAAATCCCTACCACTATTTTCACTAGGCCAGGATACTTCCTCTTCCTCTCTCCTAGTTCAATTTTAATTAGTTCTGGAGACCTATTAAATTTCATTTTTTTAGTCAGTTGCTTATTTTTCACATTTTATTATGTGATCACATATTTATTTGCAGCAACAAATAAAAATCCAGAATATCAAATATATACTACTAAACTGGCGTATTAAAATGAGTATATATAAGCTTAATGTTTTAGACTACCTTTTGACTTTAGGCTTCACTCAACTTACTAATCATACATTCCCTGCAAAATATTTTAAGTTTCTTTATAGACATGCACACAAGATAATTCTACTTCTAGACATTGGTGGTGCTTAAAAATACACACACACACATATATATATATATATATGTATGTGTGTATGTAGGTATATACAAAAAAATCTCTAAATTTGTAAAAGTTAAATTATTGCTAACAGCTCTATAATTTTTAAAGATGAAGATGACTATGTAGAAGTTTGTTTCAACAGAATAATGTTGATAAATTCAGACTGTATAATTAGTAGTCTTTGGCATGTAGTAAAAAGCAACGTAAGTTCTTAATTATTTCCTAAACTGGTGATGATCAAACTTTAGCATGCATCAAAATCTTCTGGAAGGTTTGCTTAAACACAAACTGCTGAGCCCTATCCCTAGGGTTTCATATTCAGTAAGTCTGGGGTGAAGTCCAAGAATTCTTGATCCTAACAAGTTGCAGATGTTTCTGATGAGCTCGATCTAAAGATGAAACCATCATTCTAATGAAAGCAAAAAGTATAATTTAACCAATCTTCCAATTGAGTGTATACTGAGAAGCTAAAGAATGAGATGCATAGATACCATTTGAAACCTCAGATACCAATCTGAAATTGAATAGATTATTTTGTATATCCTGGGCAAAATATTTTCAAAAATGTGTTTCAGGTAATCTCCAGAAAAGTTATTTAAACCTTGAAACTGTGTGCTATTCTGAGTCACATACATACACATTCCGTTTATCTAATCCTCAGAGTAACCCTAACAAGTAGGTAGATACTATTATCTCCATTTTAAAGGTGAGAAAACCAGGGCCTCCCTGGTGGCGCAGTAGTTAAGCACTTGATGTGGAGCTGTCAGCACCAGCAACACGAGTTCGACGCCAGGCCGGGTAGATTCACACATGGCGTGGCAGACCTCTCCTGCCTCGCCCACTGTTCCCCTCAGCAGTGTATTTCTGCCAACCTGCCTGTTCTGCTCCCCACTCTGCCTCTGGTGAACCCTCTCACCTCCCCAAGCCTCTGGCCTGTACCCCAGCTTGTATGCATAAATAAATAAATCTTAAAAAAAAAAGGTGCGAAAACCAGTACATAAAGGTCAAGTAAGCCATATCCATGATCATCCAGTAAAGTGGCACATTTCAGATGTGAATTCAGGCATTCTGGTCAGATGTGAATCTAGGCATTCTGGTTTCAGAAACTGCTCTAAAACAAGTCTTTTTTTTTAATTCTGTTTTACCTAACACAACCAGAATAAAAGTTCCAAATTTAGGCATTGTAACTCTGAGAATGAAGCACCCTACAAACCAATCAAGTAAAGTGTTGTTTCATATGTCTAATACTTTTGGAAAAAAGCATATGAATTATAAAGTAAACTGTGGGGAGTTAATTCAGAGTTTAAAACAGTTATCAAATGATCCTACAGAATTTTATGTGTACTATACATATTTGTAACACTAGCAGTTATATAAATTTGTGATCTGTTGTTTTATAATTTAGTAAACCTTCAGAAAAAAAACATATTATAAAAATAGAGGAATAATTTTTAGTGTGTTATGACACTCAAAAATGCCTCTTGTAGAGATAGGTAATGGTACTTTGTCAACTAGTCTATGTGGATGACAAGAAAATTAGCGCCATCTTGTGGCTTACGGTAGTAGTACAAATTCAGGCCTTTGAGACTAGAAAACTATCAGAAAAGTATATTGTGACTGGAAAAACTAAGAAATTTATACTAATTAGCATTGGTTAGGAAGCAGCTTCACATATTGCTGCTCTTGTATAAAATGGCAGAACCTTTTTTGTAAAGAAATTTGCAAAAAACAATAAAAACTGTAAACATAACATTTATTTAAAATTTCATTTAAAGAAATTTATCCTATAGAAATATAGAAGTTAACAAATACATATGTACCAAGCTAACGGACTGCAATATTCTCATTATCCCCAAACTGTACCCACAAACAGTTAATAGTTTATCACATTAAGGATATATAACCTAAGAATGTGTAAGATTTTAAAGTATTTTATGCCCTTTTTTTAAAAAAACACTGCTTTGCAGAACAAAATTAATTTTCGTCATTATATAACCATTTAATGTTATTTCAAGTTTATATTGCTATTATAAAATATATATTATAATAAAGAATTAGTAAATCCCTAGTAAATTATACCCAAGGCTGAAGTTGGTACTGTACCAATAATTACACAGATCTATTAATCTACATTATAAAAATACAAGAAAAATTACCTTGGTGTTCTTCTAAATCCATGTCAAGTTGTCTAATTTCTTCATTAAATTGATTTATTTTTTCCTTTATATCTGTTAACCTGTTGAAAATAATGTTTAATGAATTTATGACTGAAAGTTTAGACATTCAGTAAAAATATTTAGATGATTTTAGGGAATCAAATCTTTACTAAATTGCATAAACAGTATCTAGAAGTAATATGATCTATTCTGAGGGAGGTAATACAAATTTAAATAGAAAAGTTTTTCTAAATACTTTTTTTATGACTCATATTTGGCATACAGTATATTCTGAGAATGTTTGGTTGCCTACTTTTACAGCAGGACATTCCCTGCTTTAAGCTGGACTTGTGATATTAATTGAAAATCTTCAGCAGTCTATTTTTTGCAGGTTTATATAAATTGAACTGGCAAATTAGTCTCAAAAATTAGAAAATTTACCATAAAGAAGATTATATCAGTTAAAACTTTAATGAAAAATAGTTATTACAAAGCAATAGTAATCAATACAGTGTGGTATTGCAATAGGACAGACCTATATAGACATGAAATAAAACTATGAGTCCAGAAATAATACCATTTCTCTGTGTAAAACTGATTTTTCACAAAGGTTGAAAACAATTAAATGGGGAAAGAATATTAAGTTATGTTTGTTGAAAGGCTATTTCAGCAAATCGTGCTAGGACAATTGGATATGCACAAGCAAAAGAAAATAAAAATTGGACTCCTACCTCACACCATATACAAAAGTTAACTTAAAATGAACGATCTAAATATAATAACTGAACTATAAAACTCACAGAATAAAATACAGGCATAAATTTTTATGACCTTAGATTAGGCATTATTTTCTTAAATATGACACCTAGGCATTATTTTCTTAAATATGACACCAGAGGCACAAATAACAAAAGAAAAAAAGAGTAAGTGGAGCACCATCAAAAATTTAAATTTCTGTGCCTCAAAGGACAGCATCAAAAAATGAAAATATAACTCACAGAATGGGAGGAAATTTTTGTAAAGCTTTTATCTAAGAGACTTGCACCTAAGGCATATATAAAACTCTTATAATTCAATAATAAAATGATGAACAATTCAATTAAAAAACAGGCAAAGGATCTGACCAGACATTTCTCCAAAGAAGATAGTTGAAGAGGTGTGAACCCATACTTCTGAATCATATCCAGTGTCATAAACCAATGCTACTTCAATAAAACAAAAGTAAAAAGATCAACAACAAAAGGAGATATACATGTGGCCACTAGCACAGACAGGAAAAGAAATTCAATATCATTTGTCTTCAGAGAAATGCAAATCACAGCCATAATGAGATACCATTTTACATCCACATGGATAGTTATAATAAAGACAAATAAAAGAGTTGGTGATGATATGGAGAAAATTGAAACCCTCACATAATGCTGGTGAAAATATAACATGGTGCAGCTGCAGCTGTTTTGGAAAACAGTCTGGTAGTTTGAGCAACTATAGAGTTATTATATGAGCCATCAATTCTCTTTCTACGTATCTCCCCAAGAGAAGTGAAAGTATATATTCACACAAAAGCTTGCATATGGCATCATAATCATAGCAAATAAAAAAAAGGAAACAATTCAAATGTCTATCAGCTGATGAATTATCCACACAATAGACTATTGTTTCACAACAAAAATAAATGAAATACCAATTGATACTACAATGACAGATGAAAATTAAGAAGTTTATATTAAGTGAAAGAATCCTTATAGGAATACATGGGACCACATATTATAAGATTCCATTCTTATGAACCATCCAGAATAGGCCAATCTATGGAGACATAAAGTAGATAAGTGGTTGCATAGGATTGGGGAAGTAGGAGGGAAATCATAGGGGTGACGGTTAAATAGCGTAGGGTATTAGTGGGACAATTAAACTATTATAAAATTAATTGACGTGATGATTGAATATACTAAATATATTTTGAAAATACTAAAAACCTCTGAATTATACACTTTAAATATATGAATTGTATTGTATATATTACAGCTTAATAAAACTTTTTCAAAATCAACTATACAATGCAAGGTCTCTTATCTAAACAAAGCAATATTTAAAACTTTAAGGTTGAAAGTTGCATCAGTGTTATCAACGTGAACCACTTGAAAAAAATTTAACAATGTGCACCTCTTATACATTTAGAAAGTAATTTAAAAGATGAGAAATGGATTTTAAAAATCTTAGCATAATTGAATATAACTGTACTTACTGTCGCTCCATACTGGCTATTTCCTGATTATCTTCTTTAACCTATAAAGTTATAAAAAGATAACACTATTTAAAAAAAAAAAACCTCACTGCCCAACTATTTTAATGAGAACTTCCCCCTAAGGTATGTTATACTAAAATATTAAATATAGTCTCTTCTTTCTTCAAATATATTAAGTTCTCCAACTTATTTAGTAAAATTTAAACTTAGAAGTTAAAAAGAACATCTAGGTGCTTTTCACAGATTTTTCCTTCTTCCACATGGCAGCAGGAAGTTAATATCTTCAGACCTGAATCAGTTTATATAAACATCTAGAATTTCTGAGACTGTCTCCTTTATTCCTTCTAGGCCAGGTCCACAAATTCAGTAATCCCCATTACATATGAATGTCAGATAAATGATAAATTAATTTAGGGTACATAGAGATCATGTAATATTTGGGATATACTTATCATTCTTACACACACACACACACACACACACAGACACACACACACACACACACGTGCCCTTATTTTAAAAGATTGTTCACTATTTAGTTGAAAATCAAATTTAACTAGTTGTTCTGTATTTTATCTGGCAATCTTATCCTGAAATCACTCTCTCCTCCCCTGCTTTTAATGATTTCTTTACAAGAAACTCCAGAGTTTCTACATTTTATACCTTTCTGGAATGACTCTAATATTTAAATAGCTCCTGAGTTGATACCTAAAGTTCTTCTAAACCCACTAGGTTCTATCTAAGACTACATTCCATTTTTAAGTTCCCAACTGGAGTCATTCCCAAATATGTATGCAGTTCTTCTAAGGGCTTATATAATTAAGGTATCTCAGGCTAAACAACAGGCTAACTTAGTGTGAGATTAGGTGGCACAGGGGTAAAAGTCTCAGCGCTATCACACTATCATCAGCTACTGTAGGACAAGTTCGATCCTCTGCCAGGGAGCTAACCCACAAGGTGCAGCAGACCTCTCCTGTCTTGCCTGCTGCTCCCCTCAGCAGTGCATTTCAGTGGACCCACCTGTTTTGCTCCCCACTCTGTCTCGGGTGAATCCTCTCACACCCCCACCACCGCACCTCTGGTCTATAACCCAGTACTTGTATGCATAAATAAATAAAATAAATCTTTAAAAATAATAAATAAAACAAGCTTTGGGGTAGTAACAAAGTACTGAGTACATGGGACATGACCTTGTGACATATTATGATTTCATAGGTCACTTTAATCTCATTCACAGATCTTAATAAGATTATATAATTATTTACTAACCAATAAAGAAGTTTCGAATTTTTCTTAAGAAGACACAAGACATGAAAAAAAAAAACGGCCAAATCATTCATGAAGGCCATATAAAATTAGGATGTAATTCAAAAAAACAGTTTATGTGAAAAATGACTTTTCCTACATTGTCTTGATGAAGTAGTTCATATTAATTTAGGTGAAGCTTATTTTTCACTTTTTAAGATAACAAATTTACTGGCATTCCATTCATATGCCAAATCAATACATTTGCCAAATCCTGATATGTTAAAATAAATGTTTTGTTTTTTTTTTTCACCTGCTTAAGTAATCTCTCTCTCTCTTCCATTGGTGATCCCATGCTTTTGTCTTCTGCAATCATTTGATCTCGATGGGACTCTAACTCATAGAGTTTTTCGTGCAGCAATACGGCCTCCTGTTTTACCTGGGAGTGTGCTATTTCCTGAAAGGAACAAAAAATTATTATTTTATCAAAAACAATTTGCAAATAGGCTTCAGTTTATAAGAACAAGGGCAAACATAAACCAGCAGCGTTTTTAAATAGATATTGTGCATCTATAATATTCAATAATGCCTAAAAGCATATTTCTAAGCTGAAATAAAAAAATATATTTTCATAAATTATCGTCAGTCTGTCCCAAGAGGATGGTAGGATTACTTTATTTTCTAAATACAAGATTTAAATAGAAATAGGACATCGGTACCAATGGTAAGATAATAAAGAAAATGTCACAATTTGTGTGCTTTAAACACAATATCCAAATCAAAGTCCAAAGAAGTGATCTCTAGAGGAGAAATATTTTTTCTTTGAAATAGGTCATAGATACAATTTCCCATAATATCATGGTTGAATTATGTCCTCTCTAAAGATAGACAGGGTCCTAATATCTAGTATCTGTGGCTGTGACCCATTTAGAAGTGGGGTTTTTGCAGATTTAGACAAATTAAGATGAGTCATTACAGTGGAGCCTAATTCAGTATGACTGCTGTCCTCTTAAGAGAAGAAGAGATATGGAGACAAACAAGGAGAAAGCTGCAATGACACAGGGATTACAGGGCTGCCAAGGGAAGCCAAGAATTGACAGCTACTAACAGAAGCTTGGAAAAAGCAAGGGAGGTTTCTACCCAGTATCTTAGGGGTCTGGTTCTGCTGATAATCTTGATTTTTAAGTTCTAGCCTTTAAAATTGTGAGAAAATTGTTGTTTTAAGTCTTCCAATTTATAGTACTTTGTTACAGGAGCACTAGAAACTAATACACTCAAGTAGAATAGTTACGTTTATTTGCAGCTGCTCTGCTCACCAAGAGAAAATAAGGGCTGTGATAATTCTATTAAATAATTAAAAGAGCTAGAGATATTGATGGTGGTGATGATGATGATGATGATGAAAATAACATTTTAAGCTGTTATCTGGGTTCTTGTTCTGAACAAGGCAATGAACTCCATGTTCTTTACACAATAGTACCCAAAGCAACTCTATGAGATTTTATATTTGACAAATGAGAAAACCAAGAACATGAGATCTAAATAATTTGTTTTTTAACAAGGAGTTAGTGATGACATCTGAAACCAGATTCACAACATGAATAAAACTAAATTTTTAAGAGGGAAGATGACCTCTTTTTTTTAAAGCAAAAAAGGAGTCTTAAAGAAAAAAGAAAAAGTGAACATGAAATGTTTAAGAGACCAGGGGAAAGGATTATAACTACATTTCAAGTAGTAGATTAACTCTGAATGCAAAAGCATGATACAGGTATAAATATCTTTCATAGTATCTTCCCCTCCCATTTGTTTAATTGCTCATTGGAATTGTTCAAACTCATCTTGATGAATTGTTCCTGAGGACTTTAGCTCATGTTGATCCTTTACCTGATCTTTTTCACATCCTGGTAAACTGAACAGGTAATATTTAGCACAGTAGTGAGTACACAGTAGATACTCAATAAACATGTTGATTGATATTTGACATGCTTTCTAGAAAATTCAAAAAATAAGTAAATAAATAAAATCTGGCGAAAGTTAAATAACTGACATTTCCTTGACTTGAGAATATTATAATTTTTAAAAATTTTGTTACTTTAGCCATACATCTCCTAATGCCAAAGAACAGAGGCATCAATACAAAAACTAAATCCAAGCCCGTAGCTTGTATTTCTCTAACAGAAACTAAATTGACAAGTCATATTCCAGTTGTCAGCAATCTTATCTACAATATCACTGACCCTGTCTTCAAGGTATTTACTTAATTCTTAGGAAGTCAGGAAAGTTTTGAAGTACAAATAGTATACTTAAGTGCAAAGGGCATAAGAAGGTAGCTCCCAACTCACACACTGTCCAACAAATACATAAAGGAATACTTCATGAATAAAAAAAAATTAAAACAAGATAGTAATTTTTAACTATTAAAGCAACAAAATAGAAAAGGTAGATGATGCCTGTTGTTAATGAAAACAGGCATTCTCATACACTCAGTCTAGGAGTAGAAAATGCAATGCCTTTTTGGAAGGCAATCTGACGATTTCACATCATTCCACCAGTATGTACCTTTACACCCACTGCAAAATTTATCTTATGATATACTCATATTACTCTGCAAAAAATGTATGTTGTTGATGCTGCATTGTTAATAGACCCAAAGCTATAAATAGCCTATTCTATACAAGGCTATGTCACAGTCATAAATATAACACAATGTAGCACTTTAAAATAATGAGGGAGATCTCTAAGAGCTGTTGTAATTAGACAGTCAAGAGAAATTAGGTGAAAAGATAACAACTAAACAGCTGTAGATAGCATATCAAGTGTGAATTCTACTTGAGGTTTTCCACAAGAATAAAACCAAGACCAGCTTATAGGCTTGTCGTGAGGACTAAATAACAATATTGGTGATAGACATAAAGAGCTCAGAAAAGCACATAGTAAGCAATCAATAAAAGAAATAATAGAGCCTCCCTGGTAGAGCAAGGGGTTAAGTCTCAGCACAAGTTTGATCCCTAGACAGGGAGTTGACCCACATGGCTCAGCAGACCTCTCTTGGCTCGCTATCTGCTCCTGTCAGCAGTGTAAATCATTCAGTCCACCTGTTCTGCTCTCTACTCTGTCTCTGGTGAATCCTCTCACCCCCTGTACCTCTGGCCTAAACCCCAGCTCTTGTATGCATAAATAAATCTTTTTTTAAAAAAAAGTAAGAATAGCCATATTTAGAAAAAGGGCTAAGAAGCAGACTTTTTAACTTTAAACTTACTCAATTTGTTTTAAAAAATAAACATTTTGTTTTGTGAATTAAAAATTGCTTTCAATAATCAAATAAGAAAACCAATGATTGCTTTTGCATCTTTAAAGCACATGAACCAGAGACAAAAAGCAAACGATGAGAAAGGGAGATCACTTCATCACTAGGAATAAGGTTGTCAGAAAGGGGGCATAATGGGGTGGGAGCAAAGGAGAGAGTGGGGGCCAGTGGAGGATTTCTGGGGCTCTGGTGGTAGGTATGGTAAAAACACATATTGTTGTAGAAGTGTAAACCTATACCACTAAGAAATATGCTGTGATGTAAATCAACATTACTGCAATAAATGAAACTTAAATAGTTAAACAAATAAAAAAATCTGTGTCAATTTCTTATGCACACTGCAGGTACTCAATAACTGAATCTAGTTTCTTATCAAACAAGGATATATATAGTCCTGATAGGGGAAAAAAATATTAACTCTTGTTAGTAAACTGCTAAATAAATACGTATTTGAATGAATCCTAATAATATAATTAACTGAATTATCTTTTGTGACTGAGTAATGTAAGAATCTTATTCAATTTTGTACTTACTGTTTCCAGGCTCTCTTTTTTCATGTTCAATGAATCTAGCTGTTGCTGGAGTGTATCTAGTTCCTAAGAACAAGGGAAAAAAACAAATATAAATTCAAGTGACAGGAACAAGAATGTTTCTGTTTCTCAGAACTTCAAATATGGATGTAACAAAATAAATTTCGTAAACAATTTCAACCAGTATCTTACAAGTTGACTAGAATTTATTAATGTTCATTAATTCCCCTTTACCCAATTTCTTTTGTTATTGCTAAAAACCATACCATAATCTACCTTTAAAAATAGTTTATGAACTTGTTAAAGGTAGCCAGACCTATTCACAGTGAATTATCATTCTATTTGAAGAATATCAGAAGTCTTCCAATTAATGTTTGTTTTGTTTAAAGTTGGCATTGTTTAAAGTTGTGATTTTTACTTTTGATCTTCTTAACCATATTTTCATATCTTTTGCCAAATTTCTTTTAGAGCCAAGAGTTATGCCAATTTATAAGGCTAAGGGATAAGGCCATGGAACTGACTACTCATTCAAAATTTCTGTGAAGGAATAACTATGTATTTGACATTTCTATAGTACACTTTCTTCCATGTTTCACCGTGGCTTATAAATCCTTTCTACAATTAAATATTAGATTAAATAATCAATGAATGAAAATGAAGAAACTAAAACTACATTCAAAACTGGCATTTGAGGACCAATTCTCCTTTAACCATCTGGTTAAGGGATATCTGGACATGAAAGGATTACTATCATGTGACTCTGAGTCACCACCATAACTTAATGTTGGGAGGATTCTTAATACTCTACCAATAGGCACCCAAATTACTTATGTAAATATCATGGTTAGGGGACAATAGTTGTTCAAACCAAGGACATAGCAGGTAAAAAATTTAAACTGCTTAATAGGCAGTAAGGAAAAGAAAGAGGTAAATATCCACATACTTCTGGTCTATGAGGCCTTTTGATGTTTCCATTAAAACATCATTATAAAAACAACTGTCTTTATGACATGCAAAAATTAAGGATGCAAAGGACTGAAAAAATAATATAGCAAAAGCTAGGTCATTTATGCAGCTTAAGAAAATTAGATCTGACTTCTCAAATGTAAATGTCCAGACAAATCTATAGACCTTGTAAAAATGAAGATTCTGATCAGTAGGTCTAGTCAAATTGTTGCTTCTGCTGCCCATGTTCAGATTTTTAGTAGCAAGACTGCACAGAGTAATAGGTAGTATTACCTGCAACAATTTTTCATTTGTGGTTTTCATTTCTATATACTTGACTTGTTTTTCAGGAGACATATTTTTGATAATGCCGTCTGCTGCTTGTTTTTCCTGTTCAATTTCTTCTTCCACACTTCTAATTTGTTTTTCTTTCCTGAAATCAAAAGTGAGGGGGAACAAATTAATTTTACTTAGATTAGTCCCAACTTAATAGGACACTTAAATTTATTTAACAATAGTTTGTGATTGAAAATCCTTATAGTTGTATAAAAATATTCTATTTGACCTGTATAAAATTTGGACACATCAGTTCATATTTATGTCTTTCTCTTCTCAATCCCCAAATCCTTTTATTTCCTCACTATCCACTTTACTTATTAGAAAAAACAGATTATTGTTAACAAGCAATATTAATAAAATATTGTACTATTGTTAACAAAAAATTAACAAATTGTGAAAGCCTTGTACATAAGAATACATTCTTAAATACCTAAGAACGTATTTAAACTTTTTATTATCACACCCTCAAGACAAATAAGACAGTTAAATTTTAGAATAGTGGTTTTCAAACATCAAGGTACAGATTCCTCTGTTATGAAAATTTATCATGTAAATAATATAAAGCAACATAGATCTGACTGATCTGGAGAGTAGGAAAACTTACAGTACAGTTTTATTTTAAAAAATAAAATACCTTTGGATTAATAATGTATTTAAATTTTTTACCTATTGCTTTAGTTGAAACTGGTATTCCAGAAATTATCAGTTACACTTTAACATTTTAAAATAGCAAGTTAATTGTCCTAAAAACAAGAACACTACAAATACAATCCTGTAAAAGCAGTAGTAAAATTAAAGACCATAACCATCTTTATCATACAGTCACAAGAAATACCAATGACGTGCCACTTATTACTTAAGCAACATCAGTTAGTAAATAGGGTAAAGAAAAATTGTGAAAAGCATCTTCTGGAACTAACTCATTCTGAACTCCATGATTATTCACTACCAACAATGAATCTTAACAATGTTTTTGCCTAATGTCTACTGCAGTTAGATGGGAACAAATTTTGGACAATACTCCCTTCTTTCCACAGAGGGAAAATTATAGCACAAAGAAGGTATCTGAATTTTTTTAAGACAACAAAATGGCCAAGTGTCAGGTCTTTTGATGCTTTCAGCACTTTGTACCTATTATAACTTGGCAGTAAAACCACCAATGAGGGTATCATAAAAATGAGTAAACAACAAAGTTGAAACTCAGTGGAATGTAAAACTCGGTGGAGTCTTTTCCACTTGAATCTTTCCAAAAACAAAACACCTTTGCGAATAACTCAAATCACCTTTGCTACGCATCTTTTAAAGTATGCATTATCAATTATTATTACATACTTTAATTCACAACATAAATTACTTATATTTAAATTTTTCAAGAGTAATTATGAAAGACAAATGTTACGCAAACCACCTTATTACACTCAAAAGTCAAGAGGACTTTAAGAAATTTTTCTTCTAGTCAATCTTTTGCCAAGGAACAACTCTAGCACTTTTTTTTTAAAATCACCTTTTCACTGTGTACAAAGGTTAACACAAAGTGAAATGTAATCATATGACATACTTTTTTTTTTTTATTGGTGTAGAAGAAACAGAATAGATTCCTTAGCACACCATTTCCTGAGACAAAAGGGAAAAAAATAAAGGTAAGATACTATGTATTTACAGGTTTGGTGGTGGCTGTTGATTTTCTAAAAAGCAATAATTAAGTTTGTTAAGTCTGTACTATAAATCTTTGCTTTTAAAAGTGAAAAGCAGAAAATGTGATCTTTTTCTGCAACCGTCCTTAGAATTACAAACTTAGGACATGGACAAAAAAATCTTCTCCAAATAAAGCGATGATGTAATACAAAGTAATTTTCTTCTTTCAAAATCAAAAAAGGTTTCATCTAGCCAATCAAATTTATACGATCTTTTTTATTTTGAAGTATATTCATCACAGGGCATTTTGAAGTGACAATAACTTAAAAACAACTTTATAAGATGAAAAAAAGATTGGCTACCACTTGATTATTGTTGATACTGGGTACTGACTATTTTTCTCAAGGTTTTTTGTCCTGAAATTTTCCATTATAAAAATTTTTAGCGTATGAATAAAACAAAAATAAACTTTTAGACTACACAACCAATTAGTGTTTACCACATGGGAAGGGGAAGTGGGTAACATTGGCTAGAAGAGGTCAAATGCATGGGGAAGGATAGCATTCTAGTGGCTAATTTAATGCAATATATCTACGTGTTGATTTTTTAATGATGTACATCTGTAACTTACATATTTTATTCAACAAACCAAAATAATTGCAGCACTTTCTTGTATGGAATCCACCATAAGTTCTAAGTATATATTGCTTGTAATTTTAAAATTTATCAATTAGGAAAAAAAAAAACCTCCTCTAATCCTTATATTTTATTTCTGGTAGCACAATGGAGAAAACATTTACTGGTATTAAATAGATGACATAACTAATACAGGACAATCCTCTGTCTCTACAGGCTCACAGTACTGCATGCCCTCCATTAGTTTCTTCAGCTGTTCCTATTTCACATCAAATCTTCATTTCAGTTCTTTATCTTTGTATAGTACTACACTATTTAATGATCTCTACCCTATTTATACTGGGAGGCAAAAGGGCACAGTTCCTTTTTTTGGCCAATATTTCACCCTGCCATAGATATCAGTGTAAACTTTATTATGTCACTGAAAATACATAAACAAACTATTGAAGAGGCTGTATACTTATTCCTAAAGATCATAAATATGGGTAAACTACCTTTTATATATTTGGGCATCCCCCTTTTGTGGGAAATGGTGTAGAGTAAGGAATAGTTTGAACTAATTTCTTACTCTAAAAGAGATTCTATTATGACCTTCATCTAAGTTATAAAAATCTAGAAGAAACTGTGGCTTTTTCTAACAAATTTGATTTAACTATGGAAAGGGAAAAAGTACAAGGTGAATATACAGAGATCAACATATTGAAAACAATGAGGAAGTTAGCTAAAATAGACCAGCATTGAAATAATAAATTTCTCATTGCTAATGAAGTAAAAAACTTTAATAAAACTTGAAATGAGTCTCATTCTGAGTAATTTTCCTGCTTCCTGCTCTGATGGAGTAACTCTTCTTAAGAATCATAAATAACCTATTGTAACAAATGCCGTAAGAAGGTTCAAAAGACAAATGTTAGAAAAACACTAAAGAGTTCTCTATATCCATTCAAACAGATATTTGCAGCATAGTTTCTATGACTTTAAAAAAGATAAAGAACAAGAAACATTACAGTTATAAATGATTAAATGAAAATTAACTATTTAGCAAGAAGAATTTACTCTAATAAATGGTAATTTCCAATTAGATGGCATGTTGGATGTAGCTATTAATTTTGGCTTCTACCCAGAACCCAATGAGAATGAAAACAAAAGACAATGAGGGATATAAACTCCAAGGACAAAGAGAAAAGAGGGCAATAGCAATAAAAACAAGAAACTAGGAAGCTAATAGTTAAAGTAGAACTGATTGGTAAAACAAAAATTTTCCCAACCCAGGAATGGGGGAAAGTTGAGAAGCCACTTGAACCTCTAAATGGTCCAGAATTTATACTGCAAAACCTCTAAATGATACAGAAATTGGCAGCACCAGGTATTGAGTAAGAAGAGGAGGGGGAGCTAAAATATAGTTGACAGTGAGAATTAGTTTACATACTAAGATAAGCCCACTTTTTCATCATTCAGCTCTCAGAATTCTGACCATGTGACTTTACCTGTTCAGGCAGTAGATTAGAAAAATCATTTGGGGGAGTCCAGCCAGCAAGAGAAAAAGAGCTAAACATAATAAAATTTAGGGATTCCTAAAAACAAATAGCCCAGCAAGTTCTACTCTACAGTAAGGTCTAGAGTCAATAAGTCCCATAAAAAGAGTTTCCAATTAGCTTTTTTAGTCACCTAATTTTATATGTAAGCTCCAAACCCAGTATTAAGAGATACATGAATAAGGCCTCTAATATAAAGGATATCACCAAAATAAACCAGAAAAGCACAACCTATGGCTACGGAAGCTATTCAAGGAAAAATTAATTAAGAAATAACAAGAAAACATAACACACAGGACAGTATCAAAGAAAATAATCAGAGAAGAATGGGCCTCCCTGGTGGCACAGCGGTTAAGCGCTGGGCTGTGCAGCTGTCAACAGCAGCGATGCAAGTTCGACGCCCAGCCAGGGAGAATCCCACATGGTGCGGCAGACCTCTCCTGCCTCACCTGCTGCTCCCTCAGCAGTGTATTTCTGATCTGCCTGTTCTGCTCCCCACTCTGTCTCTGGTGAAGCCTCTTACCACTCCACACCTCTGGCCTGTACCCCAGCTGTATGTATAAATAAATAAATCTTAACAAAAAAAAAGTATTTAAAAAAATATTCAGAGAAGAAAAAGAGCTTATAGAATAAAAAAGATGACAGGCAAAAGAAAACTTAATAGAGGAGTTTAAAGATAAAACTGAGAATATCTCCCAGGGAGCAGGGCAAAAGCCCACCGAACAGAAAGGCCACAGGACTGAGACTTAACTCCTTGTGCCACCAGTGAGGCCCTATTTCCTACTTTAATTCTGTTACCAGCCAAATTATCTTTTGAGAGCAAAGATAAAAACTTGGAAAATTATTCTAGGAGATCAAACACAATTAAGGGAGTTCTAGAAAGAGAAGATTGAAAAAAGAAAAAAAAGTCACCCATGAAATAATCTCCTAGAACTGACAGAGGTAGCTTCCAGAATGAACGCACCCCCAATACCCATTTTCATCAACAAAAACTGACTTTCACATAGCATCATGAAATTTCAGAATCCTAAATTTAAAAGCTACTGGGGTTAAGAAGCAGCAAGTGACAATAAAAGAACAAAGAATTAGTATGGCAAGGCATCCAGAGTTCTTAAGAGTAATACCATAAACCCAAAGATAATAGGGAGGGCAATGATGTCAACATTCTGAGGGAAAGTTATATCCTTTCTTTTTTTTTTTTTAAAGACGTATTTATTTATGCATACAAGAGCTGTCATGTAAGTCAGAGGTGTGGGTGTGTGTGAGAGGATTTACCAGACACAGAGTGGGAAGCAGAACAGGTGGACTGACTGAAATACACTGCTGAGGGAAGCAGTGGGTGAGATAGGAGAGGTCTGCTGAGCCATGTGGGAAGCTCCCTGGCTCGGGATTGAACTCGTGCTACAGTGGCTGCTATATAGCTTCATAGTGCTGAGACTTAACTCCTTGTGCCACCAGGGAGGCCCTATTTCCTACTTTAATTCTTTACTAGCCAATTATCTTTTGAGAGCTAAAAACTTTCCCTCCTCCAGAAACTACTGTAGGAATTTTCACTTAAAAAAAAGGTAATGATTCAAGACAAGATATTTTAGAAAACAGGAATCCAGTAACAAAAGCAAAAGGGACTCTGTCTGAGGAGGACAGAGGGAGAGCAGACATCAACAGCTGTGTAAAGGGCCCAGAGATTAGCTCCTCTAGATTACAGTCTAGCTATAAGAACTTGGAGAAACTTATCTAAGTATATGAAACAGATTAAGTTTCTAGTATGTATAAACTATTAAGTGATTTGCACTAACAATGGAGGGAGATTGAAGGAATTATGTACAATAAAGCAAGTCAGAATGACAAAGACAAACATTGGACATTAACATAGATTATTCAACAAGGGAAAATACTTATATAAACTAGTGGATACCAATAAACAAAACAAAACTTCTGAGGTTAAGAGAAAAGGGGGAGGGAGACAGTATCAGGGGGAGATAAGGGATGGTGGTAGGAAAAAAGAATAAAAAAAAGATTGAGATTTGCTAGGGGAGAGTTTATGTATAAACTCATTAAAAAACATAAAAAAGGAAGTACATTAAAAAATGTACAGTGAATTCAGAAGAAAAAAGTGTAGGAACAGAAAAGTAATCCTGTTATATGGTTCAGTCATTGATAGTGTTTCTATGTTTACGGTAGTGTGAACAATGAATATTAATCTAATCAAAATTATAATGTACTGGGGAATGAAAAGACAGGAAGTATATATCTGATGTGCTGAAAATGAAGGAAGAGAGTGTTTGAAAAAGTGCTGAAGACTGATCTCCCACAAAGTCAACATAGTGTAGGAATAGTTAACACCTAAAATTGAAAAACCAAGAGGTAACAACATAAGGATATATTTAAACATATATATATTCATAAACACATATTCTTCTGAATATTTTTTGTCTACATGTATTACAAAATTTTAAATGCACAACCATCAGTTGTTTTAAAGTTCCTTTCAAAAGATCTAGAAACTAATGAGATACCTTAAAATATACTCTCATTCTCCATACAAGGTTTTCAGTTTAAAATTAGAGTGGGCCTTCCTGGTGGCGCAACAGGTTAAGCACAGAGCTGTGGGCAGCTGTGGCGAGAGTTCGATACCCGGCCGGGGAGATTCCCACATGGCGCAGCAGACCTCTCCTGCCTTGCCTGCTGATCCCCTCAGCAGTGTATTTCGGTCGATCTGCCTGTTCTGCTCCCAACTCTGTCTCTGGTGAGCCCTCTCACCACCCACACCTCTGGCCTGCACCCTAGCTTGTATGCAAAAATAAATAAATCTTTTAAAAAAAAATTAGAGTGTAGGGGGGCGAGAAGAACGCGAGGAGAGAAAAGAAAATTAGAGTGTAGGGAAAGTGAAGGACAAGTACTTGTTTCACATTTTATGTATTCTAAGAAAAAAATCTGAGAGAGGAAAAGGAGTATCAAGATGTCTTAAATAGTCTTTGAAGTGCTAGTCCCCTATACAGATAAAAATGTTCTCTTTCCTATCAGGTCTGCAACATGAAAAGTACATGCATCACAATCTTGTTTTGGACCCTCTCCATGCTATTATTATCAAATGAAAGCCAGAATTCTGAAACAGTAAGTTTTTACAGTCAAGCAATGATTTTTCAAGGGTACACTTCCGGTACATTAAGCATATTATCCCAATACATTAAACACATTTACAAAAATTCCAAGTTATCAAACAAATTCTTTATTCAGCTGTGTATATTCAAAATCTGTTATCTCTAAGCCAGATTCTAACTAGACAAAAGCAGTCTTCATTTTAAAAACCGAATTCTTTGAAAATGGTTAAATGTGTAAATTCTTACTATAAAATAAAGGATTACATTCAATTCCACAAACAATCAAAACAAGAACTATTTCTTTGGATCCCCTCATATTACCTGGCTCTTTAAATTTAATACAGAGCTCAATTTCTGTTATAAGGTAAAAGCTTAATTTTAAAGCACCAAACTTTGAGCTGTTAGCCCTACAGAGCTATATATTGGCTATTATTTCTTAATTATTTAATAGTCTAGGTGTAGGTAGTTCTACTTTTTTTTTAAATTACCTGTTTTTAAATAATTTCTTCATTAAAATTGTCAATCTTGCATAGAGGAATACTAAATATTTTAACAGAATTATTATCATGTATTTCCACAAAAATAAATGGAAACATTCTTTCTGTAATGATTACATAAGTTGAAAGAAACCTACATGCAAAACTAAAATCTCCATGCTCAATTTTATGTATCAGAATTTCCTTAATCTTCAGTATTTCATCCCACTTTAGAAAAGCATTTGCTTTATCTTTTTCACACTGTAATACCATCAGATCAGATAATAGATATTTTTCTAAACCTTTTTCCTTCCAAAGTCTAATGTCTAGATATAAAAATTTAGGAAATTATGTTAATATTATTTCTGATTAACACATTTTTAATTTTTTTTCTTTTTTAGGAAATCAAATGTAATTTCACTGAAAAGAATTATTCTTTGATTCCAGCGGATTATATTAATAAAGATGTTAATATACTTGATCTCAGTTATAACCAAATTTCCCTGAATGCTAAAAACATTAGGTTTCTACAGCAATATTTTTTACTCACTGAACTCTACTTAATTCAGAACAGTGTCTCTGTTTTATATAATAATAGTTTTGCTAACCTTTCCAACCTAGAAATTTTAAATATCTGTAAAAACTCCATCCACTCAATTCAACAGGATGCCTTTGCAGGCTTAAATAAACTAAAACAGTTATACCTCTGCCAAAACAAAATATTACATTTAAATCCTGATATGTTTGTGCCTCTAAAAAACTTGATACTTCTAAATCTGCAAGGCAATTTGATAAGCTCTTTTGATGTATCACCACGGTTTCATCTGGAATTAATAATTTTACATGAAAATCCATGGAACTGCTCTTGTAGTCTATTGAATTTGCAGAACTGGTTGAACACATCAAATGTGACACTAGGTAAGCTATCGTAATTCAAATTACTATAAACCAAAATCTGATTTTTTGTTGTTCCACCCCAGAAAAATCTCTTATTTTATGTTTTAAAGTAAAGGAAACTATTCCTGTTTAAGGGAACAGGAGAAACACTGAGAAGAATTTGCTGAATAGATGCTTTCTCTCTGTCTCTCCAGAAAAAAAAATAACTTAAATATTCTAATGCGTGAGATGATACTTAAGTTTACAATTTCAATACATAAGACCAATTTTTTTCTTTAAGTAGATCCTGTTTTTAGTATATCATGGCAGAGAGTAGATGAAAACAAGCTCCCTATTTTGTTAGTTACAAATCATGCTCTACCTAAGATTCAGATTTTCACTATAATCTTAATCACAACAGATGTATTGATGCAAACTAAGTAATAAACAAATACTGTACTTAAACCTTATTTATAAAATAACCTAATAAACAAGAATGTGTGCTCGGCAAATGGAAGAGTTTCTTATAAATCTAATTCTAGATAATAATTTTAAAATTCTAGATAAAAATAATTATATAATCTTGTTAGCCATTCTTATTTCCTATCATAAATTTTAATTTATTCTTTCTGATTTACTAGAAAATGAGAACATCACCATGTGCAATTACCCAGATACCCTGAAAAACTACAGTATCAAAACAGTACGTTTTAAGGCTGAATGCTATTCAAAGTTTCCTTCACCTATAACTGAAGATTTTTACAATGATTTTCAGTCCATTAGCAATTCAACATTTAACAACTCTTTGAACAACTTAACAAGAAATTCAGGTAATGTACTGGTTTTGAATATTAATATTGATGAGATACACTAAGTATACTGAATAAATGGAAGATAAACTGAGGTGGTTCTCATTTTTCTGTACTTTTATATTTTTGTAAACAACATGAAAGAACAAATCCTCATCTCAACAAAAGCTTTTAAAATACTGGATTTCCAAACCAGGCTCTGAGAGTTAGCAGCCAAATGCCACTGTGCACATCATTTAACTTCTCTGAGCCTTAGTTTTAAATATTAATAGGCGTAAATCAATAATGTTCCTAAGTGAATGGATAAACAATACTTGCAAAGATAAGTAGTTATTTTGAAAAGGTATTCTTTTACCACACTGTGAAATATTTTTATTTTTTATAAAGTTTTAGCAACTATTGTCTAAAGAAAATCATTAAGTATGCTTATTTCTGCAATATTGATGCGTTATTATGATACACAATTATGATTTTACTTTTTGTCAATTTAACAAAATATCTTTCTCTCATTTAAGGACATGAACCTATTGGAAAAAGTTGGACTTTTCTTGTTAGTGTTGTAGTCACTACACTGCTTACTTCATTCCTCATTTTTATGGCCATCAAATGTCCAGTGTGGTGTAATTATCTACTCAGTTACAATCATCATCGCCTGGAAGAACATGAAGTAGAAACCGATGAAGACGGACTTACTAGAAATTCAAGTTATCTTTCACAGATATCAAATACAAACTCTGAAGACACTACAGTAATATTTGAACAATTGCATTCATTTGTGGCAGATGATGATGGATTTATTGAAGATAAATATATAGATACTCAAGTATTGTGTGAAGATTAACTTCTTTTAATGTTTGATTTTCTAAAAAATGTTATCAACTCATAGTTTAGACATGAGACTTTTTTATGTGACATATCCAACTATAGCTAGTAGATCTTCATGTTAATTAAACACAAATACCATATAATGATGTTCTTCTCATTGGTATTGAGCAAGTAGGTCCAAATAGAGTAACTGACACTTATCAAAAGCTAACAGTTACAAATAATAGCAGTGCTATTTTCAACAGTATTCAGGAGACAATACCTAACAGTAAGGAAAAGGACTACAATAAATAAAAAGGATTCATTAATTAAAACTATCTGATTCTCATACTAACCCAGAAGTTTAATGTAATGTATATTAAATTACAGTAAAGTTTTACTGATTAGAATCAGTAAAGAAATAAAGATTTGGATTTATAACAAGAGTCAAAGGAACAGAATTAGTTTAAACTGACAATATAGTATGATTAATTTTATGCTCACAGAATGAACTCATGGAATTGTGTAATATTTTTAAGATGCTTCCTGAATTAGTATGATAAATTTCCTGAAAATTTAGTAGCAATTTAAAGTACAGGCACAAAGTCCAAGCACAACCCCTAATAAAGGTGTAGGATGAACTTTTCCTTTCAGTTGACTATATTTTTTCATCTCCAGAATTTCATTTCTTTTTTATAATTTCTGTCTCTTTATGATATTCTATGTTTGGTGACATCTTGTTCTCATACTTTGTTTTAGTTATATAGACATTGTTTTCTTTATGGTCTTTGATTATATTTAAAATAGTGGATTTAAAATTTTTGTCTAGTAGGTTTAGTGTCCAGAGTTCATCAATGACAGTACTTAGTGTTTATCCCCCGTTTTGGCCATACTTTCTTGCTTCTTTGCATATTTCCTTATATATTTTATTAAAATCAGGAAAATTTTAAATAACATAATGCAGTAACTATGGACATCAGATTCTCACCTCTCCCCAGAGTTTGCTGTTATTACATTTGTTATTGTTTGTTTAGCGACTTGTAAACCAATTCTGTGAAATCTTTATTTTTGTTGTATGTGGTTACTCAAGTGTCTGCTTGGTTTGCTTTGTTAATAGTTGGACAAAGGCTTTCTTAGGTACATAGAAACAGTAACTCTCTAATTTATTTAGAGCATATGTGTGTGTGTATTATGAGATACTACTTCAAAACTCAGGCATGCACTTTACAATTCTGACTTAGCCTTCACTGCCCGTGTAGAATATCAAGATCAATTTGAAGTGGTAGTTTTGGACTTCTCAGATCTTTCCTGAGTAGTCACATTGCCCTGGACACGCATAAATCCTTTTACATTTCCAGAAACGTGCAATATTTTCAATGTTTCTATGGACATTTCATTCTTCAGGTTTGCCTGTGAAATAGAAGAACTGACTCATTTATTTATGATGCATATTTGCTTGTGTTTATAGGAACATGCTTTCAATAAGAATATAAATGTTCATGTTTAATAATTCCTAACAGATAATATCAATCATACCTAATAATTAAGTCTCAATTGTAAAAGTGAAATAATTGTGGAAATGAGGCATCTTTTTTCTAAATAAGCTTTCATTCTGCTAAGACATTTTTTAAGAAGCAAATGTTAATATTTAAGAAATGTGGTAAAATGAAATATAACTATTAAATGAGCAAAGACTATCTAATCTCTTATAGAGTCTGTTTTAATTGAATATCGGTTTTTAACAAATACTCGACTAAACAAAAATAGGGTATAAAATTATAATTACATGTTTTTAAAGGATAACTGATCCTGACTTTATCAAATTAGAAAAGTGTAGGTTTCAGAATTGGAAGAGAATCACTGATTTAAGTGGACATATAAAATTTAATTAAAATCAGGTGTCTAAATACCTTTGTAATAACATATATCAAGGTAATATACTGTGATCAATTTATTATGGAAAGGTGTTCCATAATAAATCAGATAGTCATACCACTCTAAGTGGTGGTATAAAAGAGAAGAGAGTGAAAAAATAAGGTTTTCACACCTGCCTTTTTAAACTATGGTACTTTATATTCCTTTTGAAGGTGTAGAGGCAAGATAGATCCCAGTGTTATTTAGATGCTGGCCATCTGGTTAACACATGAAACAAAACCTTTTTGTTGCATACGAAACTAAACTTACAGAAATAACTTTTTTTCTTAATTTAAAATTCTGCTTCAAAGGATCAAGAGACTTTATTCACTCAACCTCAACTACAAACTACGATTAGAAAGTTTTGAAAATGCTGAAATATTTAGGACAAACTACCATGTTATAAGAATTCCAAAAAGATATAAAAATCTATAGCATTTTTAAATTATAATCTGGGAGTTATCTTTTTAGGTGATATATCTATAAAACATGTACATAAAATGTTTTGACCTCGGTATTAAATAACTTTGTAGATAACTAAAGACGTAAATATGCTAAACTCTATGAAGTCTTCCATAGACAATATCATTTCTTATTTAGGTACACAGGAGAGTATTCTTATGTATGGTAAATAATAAATATCTGTTAAATGGTTTAAAACCAGAATGAATGCAACACAAGAAAAGTACTTAAGTAAGAGCTTGGTAACTATGAATGCGGAATTTTCTTTGTAAAAGGGAGAAGACTCCGTTTTTTGTAGTTTTTAAGATAGCAGTTTAAAGTATTATCATGCTATAGGGAAATGACATGGGAAAAAAGAGACTTTTATTTTTAATCAACAGAAGAATAATATTTATCTTTCAAATGTATCACTATATTTCAACATACTATTCTTCATCAAAAATTTATTGTATATGCAGAGGTAATGACATTATACTTGGTGTTACAGAATTTTGGTAATTTTGGTTATTATCCTTGCTTTCAATGTTACTAATATTGATAAATTTCTGGGACAAAATGTGTGTGTATAAAATATATCATCTCTATATTTGCATTGCCTTAGACAATATTTAATTAGGGTCAAAAAGCTAATGAAGACTAATTATGTTAACCAATGCTAGCCTGGATGTTTATGTTCTTCCCCATGCAAATTCATGTTTAACCCCTAACCCCCAAAGGTGGTGGTATTAATAGGTGGGGCCTTTGGAAAGTGATTAGGTCTACAGAGGGCACCCTCATGAGAGAGATCCCACATAGCTCCTAGGCCCTTTTATCTTGTGAAGACACAGCCAGAAGGCAACAAGTATGAATCAGGAAGAGAGCCTTCACCAGAATGGCACCAAGCTAGTGCTTTGATACTGGACTTCCACTCTCCTGAAATGTGAACAACACATTTCTGTTGTTTATAAGATATTCAGTCTATGGTATATCATGCCTACTTATCTTTATAGGCATTATTGTAACTGCCACAGCTACCTTATTCCCAAGGTCAAAGTTACTTGGCATTTGGTCTTTAACCAGGTTATATAAAAAGCTGTATCTACTATATGTATGATATAGGTTATTATAACTATTAATTATCAATACTAATGAAAAATGTAAATGCCTCTCATTAGACTAGAATTTAAATCTCACAATCAAATTAGTTTAAAAGCCCAGGTTAAAATTACAAATGACAGAGGTGAAAATGTTCTTAATCAACTTAAAGGTTATACTCCTAGAAGTAGAAATCTTACTTAGCTAGTCAACACAATAATTTTCTTTGTGTATAACTTGAATACAGGTACTTAACGGTAAATGAGGACAACAGATGTGTAAATGATAAAATTTGCATTGCAAACAGTCAACATTTTAAAGTAAAAAAAAACACAACAGGGACAGTTAAACACAACAGGGACAGTCATTTATTTCCTTGTAAGGAAATAAATGACTCTGAGGTTAAACTACCCAGTAACAGCTCACTCATAAATCTATTATTTCTAAATGGATTATACTTACGCTTGTCTTTCAGTAAATATGATATCCATACTTTGTGCTTCTCGGTCATTTTGAGCTTTAAGCTGAATAAAGGGTTAACACAGTTAATAACCAAAAATAACTATTAAACCAAACTGTTTCTTTTTGATGCTAAACTGAGAGATTATAATAATACTAATGTAATTTTAAGGTAGAAAATTTACATCAAGTTTTGCCTTTACAGGTGTGAGATTGGAGATAGGTATTAGACCCAACTGGTTATTCCCAAAACAGTGACTGTCTTAGGGAAGGGGGTCATGTGCCAAGAGTTCCTGGTTCATGAGAAGACCTTCTGTGCATGACCGTCCAAGACTCTGCCCTGAATTTGTGATTTACCAGTCCCCAAATAAAAGGGAAACCCTTCCTAAAGCTCAGTGAGAAGGTGTTTTTGGGTGTAGTTTCTCCATTCTCCATTGCTTGTCTGGCAATAAAGTTCTTTGTTAAACGGATCTGAGTTTTGCCTTTAGTCATTAGGCAAATGGATCCTCACCTTTAGGGCAGTTGGATAACACTAATGCTATATGCAAAATTAAAAAAAAAAACATACAGTATGTGTTTCAATTAGCAAACAATACCAGTTCCTTTCCTGGTATTGTATACTCACACCAAAAATATTAATTGTTCTTTAGTGATCTGTCAAACAATCTGAAGTAAAGTTGATTTATATAAACAGCATTTCAAGTATGTATTGGATGTTTAGTAATATTAGGAATATGTTAATTTAGACCCAACACAAGTTTTATTCTTAAATCATTCAGGGTTTCACATGAGTAAACCTAGTTCACTCTACTTATGAATACTGAGCCTACAATTTGAACCTAACCCTTCTAACTGACAAAGCATAAAGAAATTATTACTTTTTCATATACCATCTTTAAATTGGGAATTATTTTGTGTTCTAAAGCTAAGAACAATTTCACTTAATTATCATGTTTTTAGAACCCCAATTTAGAGATTTTATGAACTATTTCCTGTCATAAGATAGTCTTTGATCATGTAAGTAAATTATAAGCTATATAAGTTAAAAGTTATATGTCATTTTCTACCAAATGTTTAATCAAAATAAGCTACCTATCATTTTATTATTTTCTACAAAATAATCTAAGAACATTGAATATAATATTCTCATTTACCAATCAAAAGTAGTATTACATCTAGCATCACATTAACTATACATTTTTTACAAAACTATGTAAAGGTACCACAGTATCTCATTAAGTACTCAGCTCTGCTTGTGCAAATATTAAACCAGAAGTATTAAAAACTAATTTTTATATAAGGACATGTAGATGGTATTCCCTAACTAATGCTGAATGTGAGAACAGTTGAGACACTGAAACATCAACTTGAAAGTGTCAAACATTAGGAAGAAATTTTAAAAGAGCACTAAAGGGACTCAATGGTATTACTAGTATTTAGACTCAGAGTAACACCTATTGCTAAAGTCCATAGGTTTTATCAAACTACTTTGAAATATAAATGCTTTGTTTTGGAGGAAATGAAATATATAGATGAACTACTTATACTTATAAATTTTCTTACCATGTTGTAGTCATTCATTACTTCTTCCATTTCAGTATTGGTATTAAGCTTATCTACCAACTAAAAACAAACATAAAAAAGAAAACACATTCCATTATTCTCTATAAACTTTCTTCATAATTCATAATATAGTCATCAATCTTATAAATAATGAGTAGTAATTTCAGTTTTAATACTTCCAACTATTTTATCTTCTAAAATAAAAATAAATATTAAGGTACCCAAGTAAGCATATACATATGAATCTATTAAGTTAAATTATTTCAGGGGAGATATGGAGGAGAAAACAAAGAGATGCTTTTAACTCTACACTTATTTATGGCTTCAATCTTCCACTATAAACCTATATTTATATATTATTTAATATGTTTTTAAAAGTGCAAAAAGCAATGAAAATAGTCAAAGGAAATTCTCAGAAAAAAGAAAATACCATGTTGTAGTCTGCAAGTTGTCCTTGAAACTCTTTGATTTCAACAGCTAAAGTCTCTGCTCTGCAAGCATAAAATAACATTCATAGAGAAATAAGCAGATGAACATTACAAATACTATGTAGAACTAAAAATTCAGCATTAAACTTCTGAAATATGTTATATTAAATGTTACTTATAATAAAAAATTTTGCATATTTTAACTAAAAATTACTCACCTCTTTTCATATGACAAATATACTGAATTCTCTTGATTGTACATTTCTATTTCTTTCTGAAGTTTATTAATTTCTGTAGTAAGTTCACTTATTTTACTTCTAAATGAAAAGAAATAAGAAAGTCAACAATATTTCCAAATTCAAGACTCTTTCTAGTCGAACAAAAAATACTTCTCATAAATGTGTAACAATAATACAAATGCATTTTAAAAATTTTTACTGACAAAAGAAAATAATTTAAATGTCTTATTTTATTAACAATGAAGCACATCCCAAGGAAATATCCTCTAGTCATTAAAGCCTAAGTCACAACTGATGGCCACATTATTTTTTTTATTAATGTTAGTGAGGACTGGCTGGGGTACAGGCCAGCGGCATGGGGCGGCGAGAGGGCTCACCAGAGACAGAGTGGGGAGCAGAACAGGCAGATCGATGGAAGTACACTGCTGAGGGGAGGAGTGGGCAAGGCTGGAGAGGTCTGCCCCCGCCATGTGGGAATCTTCCGGGCTGGGCATCGAATTCCGTCACCACTGCTGACAGCTCCACAGCGCAGTGCTTAAGCACTGCACCACCAGGGAGGCCCAATTTACACATTTCTTTAAGACCTTCTAGAGTTTGAGAATCAAAATGATTCAGGTCATTGAAAAATAAAAGGAGGAGGACTAAGGAAGAAAGTAGGGCACTTAGGAAATGATAGAAGTATGAATTAAATGGAATGGAAATATTAAAGATCTAAATAATGAGCCAAGAAGAAAATAAAATGGACAGTAGGATATATAAGCACTGTCGCTTATAAAGATAGGTAGAAAATAAAGAGAAAAAAAGGTTCTTAATTTAGAGCTGCATACATAAGCAACATAATTTGTGAATTAGTTAAAATTAGGTCACATCTGTAATAACTGACCAAATACATACTAAATAAGTATATTTCCCTTATTAAAATGTAATTGATGAAATTCCAATGTCATGAATAATATTCTCTAGATTAGTGAAAAAACATAAAAGATTATTTTTATCATTAGATGAAAAAAGTGAACTTGAAATATATAGGTCACTTATACGCAAATTCACAAAATTTGGGGGCCTCCCTGGTGACGCAGGGGTTAAAGTCTCAGCGCTATCAAGCTATTGCCAGCCACTGCAGCATCATGAGTTCAATCCCCAGAGGAGGTTCAATCCCAGAGGAGCTAAGCCACATGGTGTAGCAGACCTCTCCTGTCCTGGTCGCTGCTCCCCTCAGCAGTGTATTTAAGTAGATCTGCCTGTTCTGCTCCCTACTCTGTCTCTGGTGAATCCTCTCACTTCCCTCTGCCCTGCATCTCTGGCCTATACCCCAGTTTTATTTATGCATGCATAAATAAAAATCAATATTTAAAAAAAATTCATAAAATTTTAAAATCTTGATTGTGTTATCACAGCTAGTTTGTAGCACAGCCAGAAACTCTGTTACAATATAAAGTAATTCTTAGAAATCAACATATGCCTAATTATATTAATAACGACCCTAATTAAAACTTCATGATTAGACATAGAAAAATAAGTGTTTATTTAACATACCTAAGAAGGCCAAGATAATAGGATTTGTCTAAAATTTGCCTCTGGGGACCTAAAAAAAAATATTTAAACTATTAGTGTTTATTTTGGAAATACTGCTAAAACAGCAAATTCAAAGCATGACCAGAATTACACTTCACAATTCTTTGATAGTCCTTATGAACGCCCCAATAAATCTGATAATCAAGAAGAATCACTGAAATGGAAATGAGAACTAATATTATATCACCATGACATAATGGAAGCTTAAGCCACAAAGATGGAACTAGAGGAGTGGTAGGATCTACTAGACAGGTTGACCGAATGGAAACTGGCCTACGGGAGTCAAGTACAGAACTATCCAGAAGAACATCCTATAACAACAGAAATATTCTACATCAGCACCATCCAATAAAGTAGCTATGTGTAATCACTCAGTATGAAATTTGGCTGGTGCTATTTATGGAACTAAATTTTTATTTTACTGAATTTAATAACTATAAATTTAAATAGTTATATGTAGCTATTGGCTATCATAATGAATATGTAGGTTTAGACTGTAAGTTTATCAATGTGTGGAAGAGACTATCACTTTTCATAATTTGGTTCAGACTATATTTAGAGACAGGATCATACATTTCAGTAAGACTAAGAAAGTATTCATAGGCTAAATGTCCCATACCTTACAAGGGCTAAGGAATATTGACTGTGAAATCTATGATGAGATGACAGTCTTTTTAGAATGAGGGAAAGAGCATTAAAGCAGTGAAATAAAGGTCACAGTAGATAGTGGTGCTTATGGTAACAATCAGAACTCTTTCATGTAAGTCTTCGATATATATTGGTACAAACTGATCATCTTCAATAATACTAATTCTGTTTTGAAGGTGAAAATACTACAGTAATATATTTGATGACTTTTCTATAGAATTTCAGTATGTTTCTAACTTTAATATTTTAAAATAATGTAAGTATGTGGTTCTATGAATACATTTTTGAAAGCCTCGATATAATTTTGACTCTCTTTTTACAAGATTGATAATTATTAAGCAAATACTTCTAAAAAATAAATTGGTTTACATAATATATAGTGAGCTAAGTGGTATTATAATACAAGTAGGAAGTTTTAAGTCTCCCACAATATATAACATACTATATTATGAAAGAGATTATTTTATAATTAATTTTTTACCAGTAGGATCCCTCATCCCTGATAACTCATTTGTCACAAATATAAAAGACAAAAACTCGATATAAAATATTTAACCATGCTTTGATTTATATTTACAGAACATACCAATTTTTTTCTTCATAAGATAGTATATTGTGAGGCTTTTCTAAACACATACAGAAAGGTACAATGAGAGATGCAGTATAAATTTATGCTCATTTCCTTAAGTACTATAATATAGTATTACTAGAAAAAGTAGCATTTCTTGACTCACTTCTCACAAATACAAAATAGTGTCATTTTAATATGGAAACAATCAAAAAACACTTCAGAATATTTTTATATGATACTAGAAACCTAACTTTCAATCCTGAGCTTTTTTCAAATTATTGTATTTCTTCAAGTTACATAGAAGAGCCATTTCAGAAAAATGAAGATAAAACAGCGCACATATATATGTAACTCTCTAGTTCACGACATAATTTCACAATCATTCTCTTATTAACTCTCACAACAGTTTTGTAAATCAAGGAATAAGAATTTAATGAAACAGTCTCTTTCACACTATAATGCTAATTCAGTATTATGCTACTAGAATACTTTTTATACCAAATATACTCATCTTCTTAAAATGAGTACCTTTCATCCCAGTTTTCATTCCACTCAAACCTTGCTGTGTTACGGGACGATCAGCAACTTTGATTTGAGAAGACAGAACTCCTCCTGTCCCTATGGGACCTCCACGAGAGCCTGGTCTTGCTGTTGCAGGTGGCATCTAAATGACAAAAAAGATTTCAGTTTAGTAAACTAGAAAAATACTGTTACGCTACTACTGTTGAAAAGGCAAAATGAATTATAATTCTGTGTAATTTTTAAGATATTCTTTATATTTTAGAATGTTTGAAAACTGAAAATTATTAAATACATTCAACATTTAAAATTCTATATCTATTAAATACTATTTCTTTAAAGTTAATTCTGAATTTGGGCAAGATGGCAGCAGAGTGAAGATGCAGGCTCACCTCTTCTTTGTATTCTCATCTCCAGTGTAGCAAAACAAAGCAAACTAAAGGTAAGACAGAGGGCTGCAGCATGTATTTGGAGCAACAACCCTAAGAGGGGGTACCTGGCCCAGCACTTAGCCATCTGTAAGCCCTGTTGCCAGAGTACCTATCAGCCATGGGAGGCCAGTTGACAGTGGACAGCTGCAAAACCAAGAGTCAAACATCTTCCAGCATCCAGTCACCAGCCATAAGTTCCCCCAGCCCAGCCACTAGCAGCAAGAGCCAGATGCCCCTGGCATCCATTACCAGCAAGGGAGCCAAAATACCGGCCCAAATTCTAGCTGTGTCAACAACAACTGGGCTGCTGGTCCCTAGCTGCAATTCATCAGCTTGGTGAGCCAGAGTCAGGCTAAGTGAAATAAGTCAGAAGGAGAAAGACAAATACTGGCTGATATACACTGTTAGTGGGAAGGCTGACTCACCTCGCTTCTATGGAAAGTGACATGAACATTTCTCAAAACATGAAAAATAGATACACCATATGATTCAGTAATTCCACTCCTTGGCATTTATCCAAAGAAGGCAAAAACACTAATTAGAAGGGATATATGTACCCCTATGTTCACTGCAGCACTATGTACAATAGCCAAATTACAGAAATAACCTAAGTACTTTACAACAGTTGAGTGGATTAAGATATGGTACATAAACGTGATGAAATACTATTCAGTTATATAAATTTAGAACTCCTGCCATTTGTGACAACAAAGATGAAATGGAGGGAACTATGCTAAGTGTAAGCCTAAGGGAGGAAGACAAGTATCAGATGATTTTACTCATATGTGGAATATAGTGAAACAAAACAAAGAAACTGATAGAACTAAACCAAAACAAAGTCTAGAAATGACTGCAGAATTGAGGCCACTAGAGGGGAAGAAGGGGGTGAGAACAAAGTGAATAGGGGGCCCAAAAGGTGCCTGAAAAAGGGATGTGTGTGCTCAGGTGTGGGTGTGGTACAGGATGCACATCTGAGAAGGTATGAAACTATTCCTCTGAATCATATACAGTGATATAAAGCAATGTTATCTCAAATAAATAAATACATTTTGAAAATAAACTAAATTCTATGTATAGAAATCATGTAAATACTTCAAACCAGACAGTCGCTAAATGTTCAGATATTTGTCTTTATTTACAAGAAATGGTAAAAGGTTGAATGAACATACACACACACACACACACACACACAAGCAGTTTACAGAACAGTATTTATAACTCCATTTTTGTAAAAAAAAAGTGTGGAGGATTATATATATTGATATAGTTATTTTTATATTGATATAGTTATTTTTAGTTTGTCCGTTAAATTAATTTAGCATTTCCAGCATTACTTCATTAAGTATATTATTACCTTTAAAATAATCAATATTTTCATTTTGAATAAAAAAAATCTGTTATAATCCCATGAACAGATATTGATATAACTGCTGAAAGGCTCACATCATTAAACAAGATTATCTACTTCAGGTCTGCAAAATCTAGCATCACATTATACACCATGAGGAAAGGACAAAAAAATTCTTGTAAGTTCACAGAGTATGGAATAGCATGGGAGAGTATAAAAGACAAGGTGAAAGGTTCTACTATGTCCTCGTTTTGTTTTTCGTTCTTTTCTTTCCCCTACCTTCTCTGCCAAGCAGTAAAGTAGTAGACAGAACACAAAGCAGAAGTTTTAGATATGGATTGGAATACCCATATCACACATTCTGATTATTTGAAATTCTACAAGCAAGTATACTCTAATACTAGGAATTAATATAGATCTTATATATACAAAGATTATGAGAACTACTTGGCAAATATTTTGAATATGGGTGCCACCAACAGTAACAAATGCCAGAGAACACTGTCACTACACAGGAATACTGTCTACTACAAATTTAAATAAAAAGAGTTCACTTACCTCGAATGAACTTTGGAAGCAAATGCTGAATCTTTCCCTGGGCAAACCTTCTGAATAATTTCATCATTTGTGCTATACAGTCATAATTATGACAGTTACTCAAATAACTGTGCTTTAAAAAAAATTATCAGATTAAAGTATAGAGAAGAAAGTATAAATCTGCATACATGAAGAATAAAGTAGATATAATATGTATGTATTCACACGAATATTATTATATTTATAGTATATAATAATATATATAATACATATATTTATAATAATACATAGTGAATATATGTGTGTGTGTGTATATATATGAATGTATATTTTCAAACTGTTATTGAAAATAAAGGAGAAGATAAATAAGAATGGACTATATAGTTTTATCCTGATTTTGGAAAAGACTAAACAAATACAAATTGTATATGCAAGGGTATTTGTAAATGGACAGAAAAAAGTCCTGAACAGTAAGTCACACTGTTGACAGTGGTTACACTTGAGGTAGAGAAAAAATTGTAACGCTTGCCCTCTGTTGACATGTGTTACAAAGAGTATTAGTATTTTTAAAACTGTAAATTTTAAATTGGTGAAGCACCTGGTAAATAGCAGATGTCCAATGAGTGACATATTCCCTTTAGAAATATTTCACTAGCAAGCATAAATTCTTATTAGAATAATAGGAAAAGATACTATAGCTTAGTACCATATATACAAAGACTTTAAAAAGAAATTTATTTATTCATGCTTATAAGAGCTGGTGTGGAAGGCAGAGGTGTGGGGGGTAAGGGGGTTCATCAGAGACAGAGTGGGGAGCAGAACAGGCAGACTGACTGAAATACATTGCTGAGGGGACCAGCAGGCTAGACAGGAGAGGTCTGCTGCATCATGTGGGAAACTACTTGGCTGGGGATAGAACTCGTGCTGCAGTGGCTGAGGATAGCTTCTTAGTGCTGAGACAACCCCTGTGACACCAGGGAGGCCCATATATGTATAAAGACTTCAGAAAAATAATTTCAGTATAAGTTGATGATGAACATGACATTACCTCAACTTCTAGAAAAATAAAAAACTTTAAGAAAAACCAACTTTTCCCTCCAAAAAATGCTGCTCTTCTTAAGAATTAAACACAGTATCCAACATTATCTGTAGGTAGACTGCTGGCTGAGTTTGAGTGCCTTCTAGTTGTTTTTTTTTAAAGATTTATTTATTTTTGTATACAAGCTGGGTACAAACCAGAGGTTTAGGGTGGTGAGAGCATTCACCAGAGACACAGTGGGGAGAAGAACAGGCAGATCACCGAAATACACTGCTGAGAGGAGTAGTGGGCTAGGGAGGAGAGGTCTACTGTGCCATGTGGGAATCTCTCTGGAGGCATAGAACTCAAGGAGCAGCTGCTTGACAGCTCCATAGCTGCCGACAGCTCCACAGCACTGCGCTTAACCCACTGCGCCACCAGGGAGGTCCTGATTTCATTTTCTTTGTTTAAGTTTCTAAATATCTAGAATTTTGCGTGAGTGAAGGATCAATTTAAAAAACAAAGCAAAAAACAAATGGTTTATTGGTTATTTAAATGCCCTATTAACTACTCCATGCTTTCCCAACTAATTTGAAATGCTACCTATCATTAACTAAATTCTTACACGTGGTCAGGTCCTGTGTCAGGTTTATTTCATTTCATTTGATTCTGGTAGCAACCCACTAAACCACTGAATTATTGTAGCCTGAAAATAAATTTAGATTCATCATAAGCAGGTATCTTCTTTCTGTAGTCTTTCAGACATTCTTCCACGTTTATGTTCTAGATATTTTCCAAACACAAACACATATAGTAGCATGCTAATACAAATAACAAAGTAGAACCTTGTATTATAGGCAGGGTTTCCCAATTTTTTACCAGAATATATGTACAAGATTTCAATAGATTTGTTTTAAACTTACTGCAGTTGCCACTCGAATATTTCCTGATGGAGGACGCATTCCAGATGGAGGCCTTCCTGTCAATCCAACTCCACCTCGTGAAACAGGACGAGTTACTGAAGGTTTATGATTGCTGGCCATGGTTCAGTCACTTTAACCACTTTTTGGAAATAAAGAATAATTTAATTCTCCTTTGACATCCTCAATAGTAAGACACAAGTAATTCACATTTCCCTCAAACATTTAATTCATGATAGCATTTCTTACAAATTGGCATTGTAGGTACAACTAAAAAATTAGATGTTTTAATTCTATTTAAATTTTAACATTAATATTACAGGTACATACAGCTGAAGAGGTGGAAGCCTAAATTTTGGAACCATATACAATGCTGTAAACCATTGTGCCTAATAAAAAAAAGTTCTTTAAGAAATGCCATTTAAAACCATGAAATCATTTATTTCAACATGTTCTCATATTCCTATTATTTTATCAAAATGCAATCCCTCTAGTTATATCTCTCTGCTGTGCTCTCACGGGACATTCCAGTAAGTTTTCTCTTTGCATAACCAGCATTATTTCTGTTCCAACTCTTTGCTTCCTGGTCAATGATTAACTGCTTTATATTCTTAATCTTATTTTCAAATACTTCTTTTTTCCCTTTGCCTTAACAGAACTCTGGTTTCCATGGAAAATGCTTTGTGCAGTGAAGGCACTGCTAGCATCCTGTCCCGTAATTCTAAACCAAAATAGTCGCATGCAGCACTCGATCTGCTCCTCAGTGTCTCCTAAAACATTATTCTCCCCAAGTCCTAAACAAACAAGCAGGATTGTCATCTCTTGAGGACCAAGAAATGCAACCATATTGCCTTACAGCTCTCCCGGTTGCTATTTGTAGTCATTTCCCAATCTCCCCAGCCCCCACACCTTTATTAAAGTCTTTAGCGCCTAGTTGATATACTGTCTATTCCATTCCCACCAACATATTGCATGACTTTGACTTGGATAGTGGATTCAAAACCGAACATTCTAGCTTCTTAGTTCCCTGACCTAAATGTCAGTCACTATCTCAACTCCACTTTAATCATTCAAGATCAGTAGCTTGTCATCAAGAATTGCTTCATCACAAATCATCCACATAAGAACACCTTAACTCTGAACTTAAACTCCTCTTTCCAGCCTTTTCTCCACTTTATTGTTATAACTTTAAGCTTATTGTTTTTTTATAAAGATTTATTTTTATTTATGCATACAATAACTGGGGTATAGGTCAGAGGTGCAGGGGGGTGAGAGGATTCACCAGCGACAGAGTGGGGAGCAGAACAGGAAGATCTACGGAAATATACTGCTGAAGTGAGCAGTGGGGGAGACAGGAAAGGTCTGCTGTGCCATTGGGCCAGGTCCTTGGCCAGGCATCACACTCATGCTGCAGTGGCTGTGGATAGCTTGACAGCACTGACTTTAAACCCTGTGCCACCAGGGAGGCCCATAAGATTATTGTTATCACCCACAAAATATTTTTCTCTTGGTACCGCCTCCTAATCATACAAGCCAGGTTAGTGTTTATTTCTTCCTCTCCCTTATTTCCGATTCTTAATCACCTATTTTTATGGATTTTATTCTAAAATGTTTCACATGTACCATCTTTTCTGTACTTGTAGGGCATCACAGACTCAAGTGAATTATTATGCTGGCATGTTACCTGGCTCCCTTGCCAATAAACATCTTGCCTATTACCTTCTCTAGGAATCATTCCATGACCAGTCCATAAGCACGCCCAAGTTTTATGTGAGTTCATGGGCCTGTCCTATATGCTACTATATATAGCACACATACCTTATTCCAGAACCTATCACATCAATATGTTTAGTGCTTCTGCTTAAATATTTCTCTCCCTTGAGGGAAAAGGGCTGAGTCTTATTTTCATACAACCAAAATCTCAGTGCCAGGCAAAAACTTATTTTTTTGGTAAGAAAACTCATTCCTCCCATATGAAGGCACTGCCAATTGCAAAAATGTTCTAATTTGTTAAAAACAAATAATTTGTTGAACTGAAATGGCTTTCCTTATCACTTATGATCAGACCTTAGATTGCTTCTCTTCCCTCCACAAACCTTCATTCTTATAACTTAATTATGTAGATAACTCAATAACTCAATGTAGACAGTTCTTTCTTTTAAACTGGGTACCAATTCTGAATTTTCAATTGTTTATTGGAAATTTGAATTCAGATATGCCATTAACACTTAATATTGAATCTATTCATATCAAATTTACAAACTTCCCATTGCAACGGAGCTCCATGATTAAATTCCCTTCTGTTTTGAACTCTTCAAGCAACAGAATTAGTACTGCTGTTTCAAATGGAAAAGGGAGTTTCGTAAAAATGAGTTTTTGAAAGGAAGACCAAATTTATGCTCAAAATAGTTTCTCCAAAATAAAGAACACAGTAGGTTTTGTATCCAGCATAATTTGTTATTGTTATTCAAGATTTTCTGACAATTTTCGGAACATATAAAATACATAAATTGCCAAATTTCTTTGTCACTGCTTTATTATAGTGGAAAAAGCTTAGCATTAGTTCAGTGCCAGGGACTAGAAAGGGGGGAGAAGAGAGGAGACATCAGGAACAAAATGTCACTAACTCCAGGCTTATTCACTCAAATATTGTTACAGTCTCAGGGTTATTCAAACAACTAACACTAAGGTAGAGTGGTTTTTGGTTCCAGAAGTCCAGATTCTAACTGTGGAAGTTACCATCTGTGTAATGCTCTTTCAATTAGTTTCCTCATCTGTAAAATATAAATGTTGCAAAGCCGTGAAGAATATAAACACTATATATAAAACACCTGGCTCCTAATTATCATACTATCATTATCCTCCTGAAACCAGCCTTTGTCACATACGTAAAAAAGTGGAAAGTCCCTTCCACTGTGACCAACAGACAGATCTATTACTTTGAGTAGCATTCCCCAGTCCAGAGTGAGGTTTTTCTGAGACCCTTGGATTCGCTTCTGAGAACTGCCTGATGAAGTTCCTGAACATGCATCGCCAGACCGGAGCTGGGAATGTCCCAGACTAGGCGAGGGGCTGGAAAAGCACTGCTAAAAGTCAGAGTTCGGGTTTGTTTTGTTTGGGAGGATGAGCATCTCCAGGGTAAAGTAACCCGCGCAAGAAGGGAGGGAGGGAGAAATGTGACTTGAGATCTCTCACCACCGCCACCGCCGTCGGCGCGGAAGAAGGGAGGTCGCACAATTCAGGGGCGCCCGAACTCCTTTCGTGGTCGCCACCTCAGCGAGACCTCCCCGTTGGCCCCCAGGTACAGGCTAGCTTTCAGGCATTTTCCAGCTTTCGAGGCGCAACTTTCTTCCGAGCTCAGGCCGTGCGGGCTACAGCGCCGCCGCGTATCCTGGCAACGGGGACGAGGAGAGCGGACGCCCGCGTCCTGATTGGCTAATCCTTGGCCTCAGGCATCTACCAGTTAAGCGAGAAAGAATGTTCTCGCGAGATTTGGCAAGTAAGTTTTGATTTCTCTGCTGTGAGCTTTTCCGGAAGAAGTGGATGATGGCAAATTGATTAGAAAACAGATATTTTATTTGAAAACTTTTATTTTAATAATCCGAGCAACCTCTCTGATTATGTGATACCTTTACTCACTTTACCGAGTTTTAGGAAATCGCTTTGTAACCTCACTTCTGCCTCCTACCATGTAATAGTTTAGACTTTTTAATAAGACTTGTTTCATTTCCTGGTAAGCAGCACTGTAGTCTTTTTACTTCTAATTAGTGGTAATTTTTCTTCCTATTAGGAGTGCACAGTGTACACGATAGAGTAAAATATGAATGTGATTCTGGCACAATCTGTTCAGATCTTCGTTTAACAACTTCATATCTTTAAGCTTCCTTTCAAAGTTTTTTTTCCCTTTTTTTTAATCCAAGTCCTTGAAGAAAGCTAATTAAATGAAAAGTAATCTGAAAAGAATTATTTTAACATCTGTTAAGAAATAAAATGTAAGTACTCGGTTATTTCAAATTCCACCTCTAATAAAGTAATTTGCAGCTGGTTTTCTGCAATAGGTAGCTTAAATGTGACTAGCTATAATACACATGCATACTGAACTTTTAACATTTTTCACGTTATTTTCAACTTTTACAAACGATACAAGTTTATTCTCTTATATGCCTGTCTTCAAGAAGTTTAAAGTCAGTGCAATACAAAGTGAACATGTCATTGTGGCTGTGTTCTCAAAGTTTGTACAAACATTTTCATGTAGTTATTCCGTTTGTGCCCAACATATTTGGAGTGATCACTTGTTATCCTTTTGGTCACTTTGTAGAGGAGTTGCCAGCCCCAAATCTGCCACTTTGGTATAAGCGTTACTGTGCACTGAAGGTAATTGAGAGACACAAGAAACTCTCTTTATTAACAAAGTAGGATAAAAGTTTTTGAAGGTGTTCTCCCTGCCTAGCAGGAAGGCTAAAAGTTAATCAAGACAACTTGAGGACCTCCCTGGTGACCTAGGGATTAAGTGTCAGAGCTATTACCTTTATAGCCTGAGTTTAATCACCAGCCAGGGATCTAAACCACATGGCACAGCAGACCTCTTTTGTCTTGCCCACTGCTGCCCTCAGCAGTGTATTTCAGTAAATCCACCTGTCAAAAGACAACCTGAGACTCTCATCAACCTGTAAAGCAAAATTCCCCGAAGACTGCATAAAAATCTATGCTAACTAGCCTTTAACATTCGTTTCCCACTTATTTTTCCATTAATTTGTTGCCTCTAGAATCTTAAGGTCCTTTTACTTTGCTTTGTCACTTCTCTAAAGATTTATTGTTCCTTTGTTAAGATGCTATGTAACTCCGAATCCTAGCCACGCTTTGAGTTATTTGTCCCTGAATTTCTCCCTCGAATATGTGAGATACACGTCAGTATTTTTCTTTGCCTAATCTGTGCTTTTGCTAGAGAGCCCAGGACAGAACCTAGAAGGCTGGAAAGAAAGTTTTTTCTTCCCTTATACTCTATTGCATATTGACTGAGAGACGCTACTGACATAGAATTTTTTTTCCTCTTTGCCTTCAGACATATGGGTTTGTATGCAGATAAGACAATTGCAGCAAACTACTTTTTTAAAAATCTTTGAATTGCTTCACACACACACACACACACACACACACACACACACACCTTATTTTTAAATACCTAGAATACCGTTTATTGTTCACAGAATTTGAGACATGCAATTGCTTCCATTTTGCCCGAAACGTTCTTTTTAATTTAAAAACAACCTTAAGCTTGTAAAAAGTTCAGGAAACCGCGCTGAAAAGGAATGGGAAATTACAGTTATGATGCCTTAAAACTCACTCGAAGCAACCTCCCAGTGACCGAGAACAGCGCAGCCCACAGCCCCAAATTAAAAATATCCGGTTTCGGCGCCTCCGCGGCACACGCCCCACAGGCACGTGGCATTATGGGATTTGTAGTCCCACCCAGCATCCCCTATTACCACAAACAGGGCTCGGATGGACGCGGGCTCAGAAAGGACCCGGGTTGGGGTGCCGGGGCAGAAGGGTCGAGCGTCGTTATAGCCTTGGCGACCGGCGGCCCAGCGCTCAGGAGCGAAGTGAGCCGGAGCCCCACGCCGGCCTCCGCGGTCGGGACGCACACGCTTTGCGTCATGGCGGGCTGAGGCCGATGATGAATTCCGGTGTGCATGTCAGGGTTGCTGTGTCACTCGGCCCGCTCGGCGCGCCCCTTCCCCGCCGCCCTTCCGCACCGGCTGACGGGCTCTTCCGGTCTTCGACCGCCCCTCACCTGCAGGCCCCTTTCCCGCCGGCGTCCGGCGCACGGCCGGTCTCTTGTGCGTACCTTGCTCGCGCGGTGCTACGGCCGGGGGCGCCATACGGAAAAGGGCCATGGCGAGCGGCGCCTCCAGGTACCGGCTGAGCTGCTCGCTCCCGGGCCACGAGTTGGACGTGCGGGGCCTGGTGTGCTGCCTCTACCCACCCGGGGCCTTTGTGTCTGTGTCCCGAGACCGCACCACCCGCCTCTGGGCCCCGGACAGGTGAGTGCGGCGGGGCTGGCTGCCCCCGCTTCCCTCTGGCGGCGTCGCTTCCCGGCGGGGTGTGGGAAGCGAGTGGCCCTTCCCGGCTCCAGCCTGCTCTCGCTCTCCCCTCGTCTTCCCTCCGCCGGGCGCCCCCTCCTAATTCGGAGAGTATTAGCACTTTGGGCTCGCAGTGTGAGGAACCAGTGAGATTTACGTGGAAAGAACACCGTATTTGGAGAATAGAGACCGACTTTTTTGTCTAACTTGGCAGCCAACTAATGGGTGACCTTGGACAAACTGCTAATTGGGGGGGGGGACTTTAGTTTTTAACCATGATCTCTGTGTTTCTTTTAGACTTAAAAAAATATTGATGCTAGGTGTACTCTCCTAGATGAGTTAATGAAAACATCTGGCATGTAATTGAAGTAAGTTCTTTTTCCCCTAGAATTTACTCTGTAATCTTCCCTCGAATATAACTTTCGAGAACCTCAGAAACTGCACTGCAAAAAGTTGCGTTGGTTTCTCTCCTCCTCTTGGTCAGAGTTTCCAAGTCTGGGTTTTGTGATGGACTTGGGTGGAGAGGATGAAACGCTTCAGATATCTTAGGAACATGTGGAAAAGCATTATTTTCTTGAGGAGAGAAAGCCCACTCAAAAGATTAGCTGAGAGATTAACCAAAAAAATGGTTACGCTCCAGTTCAAATTAGGTTTATTGAGATTCAACTCTGATTTGGCTGGTTGTAACAGAAAACTTACAGCCTGGAAAAGATGTAATTTTAGAAAGAGCAATATTGAGGTTACTTTTTTATGTAGTTAAGTCTCCAATCTCTAGAGGTTTGGGTAACCATCCTTCAATTCATTTGATTACTATTCTGTACCATCTAATTGCTTGGGATCCTAAAGAATAAGACTACAGACATGTACCCTGTGTTTTTAGAACTTTCACTCTCAGAGGGAAGATGGATCAGAAAGCAAGCACATAAATAATTAGACATTGGTACATGTACATTGAAGAAAACAAGTAAAGCTATAGAATTGAATGGGAGAGATGTTAAAGAAGAAAGGCCCTCTGAGGAGGGTTTTATATTTGTTTGTGTTGGGCTGTCAAGGAATGGACAGCTTATTCCGGGGAGCCTGGAATTGGGAGGGTTGAATTGGGAGAGCAGTGTAAGTAGTGGGGGAAACAAGCATAGAGACCATTGACTGGGAAAGAGTAAAAGCCTTGTGTGCTGGAGGGATTAAGCTGTCAAGTGAGCAGTGACATGAAGGAAGGTCTTAGATGTTGTCAGGAGCCAGGTTATGCCTTGATAAAAGGACTAGAAAGAAGTCAGTAGGTAGACTCCTTCAAAGAGTTGAAGCAGAGTGCCACATCCCATATACCTGTTGAAAAGTTTCTGTAGCTGCTGGTGGGAATGAGTAGCAAAGTGATAACTGTGCGGGTAGATCTGTTTGGAGGCTTTTGCAGTATGCAGCCAAGAAATGGTAATAGACTGTTACCATTTATTACCAATATATGTCGTCCCAATTTCATTGTTTATCAGGGTAGTAAGTGTAGGGATTGACTTGAAAAGAGGGGGAAATTTAATTTGATTCCAGGGAGGCAAAATAGTTCTATTCTAGGGATATTGGAGGGCAAACTCCTGTATTGGATGAGGTGACCTCCAAAGACTCGCAAGATTCTATGATACCCAAACCGCTTAGTAATATTAAAATAGAACCCGGCCTACACGGTGGCACAGTGGTTAGGCGCTGGGCTGTGGAGCTGTCCGCAGTGGCAACGCGAACTCGACACGAGTTCGATGCCCAGCTGGGGAGATTCCCAGATGGCACAGCAGACCTCTCCTGCCTCGCCCGCTGCTCCCCTCAGCAGTGTGTTTCCATCAATTTGCTTGTTCTGCTCTCCACTCTCTCTGGTGAACCCTCTCGCTGCCCCACACCTCTGGTCTGTACCCCAGCTTGTATGCATAAATAAATAAATCTTAAAAAAAAAACATTAAAATAGAACCTTTTTCTTTATTTAGGTACAGTTAATTAAGTTTATATTTAAAAATTAAGTTCAGCAGGAGCATGTGCACATTACGATATCACATTGCAATACAGAGGATCTAAAGAACTCCTGGTGTAATAGCTAAAGACTATCATAAAACTTTCATGTGCTTTGTGGGACTGTCCTGCATTTACTTGAAATCTGTTTTGTGGTTTTTTTTTCATTTAACTCATGTTTTTCCGTTTTGTGTTCTTCAAATTTTATTTATGTATTTATTCACTTAACATTGATTGAGAGCCTGCATTATGCCTTGCACAGAGCTAGATAGTGAGTAATTAGTGAGATAAGATTGTTTCACCTCATTTCCAACTGCCCAGGTTAGAACATCTCATCACTGGTAAGAAAACTCTTAGGTATCCCAACTAGAGTGTCTTAACCATAGCTTTAGTGTTATAATAAAAAGTGTCCTCAAGGCTGACATCCTGACAATTTCTATTTCATGGTATATTAATAAAGTTAATGATGTGCTATTAAATGTTTAGAGACAAATGGTAAATGAAATGTGTCTTCCCACATGCATTGCTTATGTGTGGGATGGGCTTGAAAGGATGGGGGGAATTTAATTTGATTTCAGGGAGGCAAAATAGTTCTATTCTAGGGAGAACTAAACCAGATACATTATCTTTTACAAAAGCCCATTGAAAACCCAGGAAGTCTGGGCCTTTTGAATGCCCTTCCAAATAAGAGATGCACTATTTTTGGCTTGTACATGGAACTGGATCTCTCAACATGCCGTTGTTTTAGACTGCTTCAGGCTTCTATCAGTCCATTTCATGTTAAACTGGATTTCCCATTTTTATTGTCAGCTGTTGCTTTGCTTTTTGAAAACTATCCATATATGAAAGATACAACTTCATGTTGTGTATTTAGTATGCATTAAATCTCTCCTGATCATTCCAAGACTGAAGTGACTTGTCCTTCATGTAAACACTCAGCACTTTGGGTTCATAGTCAAATAATTCTGTGGTATTGAAGAACTCAGAGCCATTCCCTCCCTCCCTCTCATTTTCCATTTTTTGAAGGTAAAATTTTCATCTCTTCTAACTGCTTTTTTTTGTATCTTATTTGTCTTTATATAAAGTGCTATATTGCTGTCTCTTTATTTTGTAATTTCAGGCATTTTCATTAGTTTCAATTATGGTACATGAGAATTTGACTCTATCCTCTTCCAACCCTCATCACATTACATCCCTTTTATGTCCTAATCCTTATTATATAGGTAATTAGATTATAGCTTAGCTTGATTTTATTAACTATAATGGAGCTTTATTTAGATTTAATCAGTATTTTGTGTTAGAAGGTAGAATCTGTCAATACCTAATCTGTGGAATAAGCTGTGATAACTTATCCTCACAATTTTATGATCTCCCTGTAGTTAATATCTTCTTTTCGTTTTCACTTAGGTAGTTTTATTAGTATTTATCACTAATTGAGCTTCAAATTCTTGTCTGGTTATCTAAATCTTGTCTCAAGACCTTTAGACACATTGGAAATTTTGCAGTTTCATTTTCCTGACAATGAAAACTTTCTGAACTGGTCTATTGGCTCAAGACAGTTAATCCTGAGACCTCTCTTTACTGTCATCCCTGTCACCCTCTTTATGGACAACCCTGTCTTGGATTTCTATCATTAATATCTATTAATTTTTCTTATTTTTTTTTCCTTGATGCCTTATTGGAACACATTCTCCTGGGGTTGCCCGAAATGTAATGCATTGAAAATAAATGTATTAAGTAAGATCTTGACAGCCTGAACGTGCTATTATTGCTAACATTATTGCTAACATTCTAATTTCCAAGTAAATATTCTTCAGAATTTGAAGCGATGGCTCCATTGTCTTTTAGCTTCTGGTGTTACTGTTGAGAACTCTGAATCCATTTTGATTATTGTTCTATTTTTTTTGTTCTTTCTGGAAGGCAGTCTATATTCATTCAGTTTTCAGAGCCATATTTTTTATGAAAAATCATTTCCTAGGTTCTGGGACTTTTTTTATTAGTTCTTTGGTACTTTTTCCTATTTTCTCTTTTCTGGATCTGTTTTTATTGAGACATTGAAATTGTTTTTAAGTCTCTGTCTTCTCACTGTGCTTATACCCTCATCAGAGATTCATTTGATTTTCTGTGAAGTTATGTTCTTGTTTCATGGTTGCATGAAAGTGTAGTAATCATGCTTATTTTTATTTTTAGTCTCCTTTGTGGCCTGTATCTTCCAAATTGTTTGTTTTCCCTTTCCTGTTTGTTTTGGTCACCATACTTCGTGCTAGATGACTTTTTCCCCAAATGTCTGGTATTTCTTATTCTGTGCTCAGTCTTAGGGGTAGGGAGCAAAAAAAGCTCCTGGGAATCGTTGTCCTTGGTGGGACTTGCTGGCTGAGAGCTTCAGTTTCATGGTAGTTTAACTGTCTGAACTCTTTGATTGGACTGACCTCTGGCCTCAGAGATGACTGCCTGACCTGAGGTCAGGTTTTGTCTTTGGTGGCCTTAGGTGCCATTATAGGATATGTGTTCTTCATACCCCAAGGATCATCTGGGCCTTTGTCACCTTAGTAAAAGATTTTCACCTTTTCTAAAGAAAAAAGTTTCATACTTGCTCGATGCAAAAAAGGACAGTTGTCTGGCTGAGGTGTCTTTGCATTTATTTTTTAAAACTGTATTTTTTTTCATTGATTCAAGAAATACTTAATGTTTACTGTGCAAGAACATTGTGCTAGGAGTTTGAGAAGATAAAAAAAAACCAGATCTGGATTCAGCCATTAAGAATTTCACAGACCACAGTGGGAGATGCACATAAACACCTAAGCTGGAAAGTGCTATGGGGCACAAATTTACTGGTTTACATAATAGATTTTTTTAAACATGCCCTACCTTTTTTAAGTTCCTTTGGGCTAATTGATAAATGGTATTTAAAAGCACAGTTTAAAAAAAAACAAAACACCAAAGTAAAATAAAAGTTAAAGATACCTGCTACCAAATCTTTCAAAGTTTTTTCCATGTGATTCAGTTTCTGATTTAATTTGAAGACGTTCAGTGTAGTCCACCACATTCTAGTTCTACTCTTTCTTCTCTTCTTTTTTTCTAGAGTTACAAGGCACTAGCAGTTCATGAGTCAAATGGGGGTTCGTTGGTAAATTGGTTCTCTACTTTCCCTGATGCTAACTTCAGTATCCAAAGTTATGTTCCTTTTTTTTCCTGATCTCTCTGGTGTTGTTGGTTTATGTCTTTCCTAATTTATATATTATATATACATATACATAAATGTGTGTATAGATATATACATGCATGTGTGTTCCCATATTCATGCATATATGTAAATATATATATATTCTAAGAAAGACAACCCCACAAAATAGGAAAAATAAGAAAAAAAAAGGAATATAACTTTGAACACTGGGGTGGACAGAGTAGTAAAGACCTTTGTAGAGGTGAGGAAAATGAATTCTAAGCAGGCAGTAGGGAAAGTAGAGAAACAATTTACCATTGAATCCCTGAAAGGCCCAAGAATTAGCTGTGCTGTGCACTTTAAGTGTTTTGGGAAGGGACTAAAAATAGATGAGTGTGTTCAATCTGTGGGAGTCTTATCTCTGTGTGTACACTTGTTTTATCTTCTTTAACTATACTGCAAACTCTGATTCAGCTTGAGTCAGGGTTATCATACTCCTTTCAGCCACTAACTTACTGCCACATAGTTTATCATAACTGGCTGTTTGGTTTGGTATATAAGCTGTAATGCTAAGTGACTGATACACATAACAAATTATTCCCAAAGCAATTATTAATGTGCAGTATCCCTAGAACAGCCCTTTATATGTCCCTGTATTTGTTCCTTTAGTTTGTATATTGAGGATGATTGATATTTAGCTATTTTAGATATACACACTGTATTAATGGGTACTAAACTAATGCTTCACAGCGTAAAAATGTTCTCGCTATGTAAAGACTTATTGATAGTGGATTCTGTTATCCTAATTGCATGAATGTTTCACTTCAACAGGGATTTCTTAGAGTAACAGTCACTAAGGAGTAGAAATGAAGGAGGATGAAAAAATACCACATAGAATATTATTCTCTCTCGTTCCTTGTTCTTTCTGCTAATTAACAACTCTTATCAATGAGATACTGACCTTCTAATCTGATGTGAGCCTCTGTTGTAGCTAATATAAATTAGCTATTTAATATTTAATATTAATAATTTTAATAAAATTAATTTAAATTAATATTTAATATTAATATTTAATTTCAAATTACATTCTCTCTACGGCTCATCCAAGACACTGAATGAGTACCTGATAAGCCTATGTTCAACTAAATGAGGGGACAGGAGTATATTATACTAATTATCTTGCTTTTCCAGTCTTAACAGGGGCTTTACAGAAATGCACTGCATGAGTGGCCACTCCAATTTTGTATCTTGTGTATGCATCATACCTTCAAGCGAGATGTGCCCTCATGGGCTAATCGCCACAGGAGGAAATGACCACAATATTTGCATTTTCTCACTGGACAGTCCAGCACCACTTTATGTACTTAAAGGTCACAAAAATACTGGTGAGTATAATGCTTTGAGATTTTTCTATTTGAAGACAATTCATCTTTTGAAATTAAACTCAGATACCCATTTTACTAAGTTTTTATTTTATTTTACTTATAGCTGTAGTTTGATAATGAAAACCTTTTTGGGTCATATAATCCTATAAATCTCTGTTAATTCTCTTACAATTTTATTGTCATCACTGAAGAGTGACATGCTTATATGTGTAAAAAGTAGAGTGCAGTTATAGAAGAGACTGTATAATTCTAACGTGCACTTGGTGACTTTGGTTTTTCAACTGTATAATGTAAGAAGTTCATTTACAGACGTGTAAAAAAACTGTTGTGGAAATCCTCATATATGTAAAAGGAGACACATAGTATTTTATAATGTGTTTTAGATAAATTTATACAGTCATGTAATGCTTAATGACACTTCTTTCTGTCAAAGATGGTTTATAGCAGTCTCAGGTCTATACCACAACCTCCGTGTGGAGTAGACAATACCATTTAAGTTTGTGTAATTATATTTGATGAGGTTGGTTGGCATAATGACAAAATCGCCAAATGACACAATGAGAATGTTTCTATCGCCGTTTAAGGGATACATGGCTTTATAAAGGAGGTAATAGTATCATGGTTCATTCGCCCATGTAGTCACATAGCTTCAAAGGTTGTTAACACATGGCCTATCTGTTTTCATCTTCTCCCTCTTTCAAATAAGATTTTTTAAAAAATTCTAATATACTCTTTTATTTGTAAATACTTTAATATATAGCTCTAAAACAGAGAGATTGTCAGACTTTCTGTTTGTCTTCCTTCTCTCAACCACTTGAAAATATAAAAAACATTCTTACTGTGTAGGCTATATAAGCCACATGTCATAGTTGGCTGACCTCTCAAAGATAAGGAGTCAGCCTTTTAAAAATAAAACTATCATTATCTTGCCTAAATGAATGTTCGGATTTCGTCCACTTCTTAAATTTTTTTTGTAATTTGAATTGTGACCAAACAAGATCGATATCTTTAAGTCTCTTGGTTTCTTTCCCTTACTATTTGAAAGCAGGTTATTTTACCTGTAGAATTTCCGATATGTGAAATTTGCTGATTAAAACTTTGTGCTTTCCTTTAACATGTTCCTTGATCCCCTGTATTTCTTGTAAGGTGCTAGTTAGGTCTAGATGCTTGATCAGATTCAGATACAAGTTTTTGGCAAGACTACATTGTAGGAAGTACTTTCTGTTGTAGCACTTTGGGAAGCACACAGTAGCTTGTGCTGTTAAGATTGGGTTCAAATGTTGTGTTTCATTGATTGATTATAAAGAGTCCATTATAAAGATCTATAAAACACTTCTATTATGATTTTTAGAATCTGTTGATGATCATTGCCTAAGTCCATTATTTCATTAAGGCTCATAGGTGGCTATAATTTGATTCTACTATTATTTCTGCATTTAATTGGTAGACCCCCTAAAAGGAGAGCTACCCCAGGCTATTACTGATCACTTACTCGACTTGCTCTCCTTTTTTCAGGCAAAAGACAAAATATATTCCTCTCTCCCTCTCAGTGTCAAACAAACCAAAACTTCCATCTAGTTGCATAACATTCAAACGCAAAGCTAAGCCTCTCTGGATAATGCTAAGTAGTCTAAACCTCAGGGTGGTGATGCTTGTATGTTTTTACGTAAGCACTTCTAGACATAGTTTCTTTTAAATTCAGACACCTGTGGGGTAAAAACACAAGTTATCTGTCAGCAGTTTACCCAATACAAATTTGTGGAACAGGATAATCAGAGCAAGTATTCCCTTTTGGAAAGGGGAACGATGCAAGATAGTCATTTCTAATTTATAGCCATTATGAAAGACTGTTTCAGGATCTCCGGCTCTGAGAAAGGAGAGATATTTGTGATTCTCCTTTCCAAAAGGTGTTCCCCAGTCCCATTTTTCTTTATAGCTCTGCTTTGACTTGTAGGGACACTACACATTATTATAAACTGTGTGGCAGTAAGTTAGGTGCTAAGAGGACTATGATAACCTTGACACATGTTAAGTTAGAGTTTTCAGACCAGTTGAAGGAGATAAAACAAGTTCACTCTCTCCTATGTTTTCCTTGGTTACATTGAAGTGTGTGCCCTTCTTGGGAACTAAGCAACTATCTCACCTTGCTTTCTGCTTGTGGGAATTGGGAACACAAGGGTCTTTTAAGTCTTGAACAGTCACAGACTCTTTCATTCTTGGCAATATGACTTTCTTAAACTAGTTCCCTACAATTCTGGCTGTAGAATTGAGGCCACCAGAGTGGGAGAGTGAACAGCAGGGTGTAGAAGGGCCCAGTGGACTGTAATGGAGGATTCTGGTAACATCCATATGAAGAGATGTGATCCTATACATCTCAGTCACACAGTATTGTAAACCAGTGTTAACTCAGTAAGAGAAAGAAAAACAAACTGGTTAGGTATCTTAATTGATCTCTGTGTCAGTAGCCGTGTACTTAGCTGTAGTCTGGAATTGCTGTATTTCCTTCCCTTCTCCTTCCCTACTTGCCTCACGAGATTTAACTACTAATAACTTGGGCCTGTCAGACATCAGCAGGAAAACTATACTGTTTGGTTGTTTTCCTTGAGATATTTGCCCAGGTGAAAGTATTTATTATCATGGCAAGAGGTCTCTTGCTTCCAGATACTTTAAATCCATTTAGACGTTTTGATAACTGTGTGATGGCCATATTTATCTGTTCTTTATTTCTTCTTGTTGCATGACTGAATTTCCATTGCCCTTTGCTGCTGGAATAGCATTCGGATTTACATTTTTCTTTCAGGATTGCAAATTGGCTCTTCCAACCCTTTAGTCTGTAAATTTCTGGACTCTTCATTTCTGCTTGAAAATTACCTAATGCTTGATCTTTTTCCATTCTTTTTCTGCTTAGTAAAATGTAGCCAGTAGTAACCATACCTGTTACACATGTCTCATTTTCCAAACTTTCTTTAGCTTATGAGTTTTTAATATCTTCAGTTATTGCAGGCAACTTTTACCAAACATTCCTGCACGATGTAATAAGGACATTAACCTTTACTCCTTTGGTCTCCTCATGACTTGCATGCAAGTCAGTGCCATATATTTCAGATTTTTGTTTCAGCAGTGCCTTACTTCTGCTGCCAATACCTGAATCATTCAGGTATTCTATATGACATTGTGGTAACAGACAACTCCAGGGTATCAGTGGCTTAATACAATGTAAGATTGCTTAGCTCTTCGTAGCATAGTACTGGGCTCTGCCCCTTAGATTCACTCAGAGGCTTTACCAACATGTGTTTTTACAGACTTTGGAGCATGGGGGAAACACATGCCTTGTATCCTGTCCTTCAAGCTTTTACCTGGAAGTAACATTATTTCCACTTATTCTTTAATGCCAGAACATGTCATGGAAACTGCAAAAAACAACAACAAAACAAAGGAAGTGGAGAAGTTCAGTCTTTTTTTTTAAAAAATATTTATTTATTTATGCATACAAACTGAGATGTAGGCCAGAAGAGTGGGGGGGTGGGGGTGAGAGAGGATTCACTAGAGACAGTCGGGAGCAGAACAGGCAGATGTACTGAGATACACTGTTGAGGGGAGCAGCCGGCGAGACAGGAGAGGTCTGCTGCGCCATGTGGGAAGCTCCCTGTCTGGGGATCGAACTCATGCTACAGTGGCTCTGGATAGCTTCATAGTGCTGAGACATAACCCTTTGTTCCACCAGGGAGGCCCGAGAAGTTCAATCTTAACATTTGCTTAGACAGGAAAGTGTAGAAAATGCTTAATGAATATCACAGATGGCTACCACACACATTAAATAGTATCTGTTCCTTGTTTTCCCAGAAACTTCCCTCTTATGTCCTGCTGTTGGATTCACACCCCCTCAATTCCACTTTGCCTATCTTTTTTTTAGATCTGAATTTTTCGTCATTTTTAACTTTTCTAGTGTAATACAGCTCTCGCTAAGAAAGACAAGACACTGGAGTTAAATCGTGTTTGCATATTGGAAAATAGCTTTATTTAACCTTTATATTTAATTGTTAATTTGGCTAGCTACGGAATCCTGTGTTGCAACCACTTAACCTCAGAATTTTGAAGACTTTATTTACTCTCTTTTTTTTTTCCCCATCGTTGCTCATTTTTCTGTAATGTTTGATTTCTCCCCGCAGGTGTGACCCCCGTAAAATTCCCACCACCAAATCACCCGTGAACTGTCACCATGGTCTGTTGTGCTTTTGTTCCCCATTTTGACTTCTTTCCCTGACTTTCCCCCGCTGTATGTCTCAGATTTATAGTTTGCCTGCTACTTTTGTTTTTTCTGACCCCTTGTTTGGTTTACGTGTATTCCTCCTGTAAGTGAAACCATTTGATACTTTTCTTTTTCCTTCTGACTTATTTCACTGAGCATAATCCCTTCCAACTCCATCCATGTTGCTTTGAATGACATGTGTTTATCTTTTTGTGATGCTGAATAGCATTCCATTGTGTATATATACATCTTCTTGATCCAATCATCTGGTTTTGGGCATTTGGGGTGTTTCCATATCTTAGCTATTGTAAATAGTGTTGCAATTAACATAGGAGTACAGGTTTCCTTTTGAATTAATGTTTTTGTGCCCTTTGGGTAAATTCCTAGGAGTGGAATTGCTGGCTCATATGGTAGCTCCATTTTTAATAATTTGAGGGTCCTCCACACAGTTTTCCATAGTTGTTGAACCAGTTTGCATTCCCACCAGCAATGTGAAAGGGCTCCTTTTTCTCCAAATCCTTGCCAGCATTCATTGTTGTCAGATTTTTTAATGTAGGCCATTCTTACTGGTATGAGATAGTGTCTTATTGTGGTTTTGATTTGCATTTCTCTGATTAGACGTCATGTTGAACAATTTTTCATATGCCTGTTGGCCATCCTGCATTTCTTCTTTGGAGAGGTGTCTCTTTAGCTCTTCTGCCCATTTTTTGACTGGTTTGTTTATTTTCTTTTTGTTGAGTTGTGTATGCTCTTTGTAGATCTTTGATATAAGTCCGTTATCAGTTGTATGTATACAAATAGTTTCTCCCATTCTGTAGGGTGTCTCTTCATTTTGGTTATTGTCTCTTTCACTGTACAGAAGCTTTTTAGTTTGATGTAATTCCAGCTGTTTATCTTTTCCTTCATTTTCTTTGCTTCCAGGGATGAGTCTTCAAAGATGTTTCTGAGAGGTATGTCATGGAGTGTTTTGCCTTCTATATATTTTATGGTTTCAGGTCTTACAGTCAGGTCTTTTATCCATTTTGTTTATTTTAACATACAATGTTATTGAGAAGTTTAATGCTACTCTGATACCCATCTTTTCTGTGGGTTAGTCTTCTTGTCTCCCAAACTTTAGGATTCAGTTTCTCAATTATAAAAATTCATAATACATCTCTTTGTTTCTGAAAATGCCTTTTATTTGGCACATTTGTGGGTTCATTCAATCTAAATATTCATGTCTTTCACTTTTGGGACTCTACTATTTCCTTCTGTGCCCCTCCCCTCATTATCTTTTTATGGAGTTACTTTTTAGTTGGATGATGAACATTCTGAATTTGTTTTCTTTTTTTAAAGATTTATTTATTTTTGCATACAAGCTGGGGTACAGGCCAGAGGCGTGGGGCGGTGAGAAGGTTCACCAGAGACAGAGTGGGGAGCAGAACAGGCAGATCAGAAATACACTGCTGAGGGGAGCAGCAGGCGAGGCAGGAGAGGTCTGCCCCACCATGTGGGATTCTCCCCGGCTGGGCGTCGAACTTGCATCGTGCTGCTGACAGCTCCACAGCGCAGCGCTCAACCGCTGCGCCACCAGGGAGGCCCTGAATTTGTTTTCTAACAAAACTTTTCTTCCCTGTTTTTCATGTCTTTGCCTTTTTGGTCTCATCTTGGGTACTTTTTTCAGTTCTTTTTTTGCTTTTTTTTTCTTTAAGTGTATCTCTTTTAGCTTTCACTTGTTCTCACACTGGAATTTTTCCACCTCTTGCCTGGATGGAGGGGGATATATGCCTGATTGCTGTTATTGTGGGAACAGCAGACTACGAGTACCACATTTCAGAATGTAGACTTCACTCATTCTTCAGAATGTAGACTTCACTCATTCCCCTGCGGGTTATAGGAGAACCTTTTTTACCATGCGTGGTGTTCTTAATCTTGAAACTGATTTAGTTCACTCAGAGGAAAAAACCTCCAGTCTCCTGTAGTGAATGAAGATGTATTTTCTGATACTGTAGGTTACAGGGGTATCTAGTGATTTGTTTCATTGTATGCAGACTTTGATTCACTCTTTCCATTTTCTAAGTCCTAATTTCCTCCATGGAAGCTAGTGATGGGATATTGAATCTCATAGGAGTTTTGTGGGGCCAGCCATTCTGCTTCTAATCCCTCCATATTTTTAAGATAAAATTTGATGTTCATTTTTAGCCTGTATATTTTTTATGCCTGTGTATTTTTATGTCAGGATACTGAGATATTTATTTAACCGTTTCATTACTATTGCACACTTACCTTGGCTACAGTTTTTTGTTATTTTAGTTAAAATGAGTTTAAATATATATGTTTTAAATATATATGTTTCAAAACCATTTGTATTATCTTCCTACATAGTTCTTAGAACTGAAGAATTTGTGCAAGCCACTTAATTCTGCTCTTTCATTTTACACATGAGGTACCTGAGGTTTAAGTAATAGCCTTGTGGTCAAATAGCTCCTAAGTGGCACAGCTTGGATTTGCTCCCAGGCTGTCTGGCACCAGTCTGCTCTTAACTTTTCTGCACATCTATTGAGTTAAGCCTTAATTGACTAAGATACTGTCAAAGTGCTTTTAAAATTACCGTGCTTTAATAATTAGCAATGTGTTGAGCATTATTCTCAATGAATATGTGTTAACTGGTGCCTTTTTCACCCTTTTTAGTTTGTAGTCTTTCATCTGGAAAATTTGGGACATTACTTAGTGGCTCATGGGATACTACTGCTAAGGTCTGGCTGAATGATAAATGCATGATGACCTTACAGGTACAGTACATTTTTGTGAATATTCTAGATAATAATTACATATGATTATTCTGTAGAAAATTAAATTACTTCCCATTTTATTCACAGGGTCATACTGCTGCTGTGTGGGCAGTAAAGATCCTACCTGAACAGGGCTTAATGTTAACTGGATCAGCAGACAAGACTATTAAGCTATGGAAGGCTGGAAGATGTGAGAGGACTTTTTCAGGTAAGGTCAGAGTAGACAACTTTTATGATCTAATCCTTTTATATTTGTTCAGACAGTTTTTTCTTGAATGTTTAGAAACCAGAAAATGGCATTTGAAAAGCATCCCTTTATTTGAGTCACTGAATATGGCATGTTAATTTTTCAAACAATTAATATTTAATAATATTTTTGAAGATACAAATGAGAACCTTCATAACACAATCAGATGTACACTAATAACTACCTGATGAGATGTGATATATGTGTGTGCTTCTGTATATTACATGTATGTAATTTCTGGCATGCCATTATGTTTTCGGTTCTGATTTTCATTTTAGCAAGGTCAACCTGCAGCTTCCAAGCATACACATTACTGATGATATGTCAGTAGAGTCAGCTTCATTAATGAAGCAAAACATCGGTAGTACCTTTATTAATAATAAAATCTGTTGTTGAATACTAACAAATGTTAGGCTTTTGTTGTGGTTTCAGGTGGGTAGTCTATTTTATTTATTTTTTTAAAGATTTTTTTTATGCATACAAGAGCTGGGGTTTAGGCCAACTCAGACTCGGGGGGGTGAGAGGATTTACCGAAGATAGGGTGGGGAGCAGCACAGGTGGATTGACAGAAATAATACTGCTGAGGAGGGCAGCAGGTGAGATAGGAGAGGTCTGCTGTGCCATGTGGGTTCGCTCCCTGTCCAGGGATTGAACTCGTGTTGCAGTGGCTGCTGATAGCTTCAAAGTGCTGAGACTTAACCTCTTGTACCACAAGGGAGGCCCTGGGTAGTCTTCTTAAACCTAAATTTTTGAATAACTCATAGACTCAGGCATCTGCTGTCTAATATCAGTAGTGCTAATTTATTGGGGGAGGTCACATTTCTGATGGGTTTTTTTCTTGCTTTTGTTTACTCCTTAAAAGTTGATTACTATACTCCATAGTACTGCACAGTTTCTTTGTAGACGTAAAGCTATCTGTAGATGGAAAATACACAATAGGTTATAACTAAGCATACCTCTGTTTCTACTTCCATACATAAAATGCACGTGTATGTGTATATACGTGTGTGTGGGTGTGTCTGTTAGTAATCTAGATAGTTATACTGTGCTAGGAAAGGTTTTGACTTCTGAGCTACACAGAGCTATCAGCAAATGATCCATTTTATTGAAATATGTTCCTTTTTTTAATACAGGGCATGAAGACTGTGTAAGAGGTTTGGCAATTCTGAGTGAAACAGAATTTCTTTCCTGTGCAAATGATGCTAGTATTAGAAGGTGGCAAATCACTGGCGAGTGTCTTGAAGTATATTATGGACATACAAATTATATTTATAGCATATCTGTCTTTCCAAATTGTAAAGGTAAGATTATATTGCACTGCATTAATTCAGATTTTTTTTAAAAGTTCTATTTATTTTTGCTTAGACGAACTGGGTTCGATCCCAGCCAGAGAGTTTCCGACATGGTGCAGCAGACGTCTCCTGCCTCGCCCGCTGCTCCCCTCAGCAGTGTGCTTCAGTACACCTATCTGTTCTGCTCCCCACTCTGTTTCCAGTGAATCCTTTCACCACCCCCTGCACCTTTGGCCTGCACCCCGGTTCCTCTAGAGCAATACTGCTGAGGGGAGCAGCGGGTGAGGCAGGAGAAGTCTGCTGCGCCATGTGGGTTTGCTCCCTGGCTGGGGAGCGAACTCAGTCCAAAGCAGTAATATCATGATAACACTGAGACTTAACCCCTAGGCCACCACGGAGGCCCTGTATTAATTCAAATTTGATGATTGTGTTGTAAAAAGTTCTTGTGTTTCTGAGGAAAGACTTTGTCTAACTTGTTAGCATAAGCTATAGGATGTAAGATATGGAGTGAATAAAGTTGTGATTTTTGATTATATGGTATAAGTGACAGATACATAAAATTTAAACTTATTTTTAAATACTTTGAAATTTTCTAGAAGGATGGTGATGGTGTGTATAGTTTTTTGTTGTTGTTGTTGTTGTTAATTCAAACTTATTTTTCCTGTATTCATTCATTTTAGATTTTGTGACAACAGCAGAAGACAGATCTCTGAGAATATGGAAACAGGGGGAATGTGCTCAAACAATTCGACTTCCAGCACAGTCTATATGGTGCTGCTGTGTGCTAGACAATGGTGACATTGTGGTTGGTGCGAGGTATTTATTTTCTGTTTAGTTAATAATGGGTCTAGCTAAGTCTTTAGTAGACTTTAGGAGTGCACAGTGATGAGCATAGGAATTTCGGGTGCACCGAGGGGGACCATATATATGCACTTTGTGTTACTAAACAAAACAGTAGTGAGGGTAACAATTTTACACAAATGTTACATGTACTGCAAGTTGTGCAGTTGGAACAATGAATGTAAAAGAATTAGTGTTAAAGAAGGTAGAGATTGTTTTGGGAAAACTTTCTGGAGAAGATGTCAATTGAATTGAATTTTGAAAGATAATAATAAGGGAAATGCAGCCCTGTCAAAAAAAATGATTGATAAAGGTGGCATGAGATAAAAGTCATGTATGTAAAAATAAAGGAAAAGGATAAAGTACTAATACTGGGGAATAGTGGATAATAAGTAAGGTGGTGCTTAATTAGGAAAACTTTGAATGCCAAGCATTTTTTAGATTCTATGTTTGGGGTTAAAGGGTTGTTGCTCTAGAGCAAGAAGTGCTAAGATTAAAGCAGAATTTCTGAATTATTAAATATGTAAATAGTATTTAACTAGTAGTAACAGTGGGCAGGTAAGCAAATTAGAAAGCAATTGTAGTAGTAAGAGGTATGAACCTATGAAGTATTGGCCCCACCTTCTGATGGATAAGACAACCAAAAGAAAACCCAGATAATGTTAAGGAAAAATGATCAGAAAGGGGATGAAAGAAAAGGTTAAAGCTTTAAACTTTGGATGAATGGAAATCCGAATTAATAAAGATGGAAAGTGTGAGAATTGGTTTGGTGCAGAAATGATGACCTACAGAAATGACTTATGTAGTCAATTATAGACTTACTGATGTCCAAGTGGTGAAGGGCCATACTCATGCCAGTGGGCAGTTGCACTGGTAAAGCTTGGCACAAAACTGCCAGAGACAAGCAATAGAACATCTTTCTCTGAGGGTAGAAATATATAAAGGAAGGTGAATAGAAAGCTATAGACTGAATCTTGTAATATACTGTGGGTAGAGAAAGAGAAGTGAGTAGGTTAAAGAGAAGAAAGAATTCAGATACTGAAATTCAGAGATGGAAAAGGAGAAGTTTTGAATGGAGATTATGATCAGTCAACAGTCGTATGAGGACTTATGGAATGAAAAGTAAGAAAAGATTTTGGTCTTACTTGAAATAATGTTAGTAGTGACTTTTTTGAAATCATATTTTAGTAGAAAATGATAGAATAAGCTAAATAAGAGGAGATACAGAGTTTTTTGAGGAAATGAGTAAGGGAAGAATCATAGACTACTCTGGCAATGACAGCAGGAGGCAAAAGAGCTACGGTGAGAAGGGACCCGGAGCCGAACAAGGTGGAAGTATTTTGCTTGAGTGGGACATTAATTTGTTGGTTTAATTTTTTTTTCCCATCCTAAGCATATTTGACATTGTGAAAAAATAAATCAATTAAAAAGGTGAAATTATTTAGTTGAGGGTAAATATTTAACTTGGAATTAAAAACTATGTTAAGTATATATCTCTCTTAATCTTTGCCAGTAACTTTACCTGAGATAGTCTTTTCCCAGTCTGCATATTGCTCTGGCAAATGATAGAGTAGTGAGCACTGAAGCCCACCTAGGGCAACATTCAGCTGTATATGCAGAGTCACGTTTCTCTTAGTCACAAATATACATCTTTACTTTGGCTTATTCAGGTGTGATAATCTTAATATACAATGGCAATCACTTAAAATCAGTTTGTTTTTCCTTATAGTGATGGCATTATTAGAGTGTTTACAGAATCAGACGATCGAACAGCCAGTGCTGAGGAAATCAAGGCTTTTGAAAAAGAACTCTCTCAGGCGACCATTGATTCCAAAACTGGTGATTTAGGGGACATTAATGCTGACCAGCTTCCTGGGAGGGAACATCTGAATGAACCTGGTAAATATTTCAGTGTATCTAGTAGTAAAAAATTTTACCATGTTTTCCTTTTGGAGATGTGATAAGAAAAGAAAGATTGTTTTGCTGGCGTTACTCTGTTTTCCTCAGATCCTGATTTTTGAGAATTTTTATTACTGTGAATAACCATTATGAGAAACCATGTTTTTCTTGCTCCTTTTTCAGTTTTAGACTTCTAGCTAAATTCCCCATAAATATCTTGTTTTTGTTTTATTTAAATAAAACTTCCATTACTTATATATTGTAAGTACTCAGAAGTTACTATTTAATTATTTTGGATTAGTTCGATGCCATAAGAGGTTGTACAGGCTAAAAATAAAAATTAGTTTAAATAAAACATGTCTGTTTAATGAACTGGGAGTCCTTTGAGTTTAAAATCAGAAGAAGTTACCCTAATAAAATCTTCCATTCGATATATACCTGCTTCACTATATCAGTTGTTTTCAGAACCTGTTCATGGATCCCTGAGACTGTTGGGATCCTTTCCATATAATTAATTTTATAATACTAAGAAGCTATTTGACTTTTATACTGTTAACATTTGCACTTGATGTATGAAAGCAATCTGGGGTGAAACTGCTGACTCCTTACCTACAGCTGAAGGCAGTGGCTGTAAACTCTTCCAGTAATCATTATATTTTTCATGAGCACACAGTCATAATTTAAAAGCAAATGCCATCTGACGTTAACAACGTCCTCGATGAAGCATTGAAAGTTAATTTTACTACATTTTGACCCTTTAATACATGATTTTTTAAATGTTCTGGATTACGAAAAGTAAAATACACATAAAGTAAACCAAAGTCTCATATTGTCACCAGGATAAGTACTTATGTAGTCAAGTTGCAAGCTGAATTACTCTTTTTTTTTTTTTAATAGAATGCCATTTTTATTTCAAAGGACAAATAACTATGACTCTTCGGGCTTGCATATTTGGCAGACATTTTTTAACAGTCAATTAATTGAGCATGTTACTTTCAAGAAAACAACATGTGTAGCCAAAGAAATTCAGAATTTCGAAGTGAGAAATTGAAATTTTGGAAAATTTTATCTGCCACCAGGAATTTGATTACTTATATTTAAAAAATTGTTCTAATAATATCAGTGGTACTATTAACAAATACAGTTTTTTGTATTAACTAATAAAATGTATAAACATGAGGAAGATCTGCTTTAATTCACTAATCAATATGACCAGTTAATGGTGCTGAAAAAGTAAAAATGGGTAAAAGGTCAGTTGAAAGAGGTAAAGCAGGAAGTGGTGATCAAAGTGGTAATCAAAATATAAGGTGGATTTCAGGGTACTGGAACATGAAAAAAATCATTGATGTGGTTTCAGATCCTACATTGCAATCTGAGGACCTGCTACTTTAACATATCCATATTTTTCTGAAAAGACTTTTGAACTTGTCATTTTTTCTTCGATTGTGTTAATCTGTGTAAGGTTGAATCTCCTTTCGTATACTTGAACCAAAACAGCAGATTATAATGGAGTGAATGCTGAGGCAGGTAAGATAAATGAGCTAGTTGTCTTCTAGTAAGAGAAATGTCAGAGAGGTTTACAAAATGTAAAACAGTGCTAGTCTTATAAATTTCTAAAAACACTTATTATGTAATGAATCTATTACTGTTTTCCATGAAATAAATATATATTTTTACTCTTTCATGTTTAATTTCAAATCCAGTAAATCAGTTGATAAATCCCTCAGGATGAAAAGGTCTTTTGGCTTCTGAATAAGTTTTATGACTAGAAAGAGATCTTTAAGCCAAACATTTGAGAACTGCTACATTGCTTGTAATATTCTGAGAATTCTTTACAAAAATGCGGTCTTTTCATCATTACATATATATACATTTTTTTCAATTAATATTTATTAAGTGCCTAATGCTTGCCAAGCATTGTCTGAACTCTGGGGAATGTAGTAGATAATGAAAGAGACAAAAACCCTGTTTTCAAAATGTATGTTCTATAGGAGACAGATAACTAAACAGTAAATAAGTTAACATATAAATGTCAGAGAATAAAAAGTACTGTGGTATGAGCGGACCAGGGGCTGTGGATGTTTTATTACCTATTCAGTAAAATATTTATTGAATTATTTTCTATACAGTTGTACAAACTACTAGTAAAAACCCTTGGGCCCAGCTCTTTCTACAAATTCTAATGTTTTGGGATATTTATGACAATAACATGAGGTATTTGTTTTATAAACTTAAATACAACCATCAGGGAATGTATAATACTTAACATAGTACTAACTGCTGTAATAGGTAAACCAAAAATCTTAGTGGCTTACCGCAAGATAATTTTACTTGCATATTTAAAGCCCAGGCCATAGCAGGGCATGCTAGAGCCCTGCCTCTAAGAACTCTATGTTCGTAGAGTAATTTGGCTCCTCATAGTCAGTTATGGATCCAGGCTAATGGCACTCACAATCTTCAACATGTGACTTCGAGGGTTACCTTGAGTATAGGTAGATATTCAGCCACCTGACAGGGTAAGAAGGGAGGATAGAGTCTGATAGAGTAGTCCTAAAACTGGCACTTAATATTGCACCCACCCAAATTTCACTACCTGTTATTCAGTGTGTGACATCTAGGAAATGAACAATGTGATCATGGCTAGTAAGTCTTTGAGTGGACAGCTCTATCCTGTGGAATAGGGGTGTGAATCTCTGGAGGACAGCCAGCTCTCACTGCCAGGTCTCTCTGCCACTGAAACCTTTGCTGACAATGGGACATTCAAGTGAAGTCTTTACGGAAATAGGGGGCCAAGTCTTGCCAACCTCTTTGTGAAGGGTGGTGTGGGCAGAATAAGCAGCCACTGCAGAGACCCCATGACTGAAGTAGGGTGATGGGATGAAAGGAGTAATTGTAGAAGACGAAACCAGAGGAGGTAGTGGGGCAGATTATATTTAGCCCTAGATACCAGATCTAGGACTTAGACTTTTTACAGGAGTAAAATGGAAAGTCAGTAAAGGTTTCTAGCAAAAGAGTGTCAGGTATTCCTTAAACTTTTCTAATACTCTGGTTAGTGATTTGAATATAGAGTGCAGGGTCCCCAGAGCAAGAGAAGGAAGCCATTGAATCAATCCAAATGAGAAATAGTGAAGACTTCTACTAGTGGGTAGCATGGAGATGGTGAGATGAAGAAGTTTTCAGATATGTTTTGAAGATAGAGTTGATAGAATTTGCCAAAGAATTGGGATTGGAAGAACGGAAATCAGACTGTTCTATACATTTTGACCTGAGCTGATAAAATAATGGAGGGTTATTTACTGAAATAAAGTGTTGCTAGAAGATACTCAGTAATAAAATTGGTGTTATGTTTGATGGACCAGCTACTATCTAGTAGAATCTTACTTTTAACCTTCCTTTATGTAATAAATTTCCTGTCATTTTCTTTTTGGGCACTTTATAGTTGAATTACATTTTATAATTTCTCATTTAATAGCTTTTTTATTAGATAAAAAACTATAAATGTTAATGATAAAAATCTATCTAAATGTTTTTGAATTTCACTGTGCCATTCCACCTTTGATTTTTAAAATTTTTCTTTTAAGGTGCTAGAGAAGGACAGACTCGTCTAATCAGAGATGGTGAGAAAGTCGAAGCCTATCAGTGGAGTGTTAGTGAAGGGAGATGGATAAAAATTGGTGATGTTGTTGGTTCATCTGGTGCTAATCAGCAAACATCTGGAAAAGTTTTATATGAAGGGAAAGTATGTCACTTCTACTTTGTAATTTCCATTGTCTTAAAGCATTAGAAAAATTAAAGATTTTCAGGCCTCCCTGGTGGCGCAGCAGTTAAGCACTGCACTGTGGAGCTGTCGGCAGCAGCAATGCAAGTTCGACACCCTGCTGGGGAGATTCCCACATAGGGGGGCAGACCTCTCCTGCCTTGCCCGCTGCTCCCCTCAGCAGTGTATTTCCGTCGATTTGCCAGTTCTGCTCTCCTCTCTCTGTTGAACCCTCTCGCTGCCCCATGACTCTGGCCTGTACCCCAGCTTGTATGCATAAATAATTAAATCTTTAAAAAAAAAAAAGACCAAAAGAAAAATTAAAGATTTTCTTTTCCCCATGCTGATAAAATTCTCTTGGGTGTTATGACATTTAAAACTACACTTCAGTGGGGAAATTCTTTTATCTGTCTTCAATAGATTTTGTAAAAGTCTCTTTCAATATGGGGAATGTTGCTTTTGAATAGATTAGCCATTATTTGCTTTGGTAGTGAGATACATAATCTATTCCCAAAACATTTTAAGGATTAGGAGCTTCTTTGCCACCTTTTATCTAATGCTTAGTGCTTTACTATATTTAATTTGAGAAGACGAGAGACCTATAGGGCAGTAATTATAATGTCAGCATGCTTTGGTGTGTGGGGCATGGTATCATCTAATTCATTTGGCTTTGAGATCAACCAACTGGAAACCTACCTTTGGCCTTAAAATTAGAAAGTGTTGTAATCCATCCCTTACCTCCAACCCCAGGGAAATACTTACTTTGTAATACATGCAGATGGTTGCTGTTAATCATATGCCAAGTGGAATGTCTTAGCATTGTAATTTGGACAAAATTTAAGTAATGTAGTTACTTTTTAATTTTTTTTTAAAGATTTATTTATGCATACAAGTGCTGGGGTGTATGTAGGCCAAAGGTATGTGTGGGGGCGATAAGAGGACTCACCAGAGACAGAGTGGGGAGCAGAACAGGCAGATCAACTGAAACACACTGCTGAGGGGAGCAGCTGCCGAGACAGGAGAGGTCTGCTGCGCCATGTGGGAATCTCCCTGGCTGTGGATCTGCTGACAGCCCCATAGGCTGAGACTTAACCCCTTGCGCCACCAGGGTGGCCCTAATGTAGTTTTTTTTTTAAAAGAATACATTTAACATGTTATCTATGTCATTAAAATACTCGAGCAGATAAGTTAGTAATAATTTATTTCCTTTTTATATTCCTATTAAAGGAATTTGATTATGTTTTCTCAATTGATGTCAATGAAGGTGGACCATCATATAAATTGCCATATAACATCAGTGATGATCCCTGGTTAACTGCGTACAACTTCTTGCAGAAGAATGATTTGAATCCGATGTTTTTGGATCAAGTGGCTAAATTTATTATTGATAACACAAAAGGTCAAATGTTGGGACTGGGGAACACCAATTTTTCAGATCCATTTACAGGTAAGTTAAGGTTTATATTAATTCTTATATACGACTATAAATGTTGGCTTTTTTCTTGATGGATTCAAGTACCTATTATGATTAGCATTTACATTAAACCGAGACCTACAGGTTTTTACTTCACATTCACTTTTTTTTTCTTAAAGCACTTGTAACATTTAATGAATCTCCCACAATTTGGCTTCAAGCTACAAGGACTCAGACACATACACCCCCTCCTTCCTTCCCTCCCTCCCTCCCTTCCTCCCATACTTGTGTCAGCTCTTCTGCTAAAGAATTTGACTGTCTCAATCACAGGCTGCTTTGGGTACTTCCCCTTCCCTAGGACTTTTGTAGCCTGATCATACCACATCTGCAATAGGAGCAGCTCCAGTCTTGTGGTAACCAGAGTCTCCTCAGTGACCAAGATCTACAGTTTAAAGTGGTAATCCCTTTTATCATCTTTGCCAAAGCAACCTTGGTGATATTTGTAAAAATTGATCCTATGGTGATGCATGCCCCATGTGGCCCCATGTGTTTGGATGGCATGTTGGCGGCCGAGACAAGAGAGTCACACTTTTATTTTTAAGCTTCATATTATAAAGTAATTCTGTGTGTTACAGAAATAGTTATAAATTGTTATGTTTCAAAAAAAATATCAACCTAAAACTAAATAAAATTAAGAAACTTTGGTCTTTTGGAATGAAATGTATAGGGTCCTTTATATAGTTGTTCCTTTCAAAAATGCTATTTTGCTGCAGCGAGTTAAGTCTCCCTTTTCCCCTATGGGACCTGGTATGCAATGGCTGCAAACATAAGCCTCCTTGGTTGTATATGCAGCCAGTTGTATATGGGTTAGCATAAGGAACCTAAGAGACAGCCATTTCCAGTGAGCATTCATGTTTGACCTTATGCTGCCCCTAATTTAGGCTCCAGACACATATGCAGGGTGCCTTCAGAAGCCTCAGGGTACAGTAGCCAGGGTTCACAGTGGCCAAATCATCATGTCCATGCCCACCAACTTGCAGAGCAAGGAGCATGTGATTGAGGCCCTACACAGGGCCAAATTTATGCTCCAGTACCCTCAACTCCAGAAGATCTACATCTTCAGGAAATGGGGATTCACCACATTTTAATGCAGATGTAGTTGAAGACATGACTGAACGCTTATCCCACATGGCTGTGGGGTCAAAGATACCCCTGATCATGGCCCACTGAACAAATGGTGGGCCCTGCCCTCATGAGAGCCTCAGCGCTGTCCCTCCTGTGGTTATGCCCACAAATAAATCCTACTTTTGATCCAGAAAAATTTTTTTTTTTAAGATTGATTTATTTTTGCATACAAGCTGGGGTACAGACCAGAGGTGTGGGGCAGTGAGAGGGTTCACCAGAGACAGAATGGAGAGCAGCACAGGCAGAGTGACGGAAATACACTGCTGAGGGGAGCAGCGGGTGAAGCAGGAGAGGTCTGCCGCACCATGTGGGAATCTCCCTGGCCGGGCGTCGAACTCGCGTCGCTACTGCCGACAGCTCCACAGTGCAGCGCTTAATCGCTGTGCCACCAGGGAGGCCCGATCCAGAAATGTTTTTAATATAAAAACTGAAAACAGATCTTGAAATTTAAAAAATAAAACAAAATGAAAATGCCTATTTTGTTGATTCTGTTTTCACCTGAGGCTCACCTGGTTTGCTGTGCGACAAACCTAGGGCTGAATTACAGGTAGTTTAGTTCGTATGTGATTTGTATTTCACCTGTTCATTTTAAGTCAGTAGTTTATAACACTGTTTGGTGTTTAAAATCCTGTAAGTGATCTCATGCTATATCATAAATTATAATCCTAGTAGTATTGTATTTTGTATTCTGGGCCCTAGGAAATGGATTATAATTCTAGTGGAATAAGCTTGATTCCTGGGTCCTGAGAACTGATACCATGATACAGGAGAAATAAAATGTTTACTCTTTTATTAGATACTGGACCAGTTCTAAATTAAAATTTGAAATTGGCACTTTATTGTTAATGTTTTCCTGTTGTCATTTCTGACTCCACCTTTCATGTTTTAGCTCTCTCGTTTTATAAGAATCCTGTATACTCTTACACTCTTCTTGTCTCAGTCTTTATATACATTGGCTTTTTTCCTCTCAGAGGTAATCCAAAATACCATTGTTCAATCACGTAATAAAACTAATCTTCTTACCTGTATGTTGACTTAAACAGAATTATCAGTCCTGAGTTATTACTGAACTATAACTGATGTGAGCCTGCCAATCGTTGCAGTTGACTGAAAGAGGGAAAAAAAAAGGTTTTTATTTCTATTTGTGGAATTTCAGGCTAATGTATAAGGGAGTGAAAAATAATTGCAGAATTGTGAGTTATTAAAGTAGTTGACTCTAGGTATTGAAGAACTCTTTGACTTTTTGTTCTTTTGAAACTTGATAACTTTACAAACATTCTTCAATACATTATTTTGTAGTTGCCTCTGATTATTTCCCTAGAGGTACTAACAAAATATACACAAACCATACTTTACAAAACATATAAATGGAAATCTGTTTGCTTTGTAGTACTAGTCCCTTTGTAATTCTTTTCTCCAGTAGGTTGTAAGCTTCAGTGGATACAAGCAATTTTGTTCCCTGCTGGATTCCCAGCACTGAATGCACTGTTTGACACATGAATTAATGAACCCAGGGGTTCTCTAAAAGATTAACATTGATACCTGTGGTTTTGATTGCAACAGCAACAGCAGGAATTCTAGTGAATGTGTACAGAAACAGGAACTGATTGTGTGTGTATATTATTTAGGTCAGGGGCCACCTACAATTTCTTTTTATATTTGAATTCCTAGTCATTTTAATACTGAAGTACAGTGACTAAGATATAAAATATTAAAGTTGTGAAACAACTTGGAAAATCAGAGAAATTCCTTTCCTACAAATCTTTCAAACTGTAAGAGTTCTTTTTTTAAAAGATTTATCTATTTATGCATACAAGAACTGGGGTGTAGGCCAGAGGTGTGGGGTGGTGAGAGGATTCACTAGAGACAGAGTAGGGAGCAGAGCAGACGGATTTACTGAAGTACACTGCTGAGCGGAGCAGTGGGCGAGACAGGAGAGGTCTGCTGTGCCATGTGGGAAGCTACCTGGCCGGGAATGGAACTCGTGCTGCAGTGGCTATGGATAGCTTCATAGTGCTGAGACCTAACTTGTTGCGCCACCAGGGAGGCCCCCGAACTAAAAGACGTCTGACTTTAGTTTCTGTTTTTCTATCATATGACAGCCTTGCTCTTCTGTTTTTCTCAAATTTTAGATTCTTCTAAAGTGAACATTATGCTGTTTATTAAATTCAAAATCTGGCCTACTTCAGCTATTCCTTTGTTTGCTTACGCAGGTGGTGGCAGGTATGTTCCAGGCTCATCATCAGTATCATCTAACACAGTGCCTGCAGCAGATCCTTTTACAGGTGGGCTGTAGTTTTTATGCCTATATTTCTCTTCACTAAATGAACAGCATTTTGTGTGTCAGAGCTATCTTCCAATAACTGATAGTTCCCTTAAGTGTATTTCCAGTTTTGATGGGTTTCCTTTCACTTCTAATTTTGCTTTTTCCCAGAGGAATTTTGTATCTTTCCTCATGATTTTTAAAAACCTATTCTTAGAACTCATCATTTTTTTCAGTGATCTTTCCTAAAGAGCAGAGTAGTTTTTAAAGTGTAGGTTTCAGAGTCAGATAGAACTTGGTTCAAACTCTGGCTCTACCACTTACTTGCTATGAGAAGTTGGCAAGTTGTTAACCTGTCTAAGCCTATTTTTTTAATCTGTGAAATCAGATATTAGGGGAACTCACCACCCATGATACAGCGTGAGTGCTCTCATTGGCAAGATGTTGCCCATCACAAGCAGAGAAGGAGCCATATGCGTTCCTGATACTGGATGAAGCAATGCAGTCAAGAAGTCTGCCCAGGCATATTTTGCCATAGCATAGAAGACCAACTACTGCGGATTAGTGTTTCTAATCTAAGTTATTGTCCTTCATGAAGTCCTGAAAGTGTTGGTGTGTCTTTTCAAAGTGACTTTTTTTTTGCCAAAATATGCATGTCTCAGAATCTGATCTACTGGAAAAAAATTGCCAAACTTGGACTGTAATACAGCTGAAGAAGTCTGTATTCAGAATAGCTTTTGACTTTTTTTTTTTTTTTTTTTTTTTTTTTTTTTTTTTTTTTTTTTTTTTTTTTTTTTTTTTTTTTTTTTTTTTTTTTTTTTTTTTTTTGATGCTGTTGGATCTTCAAACTGAGTTCCTGGATAATTACCAAATTAGGGAAAAAATTCAGTGTTTCTGGTATTCATTGACTGTACAGACTCAGTACTGTGAGCTCTAAAAATCAATCAACATACAGCCTGGGTTGGTATTGTGAAGTTGTGATTGCTCTCAGTAATCTTCCTTTCTCTCATGAATGAAGTGGTAACCCTGATGCCAATAGCTGCACCTTGTGCATTGGATAACCAGTAAACTTAGTAGCCAGCTCTCAAGCTAAATGTGGTAGCACATTGACTGTGAAGGAATTCTTTGATGGCGTAATGCAGTTAGAAAGAACAGTAAGAATCTGAAGAGTAGATAAAGTGATGACTTTGATGATGATGCCCTAAAAATTAGAACAACAGAGTTCCAAGTCTCACTGGCGACTTTTTTTGGAACAGAAAGAACACACCGAGCTTCAAACAATACCAGCAAAATTAAGAGAACTCTTGGAACCATCCTGATGGCCAGCACGTCTCCCTGTTGCACAATGTCAGTAACTCAGAAGATGCAGTGACTATGGAGATATGCAAGATAGCATACTCAATGTCTAAGAGAATTACAGAATCGTTGAAATAACTGTGCCACAGTATTATAAGCAGCTAACATTTTAAGATTTGATAAAAATGAAATGTTATAATACATGTAAAGTGTTTAGCAAAGTACCTAGAATGTCTATAAACCCTCAATATATGTTAGTTACTATTGTTGATGTTATTGCCCCCAACTTTACCGGCAGCACTGGGCCAAAAAAGTTTCTCCACCTGGTTTACGTCTTCAGTTCAACCTTAATCTAATTCTTCTTTTTCTTATTTATGTGGTTCTCAAATGTCTAATGCCAATTAGAATCATTTGAGGTGTGTATTTAAATTACTCATCACAACGTCCTACCCACAGAAAATCTGATATACCAGGTTAGGAAAGAAGTTAAAAACACTTCATGCCCTGATTCTCATTCTTCTGATGAAATGATCTTGGGCATGGTTTGCTGTTAGGTAGTTTTAAAAATGCCCTGCATGTTTCGAAGGTGAAGCTAGTTTGGAGAACTACTGAGTTATGTATGCATTGAACAGGTAACTCTCATTGGGGTGGTCAAAGAACCATTTATAAAAGTGTTGGATTATACTCTGTCCATCGCATGTTATTCAACCTTCCTCTTGTAAAATATTATGAATAGTAATGGGTATGTAATATGTAAATGATTTTGTGCATTTAAGATGCTTAGCGTTCTAGTTCGCAGATAGTAAAATCTCAGAAAGTGTAAGTATTCAGTGTCATACCTTATTTTAATTAATCCTGTTTACATTTGTGGCTTTTGCTTACTTTTTCTTCATGTGTTAACCCTGTCCTCCCAACTCCTAGATACTAAGCTTGGACTAGAGTAAGCTTATCCAGGATGCTGGATAAGCACACATAAGCTTATCCAGGATGCTGAACATCTCTAAATCCTGGGGACTTTCTACACTTGTTTTTCATGTTCCTTTCTTCTCATTGTCAATGAGATAGCCACAAAAATAATCTCAAGTATGGGACTAAGCTATTGCTGCAGCATCCCAAACACTATAGTCTCATTTCTGCTCATTTTATGTACCACTGTTCCCATTTATTTCAATAGAATGGTGTTCATATTTTCATAATGAACACCTTTCAATATCTCACCAGTCCCTGATGCTTTTATAATTCATTAAACTTCTACAATTATGCATAAATTCTCTGCTGCTTATTTTGTAACTTGAGAATTCCTTTTTTGTAATTCTGACACAAGGCACTAACTCTAAGTTATAGGCACTATTGTAAGCATTTTTATGTATGAAATGTACAGCCTAATACATATGTAAAGGTGCCATCCTGAAGTGTGATTAGTAATGAAAATAGGTTCTGTGTAAAGAATAAACAGTTTGAACTTTATAATTTGTAGTTATCTTTCTTACTAGGATTATTATTGCATTTTAGGTGGTGGTCGTTATGTGCCAGGTTCTGCAAGTATGGAAACTGCTATGCCTGGGGTTGATCCATTTACAGGTAAACGTTTCCTTCCTCTCTTCCTCCCTTCCTCCCTCCCTCCCTCATATTGGAACTTCTATTTAAGGAAAGATTAAGAAATTGATGTCTTTATCATGCCGGAGAACTCTTCATAGTAAATCAGGACCAAACTTCTTGATTTGGCTTTTAGAGTATTCTCAGAATTGTGTCATCACTGCACATTAAAGTCATCTGGGAGTTTTAAAAAGTCCTCAGTCTGATCCCCAGAGGTGTTCACTTGGTCTACTACTGCTCTGGAATGATGCTATGGCAAGGGTACTTTTATAATCTAATGTGAGTCTGCTATGCAGCCAGGATCGAAAACTGCTGTTCTACCTTAAATCTGGTTTCCTCACTACCCTTACAAAGTCTGAGTTTATTCCATGTTTCCCCCGTCATTCTTAGTTTATTGAAAATATTATTCACTATGTTACACATTGTTCTTTTTAAGAAGATTTAGAAAGGAATTTGCTTTAATCATTTAGGCCTAGAATATTTAGCCTTTTCCTGAGCAACTAATTTTTTTTTATCCTTAGTATCTAATCTAGAGTCTGACATATCTTGTTCATCATTGTTAAATATATCTACAGTCATGTTTTTCTCTGTATTGCCTGCCAGTAAAATGCAGAGCTGAATTGGTTCACCTTTTGCAAGTTTCACAGAACCTCTTGGTATATATTTTTCCTATTTAATGGTTACTGTATTTTCTATGGTATACACATACATATATAGACTATATATATTATTGAACATAATAAGATAAATGAAACTGTCACTCTGCTTTGGTGTGTGATTTTTATAAGCTAGTTTTTCATTGCAAAATTAACATTGGCTGGCAGTATTGAAGTATAACATTGTAATTAAGATTAAGGACTCAGGCATGAGAATGCTTAGATCCAACTCTCAATTCCATTACTTTCTAGCTATTTGAACTTGAGCAATGATTTGTTTCTGTGCCTACGTTTTTTCTCATTTGTAAAATGAGGTAATACCTGCCTCTTAGAGTTAATCACTTGGAACTATAATATATGTATTTGTATTACTTTATACAAAATAAGTTTGTGGTAATCATTAGCTGTACCCATTTTCCAGAAGTTACAGTATTTAACAGTAGGGCATATATAATGGATCTTCAGCTACTTTAGTCCATGTCCTTGTCATCTCTCAGTTAAACTCACAGAATAGTGGCCTCCAAATTGATCTCTCTGTGATCTGTACCTCAGCCAGCAAAACTTTTACAGGTTAACATACCTTACACCTCTACATTTATTAAAATCTTTATAAAGATTTCCCACTGGACATTTTTTCCTGTCTTGTATCACATTCACCTCTGCTTTTTTCCTGTCCAGACATCTGACCTGTATCAATTTCTTGAATATACCTGTAATTTTATGAGTTTTGTACATGCTGTTTTCTTTTGGAAATACTCTATCCTTTGCTTTGTTATTTAGAGCGCAAATTACTGTTTGTTTTCCCCCCTCCTTTTTTTGTTTTGATTTTGCAATATAGTATTTATTAGATGAACTCAGTGAAACTTCTCTGGACATTCAGATCTGTTCTTTATTAGATCACTGACTCAATCATATGTTCTCATTGCACCCTGTATTTTTCCTTTAAAGAACTTTTTGTTGTTCTTAGTCTTTTCAGTGATATTTGATTTGTATCCTCCTTACTGTAACTATCTCAGGTACTAGAATAACTTCATTCAAATTTGTGATGTGATGTGATAACATTGGTGAGGAAAAAACAACTGACTAGACTGAAACAATGTCTTTCCAGTGTGCACTAGTAGGAAGGGCATACTTATCTGTATACTGGAATGATTAAGAGTGCAATCAGTGTCTATACAGCTTGTATTGCATGCTTTGTAAGCGGTCAGAATTAATTTTGTGCATTTATCTCATCTTTTGCTGCATTTTCTGTTATACTCAGGACTTTAAAATATTTGATTGAAATATTTGCAAAATGATTTTACACTGGGACAAAAATTGAGTATAAAGATTTGAAATGTAAGTAAGGTGTAAATTAGATTTAAATTATAATTTAGCTGAAGTCTCTTTGTCCACTGAGTACTGCAGAATTTTCATACTGTGTCAGTTTTTTATTCATTGTCAGATAACTAAATTTCTGTTACTCTAATAGGGAATTAAGAAGTAGAAATGTTAGACTTAGAACCGTGATACTTCAGGGACATGTAACTTGAGGGAATTTATTAGAATGATTTAGAGAATGTGACAGTGCTGTTTACATAGATGGAATAAGCAATAAGAGACACTATCTTAAGAGATCAATATACTGTAGAGAAGATTGGAATGGGAAGTTTCATAATTGTTTTGTATTCTTTATTCTCTTAAAAATGTCTAATTTAGATTTAGTCTTAAATTTATCAGAGAAGTAGAAAACGTCAAATGGGAAAACACATTGGTTTACATTTAAGCTCCCATTCCAAAAACTAATATTTTTTATGTGAACAAATATAAACAGTACACAAAATCTTATAAATGGTTTTTCTTTTTTGCTGATTGCTTATTTATTGCATGAACTAAGTAGTTGTTATATATCTCAGTACTGAAAACCAAGTCATGAATTTTTTTTAAGATCTCATTTTGACCACTTGTTATGGTTTTCATTATTTTCTTTTCTATAAATAGGGAATAGTGCCTACCGATCAGCTGCATCTAAAACAGTGAATATTTATTTCCCTAAAAAAGAGGCTGTTACTTTTGACCAAGCAAACCCTACACAAATATTAGGTAAGTGTATTTTAAATAATTAATTTTTTCACATTTCCACAGATCCTTTGAGAAGCTTTAGACTGTTCTGAGAACTGGGTGCTTATAATAGACCCTTCTGTTGTGGTATTACATAAGTGTCAACTACAAAGACACAGCAACATACTTATAAAAACTAATGGACACTAATAAAGGGAGTGACACATAGGAGGGAAAAGGGTGAAAGGGGTACAGAGGGTGGCAGTGGGGAAAAAATATAGCTGCTATATTTTGCATTCCAAATATATAGTGAAAGAAGATTAAAATTTTTTTTTTTAGCACTGGAAAACTGCTTTCTTCCTCCAAAAAGTACACATTGTTGGTTTTCTCCAATGTTGTGGTGAAAGCCACCTATGAAAGTTATTTGTGTTCGTATTACAGAACAGAGTAAGTTCATCGAGGACATGAGGAATAGAAGGAAAGGCATTCCTCACAAGTTTCAGAAGTGCCTGACCTGCCAGAGAGGATAAGAACTTTGGCATGGTTGAACCAGAGAATAGAGGCAGGGGCAAGAAATTGCTCAGAGGACTTGGTTGAAGAGACTCCAGAATGTTGACATTAATCTTGAAGGGATGATGACTGTTAATGCTCCCCAGAAAGAGCAGAGATGGCTCTTAGGTGAATCAGCTCTGACATTATAGACAGCATAAAGTCCAGCTCTACTCACCTGGATCAACATTTTATGGAAAGAATTAGGATCTCCTCACTAGCTCAAGGCTGTTTCTTATCTAGTAGGGTGCAGGGTGACTACATAAGGAGCTGGAAGAGCTGTTAGAATTTGGGCTTTGCCAGAAACTTAACTTGCTGGAATCTGGTGGGAATCACTCTGCAAGGGGAAAGCCAGGGGTCTCCAGTTCAGATACTTGGGCTAATTTCCTTGTGGTTCATGACATCTGCCTCTGGACCTTTGTACTTACTCTTGCCTGCCTAAAGCAGTCTTTTCCTTTTCTAGCTCCTTGAACCCCTTAAACTCCCATGAATCCTTCAGGTCTTAAAAAAATAGAAATGGTCTAAGACTACTACTCATTCTGGTGGCCACAAAAATACATTGAGAATTAATTGAGATATGATAACACTCATGTTGGAATATAATATGGGGCTTTTTTGGTCATTTTTATCCTTCAATCTATTTTATAATAAAATCACTTAGAAGTATGTACTTATTTGCTTTATTTTGAACAAATAGAGAAGTCTATGTATACTTTTAGCAAGCTTAACAGTTTGCTTAACTTATTACAAATCTGCAGGGTCTCTTTTTGTATTTTTTGAATAAACTTTGCTTTCAGTAATGATTGATAAAGATTTATAAATTTGGACAGTTAATTTTGTATTTTTGTTTTTTTTTTAAGTTTTATTTGGAGTTTTTTTTTTAAGCCTTTTGTGATGGAAATTGGGATTTTTTTCTTGGAGATAAAGATTTTTGAGATAACAGTTGTTAAATGACATAGTAGCAACAATGATAATAGGGATGCTGATATTGAAGAGGAATGTGAAGGGTTTGAAAGAAACCATCTCATGAAATGTGAATATGCTGGGAAATAATTTCCATTAAATCTTCTTTAAAGTGATATCAAATAACAGATTATTTGATTAACACTTGGTAGAAGTTGACATAGTTGGCTAAAAGTTGTTACATGTTTTCTTTCTCATTGAGAAGATAGGGAATTGACTCACTTGGGTATGTATGACATGATTTTGTTTTGAAACCATTCATGATTACAAATATATTTTATTTTTTTAAAGATTTATTTATTTATGCATACAAGCTAGGGTGTAGGCCAGAGGTATGGGGTAGTGAGAGGACTCACCAGAGACAAGAGTGGAGAGCAGGACAGGCAGATTGGCTGAAGTACACTGCTGAGGGGAGCAGTGGGCAAGGCAGGAGAGATCTGCTGCACCATGTGAGAATCTCCCTGGCCAAGTATCGAACTCATGCTGCAGTGGCTCTGGATAGCTTCACAGTGCTGTGCTTAACCCATTGTGCCACCAGGGAGGCCCACAAATACGAAATACTTTAAAACTTATTTGGAGCAAAAGGCTTCAGAAGACCTTAGACAGTAACAGATGAAGTAAAAAATTTTTTGTTTCCTATGCTATGTTCAGCTTAAAAATACTAACAGGACCTTCTTTATTTTATGGGCTTTGATTATAGCTATAAAAAAAGTCTTACCTCCCATGGTATATAGTGAAATACTTTTATAGAATATTTGGTATTCTGTCTGGCTGAGAATTTTGAAGATTTGGTTTTTGGTTCTAGGTAAACTGAAGGAACTCAATGGAACTGCACCAGAAGAAAAGAAGTTAACGGAGGATGATTTGATACTTCTTGAAAAGATATTATCTCTAATATGTAATAGTTCTTCAGAGAAACCCACAGCCCAGCAACTTCAGATTTTGTGGAAAGCTATTAAATGGCCTGAAGGTACAGATACACTTTTTAAAATGTAACTTGAAAGCATATCTTTATATTTCTGGTGTTTCTATATTAAATGAAAGCAAAATGGGTACTTGAAATTGACATTGTAAAAACCCTCACAAAAGGCATTCATTTTATCTCTGTAATTCAAAGTCTTGTTTTTGGTCACATCCCTATGAGAATGTGAAAGTAATGTATATTGATCCCCATACTTGTGTCATTTTGTATAGTGTTTCAGACTATCTGTAGATCCTCATGCAAGCCATGCAAGAAACTGATCAGTTAACCCCGGGCTGCAAATGTTTGTTATAAGTTTTTTCTTTTTTGTAAATTCAGTTAAATCTTTTAACTCCAAATTGTCCTTTCCCCTATTAATTTTTCATGCTATTGATTTGTTGGCGGAAAGAAGCCATTTGTCCTATAAATGTTCCATACTGTGGACTTGGCTGAACACTTTATAGTATTTCTCTATTGCTGTCGCTCTTGCTATAGAGTCTATACATATAGAATACATATATCAGATTCTATATAAATTCGGTTCTAGTATAAGTTTTGTTTTTGAGTGACTCTTCTTTCTTGGTGATGGTGTCTACCCACTTCCTTGAATATAAAGCTTTTCACTAACCTGTACGTGTTCTATTAGCATTTGTCAACTTGAATTCTTTTATAATGAACCTTCCTTTCTTCAATTCTTTGGTCTTGTGAGGGGATTTTTGAAAGCAAAGTTCCATTCCCATTTGTTTCACAGGGATTTGTATTGTGTGTCAGGCTATTTGATAACCCAGTAGAGTTTACCTTATTTTTAAGCATATATGATAGTTTAACAATACATCAGTCTATAAAGAAGAAAAAATAGCACAAGTTTCAGAAAGAAATGCATTTCTTAAGGCAAGCACATGATTTTTAACATGTTTTGAAATGGTCATGTTAGTTTTGTGACAAGAACTTGAAATCCTTAAAAATTGAGTAATTGTCATAGGAATTTTTTGGTATTGCATAACATTAGTGACTTTCTCTTTTTAATAGATATTGTCTTTCCTGCACTTGACATTCTTCGGCTGTCAATTAAACATCCCAGTGTGAATGAGAACTTCTGCAATGAAAAGGAAGGGGCTCTGTTCATCAGTCATCTTATCAGTCTTCTGAATCCTAAAGGAAGGCCAGCAAACCAGCTGCTTGCTCTCAGGACTTTTTGCAATTGTTTTCTTGGCCAGGCAGGACAAAAGCTCATGATGTCCCAGAGAGAATCACTAATGTCCCAGGCAATAGAACTGAAATCAGGGAGCAATAAGAACATTCACATTGCTCTGGCTACATTGACCCTGAACTATTCCGTTTGTTTTTATAAAGACCATAACATTGAAGGGAAAGCTCAATGCTTGTCAGTAATTAGCACAATCTTGGAAGTTGTACAAGACCTAGAAGCCACTTTTAGACTTCTTGTGGCTCTTGGGACACTTATCAGTGACGATTCAAATGCTGTACAATTAGCCAAGTCTTTAGGCGTTGATTCTCAAATAAAAAAGTATGCTTCAGTATCAGAACCAGCTAAAGTAAGTGAATGCTGTAGACTTATCTTAAATTTACTGTAACAGTGGGGAGGAGGGGCTAAGATTTTAAATTGATTAGTGTCTCTTTTTCTCACGTTTTACATGACTGATTGCAGATGATTAAAAAAAAGAATGCTGTGGATTAAGTAAAATTTCAGATCTTGTAAAGTGGGGGTGGGAAGGGAAACAAAGAAGAAATAAAATTTTTGCACTGATGAACTGTGAGATTTCCCTGTGTAATGTGGGTGGGTAGGTTTCTCAAGTGTAAGAAAGACTTTAAGAATGAGCTGTAATCAACAACGCTACAAAAACCAAAGTGGCATAATTCCTTTATTCTAGCCACATGAGAAGACAAAGGTTTTGTTTGTATAATTACTTTTACTTCTTACATACCTCAAATTGTTACCTGGTGATGGTTGTCTTTAATTTCTGCTCTACCCATTTTAATTGCTTAATTTTTAATAGTGCTAGTACATTTCATGGTCTTTTTGGAAAGTACTTTACGCTATTTTTAAATTTTGTTATACATCATTCCATATATTGAAGATAATTTCTTCATTTAAGTCTTCTGTGAATAGAAAGTGTATTTAATAGCTCACTTTTAGATGAAGTAAAAACCAAGCTATGTTAGATGTGTATCACTGACGTCAGGCTTATAATACTATTTCTCTTAACCTTCAGTACTAGAAATAACCCATTTCAGTTTTGACATTTGTTCGGTTTTGGTTATTCCCATTATCTCAAAAAGAATTTGGAATGGGTTGAATTTTATCAGGTACTTTTGTGATAAGTAATAAGTAAGAGATAAGTATAAGACAATGCTATTTCCAAGTCCAAAACCAGTCATATGAAATTAGTATTTTTGAGTCCTTAAGATAGTCCAGACATAATGCTAAGCACTTTGATATTTGATTCTCCAGATCCCTTAAATGAATGATGTTCTCTGTTTCCCAAAGTAAAGAGAGTGGGATAAATCATGATAGGAGGAAAAAAAGTCTAAGAAGGCTATACTTATTAGAGAGGGGGGTCACAAATTTGTCTCTGAGCTTACAAAGAAGGCACAATTACATTAATTACAGAATTTATTGTGTCCATGGAAACTTTAAGTATAACTTTCCTATGTTAAAAGTGAGAAAGCTCTTTTTACAAAGAAGACTTTGCCTAAAATAATGAGCGGCACTCTCAACATTTATGATACATACAGCCATAATTTCCAATAGGGGAGAAAAAGGTTCCCATAGGCTAGATTAATGCAAGGGAAAAAAATTTGGAATGTAAAAAGAAAATGTAAAATAGAGATGGGATATGCGTATTTTACTATGAATTAAATTGCAACTTTCTGGTGTGTATCCAGACTTAAATATTCTGTTTGCTGATTTTATTAGCAACCTGTGCCTTACATTTTTGTTGAATTGGCATTTAGGTGGTTAAGTAAAAGTTAAATGGTGAAGTTAAGCTTTTAATCCAGGTCAGCCTGGCTTTACACTGCTTTCTTGTTAACATGTCAAGTCCAGCATGCCATTTTAAGTACAAATAATTGATCTGCAATGCTTTGAAGTACTTGGTACCTTTGAATAATGATAGCACAGAGAGACTTGGTTAAGATATGAGGTTCCTCTCCAAAATGTAAGGGGTGACAATTATAAACACTTTGCTACCTATTAGTTTACAAGTTTCTTTGTAACAATTTTTATTATACCATTATTTCATGTTTAATGAAGACAAATTACAAAATAAAGTTTAGCAAAAGAGATAAAAGTACCACTTACAAATATCGAAACATACACTTATTTTCTGAATATAAGAACATATTTGTTGGATAAAACATATACATCAAAGAAAAACTACCTATAACCCTACTACCCAGAGAGTACCATACTTAATCATGTGGTATTAATAGATATGTAAATATATTTTAAGGGATTATATGACATTGTTCATTAGCCTGATTTTGAAACTTAACAAGTACATATGCTTCCACCTTACACACAGATGTAGTCATTTTCTATAATTAATTATTCCCCATATTTACCTATTAAGCAATGCTGTAATGAGTCTCACAAGGGTCTTACTAGTTTTGCAGTTTCATAACTATTACTATCCCTAATTTTATTTTTTTAAATAGGTTAAGGTGTTTTTTTTCCTAATTAGGTTAATTTATAATTAGCAAGGCAGTGAAATTTTTTATCTACCTCATTCTTTTAAATGAGGGAAGCACAGCTAAAAAGACTCTTAACAAAGATAATTCTAGTGATAAAATTATGAGGGAACACATAGTTACTCCAATTACTGTCATGGATGAATGTCATAAGAAGGGAAAAGGGAGTTTTAAGGAGGAGTTGGATAAGTCCTACAGGCGGATGTTGGTCCTAGGGCTAAGATGAGGTGCTGGAACTTAAAACTTGACCTCGAGGTTCTTCACCACATTGTAAAAAAATCAGGAAAGTGAAATGTTCAAATGGCAAGGATGTTTTAAACAGGTTTTAAAGTATATGGTGTACAAATATTTAAACTGTGGTTTGCAACTTCAATTAAATGTTAAGTAGCATTGCAAAGAACAAATTTAAGCTAGATAGGATGCAATGTGCGATTTTATGCTTGTTCTAACTCCAAAAGAGGTCAAATAAAACTTACATGACAAGTCAGTGGTAACAAAACAATAGTGAAGAGAAGCTATTTAATCATATTGACAAAACAATATCAGTAAGGAGAAAAATAATTGGTAGCCATTTCACTTTATTGTAACTATGGTGATTGGTGGTAGCATGTTAACTTGACATCTAGCATGGAATAAGGTGGCCTGAAAAGCCTTTAAGCCATGTCTCTTTCATTTTTACATCATCAAAGGAAGTAATAAATTCAAGAAATGTTTGCTTATTTCTATATGATTTAAATCTATCAATTGTAAAAGGAATTAAAGGTGTTTAATATAGCAAAAGAGTACTGGCTTTGGAATTGAAAAGGCTTACATTTCAAAGACATTTCTACCACTTGATAATGGATTAAAGTTTGTTGCTTAATCTCAGCCTCAGTTTAATCATCTGTACATTTGGGATGTCCTAAAGTAGAATGAAATATTTACATAAAAGCCTAGCAAAATATTTGCAACATAAGTACTTACTAAGCATTCCTTTCAAATGTAACATAAGGCACCCATCTTTAATAAGAAAAGTGATTGCTGTGTACAAAGAACATTCAAAAGGGGAGGAAGTATTAAATCTCACTGTTAAGGAGGTAAAAAAATGCCCGTGGTAGGTGGAAAGCAGTGATTATGATTTTTTTAATAAAATTGGTTGTTTGGAACTCTAAACACAAGTTTGGAACTTAAGCTGTGTATATATTACAATGCCACAGAAACTTATTGTGAAATAGGTGATTCTGTTGGAATTTAAGAATCACAGCTACTAAAACCTTTGCTTGAATATTGACTGACATCAATTTTAAAAACCCTTCTCGTGGCAAGCGGAGAAATATAGGGAAAAGGGCTCTAGAAATTCCATTTGGTTAACTAAAGTCACAATAATGCTGTGTAACAACAAACAACAAAAGCAATAGCATTCATTTAGCTCAGTAGTTACAAGATTGGGATTCAGTGATCCTGGTTGGGTTCATATCTGCTCAGGACTTTGCTCTAGGCTGGTCTTGACTAGTTAGCTTTATTGGGACAACTCAGCTTTATTTTTCTCGCCTCTCCTGGGTTTTAAAGTTTATCTTTGACCCTTTGTTTGGTTTCTCTATATTTCACATATAAGTGAAATCATCAGTATTTATCTTTCTCCTGTTTTACTTTCCTTAGCATAACAGCCTATTTTATACTAAAGTATTGACTATCTTATGTAATTTATTGACTACTGTACTGAAGGTGAAAAACAGAATGGGTGAATGGTTTCTCACCATTAATGAACACAGCTGAAAGCACACTGGGCCTGAAGAATATCTGCCGAACTAAAAATAACTGCTTGATGATGGGGATGCTAACAGCCACATGGTGATCAATTTTTCACTCTTCTGATGAGGTTCCAGAATAACTGGTAGAAGTCTATCTACTGTTGTGATCCTGGGTTGACTGGACAACCTGCAGCTCACGCCCGCATCACTGCAGAGTGACAAGCCTGCAAAAAAATCAAAATTCCAAATCTGAAATAATATGTATCTCTTTTGCACCATTGTAAAATATATACACATAATGAATTGTGAAGCTGTAATACCGAAACAATGTAACAACAAATCAATAAAATCACATTTTTAAAAAATTTCTTACACACTTCTTAGTAAAAATTTGTTGAATGAGTGAATAGCAGCATAGTTTCAGGAGGTTCAGGATTATGTGAACTTAATACATCATGGGAGTAAAATCTAGTAAAATGAATAGCTGGAAAATACAGACTGTCCAATTTATGACTTAGTGAGTTTAAATTTACCATGGCTTGTGTTCAGAGCTGAAATCCTACAAAGCAACTTACAAAATCTAACACAAACCCATGATGCACTGTCAATTTTCAAAAATTCAAAATTCCTGTCTGTCATGCGTTCTGTCTAGGGAATACATAATCTCCAGAAGTATTCCCTAATTTTTTTTTCTTTTTCTCTTCCATTGCTGCCCTCACTTACAGTTGCTTTTTCTTTTTCATTTCTTGCATCCAATCTCTTTGTGAGACTGGCACAGGAATCTCCTGGTCAGTTCCCTGCATGCAAACTCTTGTTTTCCTCTCCTTCAAAAATCCAGGATTTCTCAGACTACTGAAAAGGTAGTTTTTGAAGAAGGGAAAGAAAAGACAAGAACACCGATATGCCAGCAATATTTTATTCCTCTTCCCCTGTCCCATTTCACCAATACAAAAAATAAATGTGCATTTATAAGGTCAACACACTGATTTCAGGCGATAAATGGTTAAACTTGTTACCCGACCACTTAATGAGGAGGACATAGTGTTACATCACTGGAAACATATTCAACATGTAAATGAAGAATGCAAGTTAAAACTCTGAAATTATCACAAATGAGAACAAAAAATTTTCAAAAGATTTCAGTGTAGGGGCCTCCCTGGTGGCCGAACGGGTTAGCGCAGAGCTGTGGAGCTGTTGGCAGCTGCAGCATGAGTTCATGCCTGGAGGGGAGACTCCAACCTGGCACAGCAGACCTCTCCTGCCTCATCCGCTGCTCCCCTCAGCAGTGTATTTTGGTGGATCTGCCTGTTCACCTCACTCTGTCTCTGGTGAACCCTCTCACCGCCTCATACCTGTAGCCTGCACCCCAGCTTGTATGCAAAAATAAACATAAATCTTAAAAAAGATTTTAGTATATGATGGGGGGCATTTTTAGCGGGCTCAGTCCTTCTTCAAAGGAATTCAGAAAGTAAGATGCTGATATCCTATGATCAATTCCCATTTTGGGTACAAAATAAGTAAGGAAAATAATGTGACTCTTTTTCTTAAGGTTTTTATAGCTCCATTATTCTGAAACTTGACATAAACGCCAGCATTTAAATATAGAGAAACATTAATCCAGCGCCCTTAGAAATGAAAAAAACAATGCCATAGAAATTAGTGGGGAATAATAAGGAAGCACAAAACACTTTTTGCTATACAATTCTCTAAATTCATAAAAAAAAATACTCATGTGATTAAATTCTCTATTGTTACAGCGTTTAGTGTCTTAAAGATTGGAAAGAAATGAAAACAAACATTCAGAAACTACGTTTATCTTACCATGTCACGGCGTAACGACAACGTTCGAAAAAGCAGTATCAATAGGGCAAATAATCGCTGTATAAAGCTCCACCTCCTCCCTCTGCAAAGGTGGAAAATTAAACGAAAACCAACTACAAAGGCAGCTAGCTCTTCCGCAAACAAAAACTGACGTCCTCACTAGCAGAAACAGCGTGATTGGTCCCGGCGTCTTCAGAAACGTCTCTAGGCTGTGCGACGAGGCCGGAAGTGACGCAAAATCTGCGACTCCAGTGCCCGCCACCACCGGAGCGGGTTTTTGGTCGCTCCAGAGACTGGGAGGTTTCTTTGGATGGTTGCAGCGGCGTGATCATGACCGGAAAGAAGTCTTCCCGGGAGAAACGGCGCAAACGAAGCAGCCAAGAGGCGCCCGCGGCTCCCGCGGCCCCGGACGTGGTACCCGCCCTCGCCAGCAGCGGCAGTGGAAGCACCAGCGGCTGCGGGAGCACTAGCGGCTGCGGGAGCGTCAGCTGCTGTGGGAACACCAGCTTCACTGGAAGTGTAGCGGGCGGTGGGAGCAGCGTAGAACGCAGCGAGCGCAGGAAGCGGAGGAGCACGGACTCTTCTTCCAGCATCTCGGGCTGCCTCCAGCAGGTGCGTGCGCACTCTGTCGCAGCTTTTCGCAGCTGCTGCCTTGTCGGAAGAAGGCGGGCCGGGGGCAGATTGTGATAGCGGAATGGGGTGCCCTCTGTAGCGCCCTGTTAGAACTCCGATTCCACGGTTCCAGTCGTGTTTGAGATTCAAGCACCTACGTCCCGGTAAACCCCCTATCCCATGTCTTGAACTTCAAGCTTCTGGATGTGCTGATCACCTAACTCGTTTTACTTTTGGCACTTTTCACTCTGCTCTCTGTCTTCATGAAAAGTATGGGTCCGGAGCTAGCCTTAAATGCCCTTGAGAACCACACTTTACTTTGCTCTTAATTTTCACCTTTTAGTAGATTATTATTAACATTGCAAGACGAGAAAGTTGAGATTCAGAAGTTAAGGATGTTAACCCATACTCACAAAATTGTTAAAAACTCCTACATTGAAATCCAGTTTCTGACTATAAAAGCCATGTTTATGTTCCATCAACCAGCCAAGATACCACTGTTTTAAAAAATTGTGTGCTTATATTTTATATACTATAAAATAAATGCATGAGTATGTGCTTAAATCTCAGTATCGGATAAAGGGAAAGGCGTGGACGTGTTTTTAAACCTCCCCACTAATAGTTTGATAAACCATTTCTTCATTAATTCTTGTCAGATACATGTTAAGTCTATACACGTAAGCTTTACTGTTATAGCAACCTCGCCTTCCATTGAATTGGATGATACTACTGTATAGGGATGAAATCTTTCTATACACCGTGCTTTCTTTTTTAATAGTGTCTACAAGATAGTATCTTCTTTAATGAATATTTAGATTTTCAGTTTTGTTGCAGTCATAGAATTAACATGAAAATGAACACCCCTGTACATACATCCTGTGCAAGAATTAGTTCAGCAAAGTCACATAATGAATGTTGCTGTGTAAAGTTTATATGTTAAAAAATATTTGGTAGGTATCAACCAATTGCTCACCAAGGAAGGCTTTATATTTCAAACGGTATATAAAAATATCCATTTCTGCATATTTGCATTATGCCCATTTTAAACCTTTTTTGTCAATTTATTGGGTGAAATTGCTGCACTTGTTTAAATTTACATTATCCTTGTTAGTAATGAGAGTGAATGTTTTTATATTTTTATTTGCCATTTGATGCCGCCTTATGTAAATTGCACATACACAGCCTCTATTCAGTTTTGTTAGATGCTCTTCAAGTTCTTATTGGTAAGTTTTAACTGTGCATAAAGTTTTGGTTCTAATCCTTATGTAAGATATTTTGGAGTGGTTACTGTGATTTTTATACAGAGACTAGATCTTTTTCATTGCCTTCTAAATTTTTTGTGTTTAGAGAGGTCTGTCTTATTCCAAAATTATAAAACTATTCTGTATTTTCTTCTAATATTTTTTAATGGCATAGCTCTAAATTGGCATAACAAAAGCATCCATGACTGTTTATGTATTTTCTTGTACGGTAGCCTCACTGTTGTTAGTTTCAAACCAATTCTTAGAAAATGGCTACTAAGGGGCCTCCCTGGTGGCTCAGTGGTTGAGCGCTGTGCTGTGGAGCTGTTGGCAGCGACTCGAGTTCGATGCCCAGCCGGGGAGAATCCCACATGGTGTGGCGGCCCTCTCCTGCCTCGCCCTCACCTGCCTCGCCCGCTGCTCCCCTCAGCAGCGTATTTCTGATCTGCCTGTTCTGCTCCCTACTCCATCTCTGGTGAGCCCTCTCGCCGCCTCGCGCCTCTGACCTGTACCCCAGCTTGTATGTATAAATAAATAAATCTTTAAAAAAAAAAAGAAAATGGCTACTAACAGTGAGTTTTGACTCATCTTCAGTATTAATATTTCTCATTTTTTGTTCTTTTGTATTATCTAAGACTTAGCGTAGCATTGAACAGAAGCAGTGATAGTAGATTTTTTTTCCCCGTTTCTTTTTCTAGTGGGACCATTTCTAATATTCCATTAATCAGTATATATGTGCTATAGGTTCTGAACGATAACTTTTATCAAGTTAGAGAAATTATGTTTAATTACTAGCTCTCTAAGGGATGTAGAACTTGATCAGATGCTTTTAGGTCATTCTATTGAGATCAGCAGTTTTCTTTAATCGGATGATATAATTTAATATTAAGCCATTGCTAAATTAACTCATGTTGAACTCTCTTTGCAGTACTGGAATAAGCCCTGCATGTTTTGTGTGTTATGCACAGCTGGAATTCAACATAGTTACTTTTGTGTCAGAAGTAAAACCTATTTAGAATAAGAACTAAGCTTATTAGTTTAGAAAAAGTCTATATTTGGGTATGTAAATTACATCTTAGAATTCTTGCGAGTGCCCTTGTATCTGTTGTGTGTTGAGTTCCCTATTACAACATTTCTGGAAGTAGTTTTATAAAGGTATAAATAATGTGTATAGTCAGTAGTTGTAAATATATTGAAAGAGCTATGTAACCATCACTATAGCCAATTTAAAAATCTTTCTATCACACGGCAAAGAAATGCTTACAGCTAATACTTTTCTCCACCTGGTTCCGTACCTAGGCAACCAGTAATCTACTTCCTGTCACTTCAGCTGTATAGATTTCCCTGGTCTGGACATTTTGTGTGACTGGAAGTATATAACACATGGTCTTTTGTGAGTGGTTTCTTTCACTTAGTATAATGTTTTTTCAAAATTCATCCATGTTATAACACATATCAATACTTCGTTCTTTTTTTGTGACTGATTAAATTTCCTGAATGGCTATGTCACACTTGGTTTTTCCCGTTTATCACTTGAGGGACATTTGGATTGTTTCTACCTTTTGGCAGTTACGAATAAAGCTGCTGTGAACACTTGTGTGCAAGTTTTTATACACATATGATTTCATTTTCCCTGGCTTATATTATCTAAGAGTGGAATTACTGGATTATTTTATAGTTCTCTGGGAAACTGCCAAACTATTTCGCAGAGCAGCTATACCATTTTATTTCCTGATAGCAGTGAGTGAGAATTCCAGCTTCTCTACATCCTCACTAATGCATGAAATACTTTGCAAGCCACTTGAATAAGAGCTAATCTTCTTTACTTTTTACTTCTTTACTATGGTCTAATTACCATAGTATTTTTTTAAAAATTGCCTGTTTTTCACCTGCTTATTAAACAGTTTTACCAGGAAATGTAGCAAAGAAACCTACCTGGATATATCATTCAGGGAAATTTTTTTCCAAGGAAATGATTTTTGAATTGATCTCTGAATTTGTTAATCTTGAGAGGACAGTGTAGAATGGGGGTGGGGAGGAAATTTCGACTGTCACAGACAGCAGTATGAAAGTCCTGCCTTTATGAGGTAAGGGGAGAATAGGTTATATTTGAGTAATTCAAGGAAATCCATTTTGTTTATAGCATAAACAATGACCATGAAGACCCAGATTGGCTATATTACCTGAAGAGCAGTGGAAAATCACTGGAAGTCACACAAAACAAATTGAAGATACCTCATGTTAGCTGTAGGCAAATGATTATGGTATATCTTGGACTAGCATTAATGGCGGTAGTATTGGTGAGATGATGGAAATTTAGAAAATAGGAGGTATAATTGACATAAGTGTCTTAAATTGTCTATTTGAATTTGATTAAATTATGTAGCAGTTTTAAAAATGATACTAGTTCCTGGTAGGCAGTAGTACCTTACTATGTAATATTTGTGATTTATATCACTTTTTACTGCTATCCCATTTTATTATATGAATTTTAGAAGATTGACAATGCATACGTAATATTTCCAAGTGAATAGTCTACTGGAGAAATATTTTAATTCTTTAAAAGTCTAAAAATTGTAGGAAAATATTATGTATTGAATATATTTTCATTACTGTGTTCTAAGATATTTCTTTATATCAACTTACAGAGTTTATTGCAGTGTGGAGAGTAAGATCAAAGAATATTAATTAAATATTTTTCCCTTTGGCTTTAGATAAACAGTCTATGCAAACAAAGAATTTGGAAATGGTTAGAAAGGAATTTATTAAATTGAAGTCTGAATTATATACATATGCCATACATTTTAAGTAGTATTATTTAATTATTCTTTATCTCTTTTAATTTTAGGAAACCAAATATCTTTTGCCAACTTTGGAAAAAGAATTATTCTTGGCAGAGCACAGTGACCTTGAAGAAGGTGGACTGGACTTGACTGTGTCATTGAAGCCAGTTAGTTTTTACATATCTGACAAAAAAGAAATGCTTCAACAGTGTTTCTGTATCATAGGAGAAAAGAAGTTACAGAAGATGCTTCCTGATGTGTTAAAGGTACTTCCTGATATATGCTTCCAGACTTTCCACATGATTAGATATATACAAAACCTTTTCTGTGGCAGTTCCTTTACTTAATGCAGATTATAATTGGTGTTTTCAACTGAAGGAGACTACTTCAAAAATATATAAAAAAAGGATTTTGGAAAACCGTAAATGACCTTGTAGATTTAAAAATTTGCCAAGGGTAATTTACTGTATTTAAATAAGGAATTTATTGACCCTCTTATTAATTTTATTGAATGCAGGCATTGTTAGTAACTAGGAGCATGATGATTCTTTGCGGTGCTTTAAGAAATAATGTACTGCTGTGGAACCATACACATTGATGGTTGGCTATTGGGTTGTTGGAAAAGTCACAATGTATTTTTTCTGTTTTTCAAGCAAACATGCATCATGATTTTTCTGACAACCCAGTAGCTCATATTTCATTAATTTACAAATGTACTATTTTTGAAAATTATTCAGAGATGTACGCGGTACTTTAATTTTACAGTTGTGGAAATTGGGCTTAGACAAGTTAAACCCAACATCATATATTTAAGATGTATAAAACAGGACTTGAATATCTAAACCTTTAGAGGAGTTAACTAGCACAAATAGTCTGCTGTTGAACCATATATGGATATCGGAACCTGACATACTCTTTAGTTCATTCTTTTATAATAAACTGTCTATTCCCATTAACTCTGTAAGTATAATGTTCACATGTTAACTAGCTGTTTTACAGATAACATCCCATAAAAGAATTTATGTGGTTTTAATGTAAAATTTTATTAACCAAACTTTTTTGGATTGCTGTTTTCTAATTACATTAGTGCTATGTTACATAAATGCATTTTTTTAAATTCATTTTCTTTAGAACTGTTCAGTAGAAGAAATTAAAAAACTATGCCAGGAACAGTTAGAGCTGCTATCTGAAAAAAAAATCTTGAAGATTCTTGAGGGTAAGAATACATATTTCTACATTTTGATAACATTAGTTAACGCTATATTCAGCAAAATCCTAGGTATATATATTTTTTCCTTATTTGAAATTTATTTATATTTCATTACTGAGTAATCATTGAAGAGTATTTTTACTTCTGTTTGTGCTAAGAAATATAATTCACATAATTAGAATAACATTTTAAGAATGGACTTTTTGATGATGTATGCATGCTTTTCCCAAATCAAGCATACAGATTAGAGTATAAGTTTATACACAATAATAAATTGAAATAAAATGTTTACCTAAAATGCTATAAAAAATTAACTTTTGAGAAGACAGAGACTTCTCTTACAATTATTTTTTATTTTCTTCTCTATATTCTTAATTCTTTGGTTGCCTGTTTCTGCTCTAATGAGAACTGGATACTGAATTAGAAGAATTTCTTAAAATTTGCCAACATTTATATTTTGCCTGAACTGTCACTCCTCTTTATGATACTATTACCTGTAGAATTTTGTATTTTTTATCTATTTTTTTCCTTTTGTAGCTTTACAAGGATTTGAACTTTAGCATCGTAAGAGAAGCAGCAAGAATGGAGACTTTCAATTTCTACAGATAATATCTTTTTTAAATAAAATGGTTTAGTGGAACTTGCAATTGGCATAAGATGTATACATGTGTGTATAGTCTGAAAGTATATGTACATACTCCATCTTGTGTGTGTGTGCATTTAAATAATAGATAACAGGGAGGCAATAAGAAATACCTAATAGTCATTAAAAACTCGTTTTAAATACAAGCCATTAAAAATGTCATCTTTCAACAACTATATAGTGCTTTGAACTACATCATTTTTAAAGATAACAACCTTTTGTATAATGATTTTGACTTTTTTTAATGAGCATGCTTTCAGTTTTATTTTATCTTATTTATAAGGTGACAATGGTGTGGACTCTGATATGGAAGAGGAGGTAGATGAAGGCTCTAAGTTGGGATCTGATTTAGTCAACCAGTAAGTTAAAGTTTCATTTTCATTTCAAAATTTCTTTGTTATTCCTTCAGCAATTACTTACCTCAAGAATGTGCTTGTTTTCCTGTGTTGTATTTATATGAACCAGTTCAACAGTGTAGAAGACTTGATTTGTTTACTTGTAATGATTGGTCATTTTTGGTGTATATGAGGTTAGAGTTAATTGCTTTCAGGATTAAGATAATTTTCTTAAACTCCTAATCATAAATATAGGACAGCAGCAATGCCACCTTGAAGATGAATCATGTCTCATTTAGAATTTGCGTATACTCTTAGTAGTATCCATTATATATATATTCAGGAGTAAATAGATTAGAACACTTATCTCACTGACTCTTCTATATTCCAAGTAATGTGTGTATTTCTTTTGGAAGTTTACATGGATTTTAGCTTTAGTATGATAAGAGAAGGAAAAAAAAATGGAGACTTTTGTTTTCTAGAGATAAAATGTCTGTTTTAAATTTCACAGATGAGATGGTAAGGTGGTTCATTTTATATAGATACAGATAATTTGATTATTATGATGATAAAAATGCCTAAATATTTGGGATGCTGACTAATCAAGAAGCCACATGCTATTTTCCCTCTAGATTATTCTATCCTGCCATGATTGATCAATCTTTGACTCACAAATTTTAGCATTCATTGATGTTTTTTGACTTATATAATTTTTTTGTTGTTGTTGCCAAAGACTGATTTGTATCTCTGTATAAAGTACCACAAATAAGAACAGATTAACAGAGGCAGTGGCATAAATAAGTAGCACATTTATGAACACACCTGAGGGGAGAAACCTACATTGTGGGGGTAAAAAAAGGATGTAAATAATGGTATATCATTAATTTAAAAAAAAAATGATCAGCACATTCATTTTTAACCTGAAATCCTGAAGTGTTTTTTTTTTTCCCACAAAAATCAGACAATATGATTTCATGTTAACATTATAAAAACAATCATATTTTGTACTTGAACTAAAGGATTAAAAACTTACATTGCTTGGCTGCTTCATAATTAATGATTTTTGGTCATCCCATTTAGACATGGGTTGTCATAGGGCGATTTATACTTCACTACAGAATAGAAACTCTGCACATTTGTTACTGGTTTCCCTTCAAAATACTTGGCTTTAAATTATTTTTGTAGTGTACTAATCTATTTCAGCTAGCTAAGCATTTACAAGGCTTGTCACTTTTTAGCACCTAAAAAATTTCTTGAATTATCTAAATTGATCTTTTTATTTCTTGATGAATTCTGAATTGAACTTTTGCTTGATTACATTTGTTTTGCCTATTTAAATCTGTTAATTTTTCCCAGCTTTTGAAATGTTGTCAGGATTAGTGTTTGGTTTCTCACACCTAAATACTAGTGTTATCTTTTCTACTTGTTGGATGCCATTTAATGGATAACCAATTAGATTAAAAATTTAATTATTTCATGAGATGTTATGATCTCACAGTGTTTGACTTCTAAATTTAGTTAATGGAAAAAATGGTGAATAGATTTAAAGTGACTTTCATGAAATAAACTTTAAGATGTGCTTATGAGATAGGTCATGTTAACTTTTTTTAATGCTGCAGTAAGCAGATTGCACAGTCACTAATATTATCAAAAATTGGTATAATAGCCACTATTAATCTGGTAAGTGCCAGATCATTGAGATTCCTTTGAATTATCTGAGAATACAGGCATTTCTATAAAGAAAAATCAAATTTCTTAGCTATAAGGCACCAAACTACTACTACTAATAATAATAATAGCTAACACTGAGCATTTTATGCCAGACACTATTCTAATTACTTAATATGACTTCATTCATTCATTGGACTTGTACAACACTCTTGTGAAGTAGGTGTTACTACCATCATCATTTTATAGATGGAAAAGTAAGGCCCAAAAATTATTTGTGTGCCTGAGATCCCACGTGTGAGCATGAAAGTAAGAGACAGTGATTGTTATGAAGAAACTGTAGGCTTTCATACAAATGCACCTCACTTTGAAACACTTGAAATTCTGTAAGATTAATTTTCATTTGTAAAGTGGAGATAACTTTGCTTCATACAATTGTTTGGATGAAAAGAGTTAATGTGACTAGTTATTGTTTTTACTAGTTTGTTAATATCCATGATAATATATACAGCAATGTGTAATAGTAAAGGTGGGAAAGAGAGATTATGTAGCAAAGTGTTCACTTTAACTCATGTTCCTCATTTCTTTCCCCATGCTTCCTCTTGGAAACAGTCAAATAACCTATTTTAGCAAAGTTTGAAATCAAGGGAGAGAATCTGAGATTTCCAATTACCTTTAGATAAGGAGGAGGGAATGTAGATAGGGAAATTCATTCTTTTCTGTGTACTGAGCAAAATCTGAGGCACAGAGTAAAGGCAGTGATTTGCCTTTTCTCCAAACCTTGGGAGGCCTCTTAAGAGGTCTCAATTGGCAGACTCCTTTAAGTTTTATTGGAATATTTAATATCTTCCTGTTTGTTTTGTGCTTGTAGTCGATTCAGTCATGTTAATTTGTATAGAAGGAAATTGAACTGATGGGCAGACCCATAGAAACCGCCTTCCTTTGCTTAACAGATTAGTTGGCTTGGTGCTTAGTGGTAACAATTCCCATGTTTTCTCTTACATGTTGGTTTTCCCCCTTCTGATTGATATCAGTAGTCTAACTTGTCTTCAATCCGAGGGAACAGTCAATCATAGTAGGCAAGGGACAATTATAGGAATTCTGTTACTCGAAAGAGGAAATCTAAGTGGAATAATAGCACAGGAAGAGTTTGTGGAGCATAGTATTTATAGAATATAGGAAAGAAAACGTTAGGGAAGTAATGAATGAAAACTCTTAAAGAAATACAGTTACAACAAATATAATTTCAGAAACTAAAAAGTAATTCTAAATTAAGGAGACAAACCAGTGAAGAGATAAGTTATAACTGGACACTAAGTCATTATCCTGAAAAATCATGTTGGTTAAATAAATACAGAGCAATAGAGAAAAATCGTACGTACAATCACAGAACTAAAGTTTTGTAGTATAGTTTGAGATCAGGGTGTATGGTACAACAGTTTGTTCTTTTTTCTCAATTGCTTTGGCTCTCGGTTTTTTGTTCATAGAAATTTTAGGATTTTTTTTCTGTAAATAATTGGAAATTTGATAATAATTGGAAATTTGAAATTGAATCTATGTATTGGTTTGGGTAGCATGGGCATTTTAACAATATCAACTCATTCCGAGCCATCTTTTCATTTGTTCTATCTTCATTTCTCTGATTAATGTCTTAGAGTTTTCAGTGTACAGGTCTTTTCATCTTTGGTTAAATTTATTCCTAGATATTTTATTCTTTTTTATAGAATTGTAAATGAGATTGTTAATTTTTCTTTCTGATAGTTGGTAATAGTGTATAAAACAATAGATTTTTGTGTGTTGATTTTGTATCCTGCAACTTTAAGGAATTTGTTTATATGGAAAGATTTTTGAAGTCTTCAAGGTTTTCCACATATAATAAGTCACATATAAATAGTGATAGTTTTACTACTTTCCAGCTTGGATGACTTTTCTTGCCTACTGTCTCTGACTAGGACTTCTAATACTATGTTCAATGAAAGTGAAATCAGACCATGTGATAACACCCCTTTGTTATTCTTTCTCAAGATTGCTTTGACTCTTTGGGTTTTGAGAGTGAGCATCTTTCTCTTGCTCCTGATCTTAGAGGAAGAGTTGTAAGCTTTTTACTACTGTGTGTGATGTTAGCTTTAGTTTTGTTACATATGGCCTTTTTTATGTTTAGGCATGTTTACTCTGTTCCTACTTTTTTGAGAGTAGTTGTCATAAATGGATATTTAATTTGTCAAATGCTTTTATGCATCTATTGAGGTTTTTTTTTGATATTTAAGCTTTTGTTCATGTGTTGTATTACATTTATTGATTGGATGTTGTACTAGTCATCTTTGCATAGCTGGTTGGTATAAATTCCCTTAATTATGGTGTATGTTTTTTCCATGCACTTATTTTCTGTGGATTGTTCTGTGGAATTTATTTTCCTAACATTTTGTTGAGGATTTTTTGAATTTATATTTGTCAGGGATATTGGCCAGCAGTTTCCTTTTTTTGTTCTGACATCCTTACCTGGTTTTGATGTCAGAGTAATAGTGGCTTCATAAAAAATGAGTTTGGAAGAGTTCCCACCTCTTCTATTTTTTCAAGTAGTTTGAGAAGGATCAATCTTCTTTGACTGGTAGAAATCACCAGTGAAGCTATGTATCCTATGTTTTTGCTTGTTGAGAGGTGTTTGATTACTTATTTAAAATTTTTCCTCCAGCATTGCTTGTTTCTTGGAATTGATCCATTTCTGCTAGGTTGTTGAATTTGATGACATCTTATAGTACATTTATTTAATTTAACTGATTGATTCATTCTAATCCAGAATCCAGTTGTAGTTTGGTATTCATGCATTCAATTTTATTGTTAATATCACAAAGCTGAGGTTAAAGGGACGCTTTAGGTTGACAGACTAAAGCTCAGTGATTAGCCCAGGAATTTAGATCACATTTTAAAGGAATTAGAAAACTAACAAAATAAATGAAAAGAGGGTCGGAAAAATATAATAACAAAGTAAGAACTAAAAGTAAAGAAATAGAAAACAAAGAATCAATAAATTCATAAACGTGGTCTTTGTAAGGTCTGGAACATGACCTTTCCTTAGGTTTGATTAAAGGAATAGAGAGCAATTACAATTAAGATTAAGAAGGAAGATGAAGAGATAACCACAAACAATTGTGAGTTTAAAAGAATAATGAGAATGCACATGTAGCAATTTATAAACAAACTTGAAACTAACAAATGGAAGGTTTTCTGTCAAAATACAAATTAACCAAACTGAGCCCTTTTAAAAGTAGAGAACAGGAAAAGGTTAACAAAGAAGAAGTTGGAAAGGGGTGTAAAGGTTTCCTTCTGAAAAGGCACAGCTGGAAAGTGGGTTCACCCACTGAATTGCATAAATCAATAAATGTAATATGTTTACAGCTAATAAAAAAAAATTCAGTAAATGCCATTTACTATTGTTTTCAAACAGATTACACCTGTGTTATTTAAATTAGTCTGGGCTCTTGGAAATATGAAAAAGTCTTCCATTTATATTATTATTTCTGCATAATATTAATACCCAAAATCTCATAAGTAATGCTAAAAATGTGTGTGTGGGCTTATAGGCCATCTCACTTGTGAATATATAAAAATTATAAGTACAGTGTTAGCACATAGAATTCAGCAATGTATCAAATGAGTAATTACACTAGTGACCAAGTAGGATTTATTGCATGAATTATAAAGAGACTTAATTAGAAAATCTATTAGCATAATTCATATTAGCAAATTAAAAGAGAAAAATTACACGGTAAGATAAGTAGATGCTAAAAAGGCCTTTAATACTATTAAGCACGCATTTCTAATAGAAGCTGTATATAAAAACAGACATAGTAGAAAACTACTTAGACATTATAAAAACCATCTGACTAGACTTAACTACTGACTTGGTGAATTAAAGTGAGGACCTAGACAGGAAGCATATTATGAGCATTCATCTTTAACATTCCTTTGCGGGGTGGGTAGGGGAATGGAGGGTGACTAACAAACAAAAATTACACACATGCAAAAAACGGGATAGCAAGGTGGGGATGGACTGATTGATAGAATAAGCTTTAGAAAAGAAAAAAATCAAAATTATTATCTCTATAAGATTATAAATCTCAAACACTGAGAGATTTATAATCCTACAGATTTTGATTTTTTTTCTTTTCGAAAGCTTATAAGATGAACTTTAAGATGAGCGTTAAAAAAACCAACAGCTTTTCTCTCTTCTAATAGAAACATCTCTAAAGAAATGTATTAGTCAGGGTTTTCTGGAGAAATAGAACCAGTAAGGTAATACAGTTGACCCTTGAACAAGGTGGGTTTCAACTATGTAGATCCTCTTACATAGAGCAGGTGATAGAAACTTATGCTATCAGTAAATATACTACAGTACTGTAAATGTATTTTCCTGACTTTATTTTCTTCCTTTATTGTAATTTTACAGTATATAGTCCATGTACGTATACAAACTATGTGTTAATTGTCTATGTTAATCAGTCTGGCTTCTGCTGGACAGCAGGCTATTTATTAGTCATTAACTTTTTGGGGAGTCAAAAATGATAGAGATTTTTGACTGCATAGGGCATCAGGGCTCCTAACCCCTGCATTGTTTAAGGATCAACTGTATGTAAATACATGAAAGAAGAGATTTATTAAGAAATTGGTTTATGCAGTTATGAATGCCAGGAAGTACCATAATCTGCCATTTGTAAAGTAGACAACCAAGGAAGCTGGTAGTTTAATTGAGTCTGAGTCTTACAGCTAGAGAATGCTGGAGGGTGGGAGTTAGGGTGTAAGTCCCAGTCTGACTCCAGAAGCCAAAGAACCAGGAGTGCCAGTGGATGTTTGAGTTCAAGCAGAGTGAACATATTTGCCCTTCCTCTGTTTTTTGTTGTTGTTGTTGTTGTTGTTATTTGTTTGTTTGTTTTTGCCACATTCCTCAAAGAATTGGATGATAACCACCCTCATGGGGAGGGTCATATACCCATTTTACCAATTCAAATACTAATCTCTTCCAGAAACATCCTCACAGACATCCAAAAGTAGCATTTTACCAGCTGTCAGGCATCCCTTAGCTCGGTTAAGTTGACATATAAAATTAGCCACCATAGCAAATTAGAAAAAAATATTCTTTTCATAATACCTACAGAAACTATGATATGTATTCAAATGCATTCAACAGGTTTGAAAAGATTTTGTTTTAATTTGGCATACATAATGTTAACATGTCAAAGTTAGTAACAAAAGATCTGAAAAAGGGATTTGTATACTAAATGTAATAATTCTAATATCCATCTAGGTTGAATTCAGAGCAAAACGATTTACATGAAGCAATAAAGGAGAATTTATAGTAATAAAATGTGAAATTCACGAAGAAGTTCTAACAAATACATACCTTATATCTGATTCACATATACATATATTTATATGTATACTTCCTCTGTATAGCTTTTTAAAGCAAAAACTACAGGAATCATGATTTAAAATAGGAAGAAGTGTATGAATAGTAGGATCTTTATTTCATTTTTCCATCTTCCTCATGATAGATCATATTGAGGAAATAAGAGTGTTGAATATCCTAAATGTAGTAATTGATATAGAGCTTATCTATGTCTGTACTATGAAAACAATATATTGGAATATTCATAAAAATTGACGCTTGGTCAAAAAATGTCAATAAAATCCATAAAAATAAGGTTGCCTGATTTTAGAGCACTGAACTGAAACAAAAAATGGTTGAGGAATCTCACCATCTACACAGTTTAAAATTCAACAACTTTACGAACTACTAGAAAACTAATAATAAATAAAACACTAACCTAATGAGTTGTATAGGATGCAGCTAAAGTAGTACTGAGAATAAACCTTTCACCTTAAATATATATTATTAATGCAAAAATAATTAAAAATAAGTGAACTGTATATGCAATTCAAGGGATTAGCATAAAGGAAACAATAATAAAATAAACTTTAAAAAACAGAAGCATATAGATAATGACATATGTAAATGTGAATAGCTAATGCTTACTTTCTGAGTTAGGAACAACCAGGAATATTTACTCTTACCACTCCTAGTCACTGCTCTGGCAGTCCTAACAGGTGCAGTAAAGCAAGGAAAAAAAAATAAAAGGCATATAGATTAGAAGGGAGGGAAAACTTTCTCAGTTTGCAGAAGACAGTGTCTTGGTCTGTTGGAGATGCTTTAACAAAATACCACAGATTGGGTAGTTTTTAAACAACAAAAGCTTATTCTTAGTTGTGGAGGTTTGAAGGTTGAGGTCAGAGTGCCAGTATGGTTAGGTGAGGGCGCTTATCTAGGTCGTAGAATCCTTGTTCCTCACATTGTGGAAGGGGCTTTGAGATTTGTGAAATCTTTTTCTAAACACTTATAAACCCATGCATAGGGCCCTGGCCTTTTGACCTAATCACCTCCCAGAAGACACTACTTAATACCATCATCTTTGAGGCTTTGGATTTCAGTATTGAATTTAATAGGAGACACAAATATTCAGACCATAGCATGTAACCATCTGTGTAGAAAAATCTCAAGAATGTATAAATAAACTCCTAGCACATATATATATGGGAGACAAAATAATGAACTCAAGTCCTGATCGCCAGAACTACTGAACATGTATTTAATTTACATAACAAGAGGGACTTTGCTGGTGTGATTAAGTGGATGGCAGATTGTCTGGGATTATCCCTTTGGGACTAGTGTAATCACAGATCCTTATATAAGAGGGAGGTAAGAAAGAATGGGGTTGATGATACAAAGAGGTTTGGATGATGTGGTTTTTTTAAAATTTATTTTTAAGATTTATTTATTTTATGCATACAAGCTGGGGTGTAAACCAGAGGTGTGGGGTGGTGAGAGGATTCACCAGAGACAGAGTGGGGAGCAAAACAGACAAACCGACTGAAGTACACTGCTGAAGGGAGCAGTGGGCGAGGCAGGAGAGGTCTGCTGTGCCATGTGGGAATCTTCCTGGCCGGGTATCGAACTCAAACTCGTGGTGCAGTGGCTCTGGATAGCTTCATAGTGCTGCACTTTAACCCACTGTGCCACCAAGGAGGCCTTGATGTGTTTTTTAGATGGAGAAGGTGGAGAAAGCTGCAACAAGCTAAGGAGTGCAGGTGATTTATTCGAAGCTGCAACAGAGAAGGAATGGGTTCTCTCCTGGTCCCTCCAGAAATGCAGCACTGCCTACAGCTTGATACTAGTGTCCTAAAACCCATTTCAAACTTTTTACCTCCAGAACTCTGAAAGAATAAATTCATTTTGTCTTAATGCCACTAAATTTGTCATCATTTGTTATAATGACTATAGAAAACTAAGGCAAGGTACTTGATTAAAACCTAAATGTAAGCCAAAGTTCAAATTGTTTGCCTAGAACTATAGAGATATTTTGGTTGATCTAAAGCTTAAATTTTTTTCAAATGCTTTCCAACATTTAAAAACTAAAGAACACACCAAAATCTGGATTTCTGAGTTGCTTGAAAAATCAGATCAAGCAACTTTTCCTGAGAGAGCAAAAAATAAGTTGGTGCCCAGTATAGCTGTTCTTTTTTGCATGGCATGTGTATTTTTCAGTATGTTACAGAGCGCTTCATTTGCCTGAATGGTTATGTACAAAGTGTCTATAAAAAATTGAATGAAGGGGAAATAAAATATATAAAGACCAAAAGTTGGCCTTGGAACCAGTTATACCATTTTGTCTTATCAACTGGAACAGATACTTTTGCCTCTTTTTCCCAGTTTTGATGAGCAAAAATATTCAAATAGGTCTAGATAAAACAATCTTATGTCATTAAAGATATATAAAAATTTCAGTAGGTTCTCTTAGTGGACAACTTATGCTTTTTTAGTATAGTGTTTTTTTTTTAATCAGAATATAACTAGAATTATCTAAGAAACACAATTTCGTATGAGGTATATATGAGTATATATGTGGAATTTAATATGCCATATGTCAATTATATAGTACTAAATTTTTTTAAGATGCAGAAGTATACACAAATGTTTGTGCACAAATAAAAAAAAATTCTAAAATTATCTTTACAGTTTTGTGTTATCTCCTTACAGTGCCAGCTTTGTTTGTTTAAGTAATATATTTCAAATGCTTGCTTTTCTCCCCAGACTCTTTTGATCTCACTGCTGTTTAACGGATTATTTGCTTACTTTTATTTTACCTTCCAGTAGTTCTTGTTTGCTACCAAAAATAACAGGAAGTCTCTATTTTAAGAAGTTTTTGATAATGCACTGCTTTGAAATTTGAAATGAGTGTTAGCAATTTTAATAGGCATGAGATTGAGGAACTATGACAATATAATACCCATGTTAACAGTATTGCATTGCAATACTGTTCTAAGTTCACCTAGGTAAGCAAATAAACAAATTTATATTGTATTGCAGTTAGTTTAAAAACTTTAGCATATCTAATTTTTCAGTGTTTTAAAACTATTAGGTGTTGCAATAATATTTGTAAATGTTATGGATTAGGACAACTTGCCTAACAAGAGCAACATATTTGAGTAAATAAGGTAATATGGAGTCCTGAAATTAAAGTGCTCTCTATTTATAGATATGCTGGAAAAGCCTTATTGTAGGTAAAATCACACTAAAAATGAAAACAGATATTAGTCTGGCCTATTATGTGAGATGATTATGCTCTCAGAAATATATCTGTAGTGAAACTTAAGTCTTGAATAGTACAAGTACAATAGTCAGGATTGAAGTTTTGTATATAAAGAACAAAAATACAAACACTTTAGGGAAATCTTAATATTTTTTAATTACTCTGGTAAATTTTTTTTAGGAATTTTAATATAGTTTAAGTCAGTGGTATTGAAGGATATGTCAGTGGGAATGAAGCTGTGTTCCCTATAGATAATAAGTGATGTTGAAGTAACATCAGAGTTCTAGAAGACAAAGAAATTTTAAAATCTAAGTTCTTAAAATATAGTGCAAAGCAGATTCTGTTGTATGTGAGTGTTTTGTAGCTATTTCTTGTCACTTCTACTTTCTTAGCACAGAGGATGGACATATTCTAAATGAGTTATTAATGAATTCCAATTTTGGATGATAAACTTTTGTAGAAAAATAAGATATTTCCAAATCAGCCTTGAAGATTTTAGGTAATAACTTATAAATTGACAATTTATATTTACTAGAATATTTAAATATCTAATAAAATTTACAGGGAATTGTTTGAAAGTGAATAAATCTTTGGTAGAAATTATTTTTAAGTTCATTTAATTATGTGTTGTAAATTTGAAATGTGAGCATTTTTGTTTAAAATGCAATACATGGGTATTATTAAAATAGAAATGATGAAAACAATAAGTTATCATCTGGTACTAATTACTATTTATAGTGTACTGGTTATGAGTTACAAAATACTAGTAACTGGAATAGTTAAATTTCTTAAATAATCCACAAATTATTCCATCCTTCAAAACTGGAGTAACTTCCTGTTTAATCAGATTAGGCACTGTAGAGTTGGTAGAATGAATAGAGCATAGTTCATAAATGTGTGTTTGTTTTAGAAGGGGCAGGTAAATGACTTCTTTACATTGATATAGTCTTAAAAAATTCTGGGTTGTTCCTCTGGTTTGATCATTTGTCTTATTGAGAGCAACCACTGGCATTGTGTGTATGACCTCATTTTAATATTGATGAAGCTCAGTAATGATATGTAGTGGAACTCTGGTACCATTTGTTTAATAAAAAGCCAGAGATTTGTGGCTGTGTTAATTTTCCCAGTGCAGTATTATGACACAGCTGCTTACCACCTTTTGTTTTTAATAGGAAAAAACATCCATGTCCTTTTCGTGGATTATTGCTGTCAAATGGGTTCAACTGAGCTGTCATTAGATTACTTAAGAGGTTTTTTTTTTAGTAACATATATTTCTTAAATGTGTATTATAAATAACTTTCAAAAGGGTAACAATATGCAGTCAAATGCTGAACTTAAAGCAAGTGTCCATAAAAGTGAGAGTGTTAGGAATAACAGAGTTCTCTGTAAACTGCTGTTATTAAACTTCAGTTGAATAAAGCATGTGAGCAAAATGCACGGTGCTCTGGGGCATTGGATTAATGGGCAGACACATCTGCCATGTGTCATTAAGTGTTTTTTTTTTTAATTTTTTTTATTTATACATACAAGTTGGAGTACAGGCCAGAGGCGTGGGGCGGTGAGAGGGTTCACCAGAGACAGAGTGGGGAGCAGAACAGGCAGATCAGAAATACACTGCTGAGGGGAGCAGCGGGTGAGGCAGGAGAGGTCTGCCGCGCCATGTGGGATTCTCCCCGGCAGGGCGTGGAACTCGCGTGGTCGCTGCCAACAGCTCCACAGTGCAGCGCTCAACCATTGCGCCACCGGGGAGGCCCTCATAAAGTGTTTTTATCAGTGGATGCAAAAATAGGCCTCAGGTAGATCTAAGACCAGGAATTGTTGAAAATTGACATGTGATTCATATAATCAATTTTGGGCTATACTCATTTAATGCATTTTGGAGTATATAGGATTGTTTTATAGTAGCTACCTATGTGTTTGACTCTGTTATGGAAAATTTTAGTGCAAGAACCCTTGCATACCTATCACTCATTATGTTCCCTCCCATATTACTTGTAAACCTCTTCTCCCAACTTTTCCTTCTACCATAACTTTGAAGCAAATCTTGACCCAGTTTCTTTTAAATGTCAAACCAAGAGGCAGTTCTCCTGAATCCTACAATATTCCTTTGTATGGGAGGGAGCAAGCTTTTCAGTGTTTTCAAATGGGAACTTCATTTGAACTGCAATTGTGTTTTCTTGTGAGGTACTTTGAGGGACTTGGGAAAGGTGGTTTTGTAACTATCTCTACACAAAGCATTTTACATTCTTACAGAAACTTAGTTTTTAAACTCTTGTCATTTTTTCATGCGTTTACTACTTCATCCTGCTGCTCAAATGCAGGATTAGATGTTAGCAGGTATTTTCCCTTTCTGTTCTTCCATCATTAAAAAAATAAAATAGCTTTTTCTTAATCCCTTAACCAATAAATGCTATTATTAGTCCTTCCATTTCATTTGAAAAGTAAATTCAGTTTGCATAATTCCTACCAGTTCCATCCATGTTATCTAGAATGGCAAGCTTTTTTTTTTTTTTTTTTTAATACCTGAGTAGTAGGAATTGTGTGTGATCTACCACATCTTCTTAATCCAGTCATCTTTCTGTTGGGCACTTTGGATGTTTTTATTGCCTTATCTTTTGTAAGTAGCACTGCAGTGATCATAGGAGTGCATATATCCCTTTGAATTAGTGTTTCTGTATTGTAGAATCAAGGCTACCAGAGGTAGAGGGTGGGGGTGGTACAGAAAGGGAGCAGGGGGAACCCAATGGACTAAGGTGGGGGGTTATGGTTTCTTTGTGGTGGGTGTGGTAAAGTCCATGTCAAGAGTTGTTAACCCAGTACCTCTAAGTCATAGACAGTATTGTAAATCAATATTACCTCAATATAAGCTAATAAGTAAAAATTCACTGATGTTTAGTGTTCTAAATTGATTGTTAATGACTCTCCTCTACTACATCTGTGTACTTCTCCCATCTGAACAGTTGCATACCAACAGTCACTCATTTATTTCTGATGTAATTACTGTAGTTGCATAATTTAGTTAAATTAATGAACAGTCGAACTATCAATATGAAAAGAGTAGTTGGTTAACTTGAATGTTTGGGAAAACATTCAGAGTCAAGTTGCTGAAATTTTGTCAGCTACAGGGAAACAACAATAAAAGATCAAGGGACTTGCCGTATATATAAAGGTTTTTTTTTTTTTCTTTTGAAAGATGCTTTTCACATTTGAAATAAAAGAAAAAATTAGAAATGTGTGGACAGTGTTGTATGTGAGTAGGATGAGACTGAACGTTCTTCCATGGATTCATATTAAAGGTGATGCCGTGGCCTCATATCCAGAGATCAGTGAATAGAGGCATATTTCTTTTTTATGTTATTCTAAAATGTCTCAACTGTATATTTAATTTTTTAAAGTGCTTCCCTCTTGTTTTTTAAAGATTTATTTACTTTATGCATTCAAGAGCTGGGGTGCAGGCCAGAGGTGTGGGGGGGGGCTGTGAGAGGATTCATCAGAGGCAGAGTGGGGAGCAGAATCAGTGGATCTACTGAAGTACACTGCTGAGGGGAGCAGCAGGCGAGACAGGAGAGGTCTGCTGCGCCATGTGGCTCAGCTCCTTGCCCTGGGATTGAACAGATAGCTTCTTAGTGCTAAGACTTAACCTCTTGCGCCACCAGGGAGGCCCGTGCTTCCCTCTGTTAATGAAACATGTTTTCACACAAATGACATTACCTTCTGTATCAGAAGAGAGGGATTTTTACTTTCTTTCTTTTAATTTTTATTAGGAAGAGTGTCAAGATTTTTAAAAAAATAACAAACCCCCATGCCTATTGCCTAGATCCAGGAGTCTCCAATTTCTATATTTGCTTCATCTATTTTCTTGAAGTATTGTAAGAGGTACAGATGGCTTCTTCCTAAAATCTGTGTTTGTATTTCCAGAAATAAAGACATTGTCCATGTAATTATGTCTGACATGTGGAACACTTTATTTTCTGGAAATACAAATATTGTTATTTCACAACTTGCTTTTGAATTGTAGGTGCACGACCATAATAAAAAAGTTTTTTAAAGTATCTAGTGAAAAAAAGTTCATCTTTTTCCTGTCCTCATTCTCCCTTATAGGCAACCATAGTAGAGAAATTTCTTTATCTTCCTAGAGGTATTTCCATTCATTTACAAATTAATGTGTATGTTCTTTTTCATCACAGAAATGGCACAGTGCTGTGCAAACTATTCTGTACCTTTTTTCTGTTTAACTTTATCCATGTAATAATGTCTTTTCTTAGATTTTGTTTACCTCGTACATGTAAAACTTTCTGAATTTATCTTTATAGCATTCTGTTGTTGGATGTAGCAAAACAAGCAGACACCAATGGACTTTGAATATGTTACTCTCTGTTGTTACTAGGAATGATGTGACTGTCTCTGTATATACATAATTTTGTCCTTCTGTGATTGTATATAGCATACATACCTAGAAGTTAATTGTTAGGTCAGAGGTTTGGGTACTTGTAATTTTGCCTGATGTTGCCATAATTAAACTAATTTATACACCCCCTCCCAATGCAGAGTATATGCTTCCATATACTTTAACCAGTATAACATTTTGATGTTTGTTCATCTGATAGGTAAAAAAATTCTCTTAGTGCAGTTGACCATTTTTCCATATATCACAGAGCTGTGAACTTTTTGCCATTTACTTAACCCTTTGTGTGTCTTTTTAGTCCATGGATTTTTTTTTTAAAAGATTTATTTATTTATACATACAAGCCGGGGTACAGGCCAGAGGTGTGGAGCAGCGAGAGGCTTCACCAGAGACAGAGTGGGGAACAGAACAGGCAGATCAGAAATACACTGCTGAGGGGAGCAGCGGGCGAGGCAGGAGAGGTCTGCCGCACCATGTGGGATTCTCCCGGCCGGGCATCGAACTCACATCGCCGCTGCCGCCAGCTCCACAGCTCAGCACTTAACCGCTGCGCCACCAGGGAGGCCCCTAGTCCATGGATTGTGATAAACTTTCCAATTACTTTTTTTTTTTTGCTTGTTACTTTTTATTTTGTGACTTACTGGTTTTTTGCATTCATAAATATTTCATGTTTATATAGTCTAATTTTAACATTCTTTTATGGTTTCTGGGTTTTATAATATAATTAGAAAATGCCTTTTCTGAAATTATAAAAAGCATTCTTTACGTACTTTTAGTGTATCTTATGGCTTTTTTAAAATATAAAGTCTGATGCATTTGGATTTTCTTCGTATAGGTTATAGGGCAGGGCTCTCAATATCCCCTTTTAATTTTTATTTTGCCATAGCCCTCTTCATAAATATCAAGGGCTCACTTAGACTATTATTTTTACAGTTCTTGATTAGACTGCTGTTATTCAGTAAATTTATTCTGTATATTTATCTTGTGTCAGCTGCTTTATCATTTATTATCTTCCATGTTTTCTCTGGAAGTCTTATGTGAACCTTTGTTTTCCTTAGTTTTTTTTTAAATGTGAAAACGTAAATACACGGGTATGGTTTAAAAAATTCAAACAATGCTAAGAGGTATATAGTTAGAAATGTTTTTCTTTCTGACTTTCACTCCCAGCCCTCTCAGACCTTTCTTTAGAATTATTGGTCTTTTGTTGTTGCTCACATCTGTCTTTCAAATGAAACTTCCCACTTTTAAAGTAGTAATTCTCTCTGATGATTTAATAGCATATCTCAGTGTTCCCAAGAAGAAAGAGGTATTTTTCTGTTTATCAGTGCAGCTTCCCACTTTTAAAATAATTCTCTGTTGATGATTTAATAGTATATCTCAGTTTATCCAATAAGAAAGAAGTATTTTTCTCTGGTGCCTTGAGCTCAAATTCTGAGTAAAAACTGACTTTATACTTTAAGGTGGATATAGCTGTGGGGTGTGCGTGTGTATATGTCTAATTTTGAGGTGTTACTACTTGGAGAACTGTCTCTGTAAGTAGTAAAAAGTATGCATAAATGTAAAGAGTGACATTTCTGAGTTAAATTGCCTACATTTTTAATAGCAGGACTCCACAGGTTAGTGTCACTCTGACCTTTGGCAAGTTACTTATCCTTGCTGGGCCTCAGTTTCTTCCTCTAGAGAATAGGTGTAACACCAGTACATACCTGTGTAGGATTGTGATAATGATTAAATAAGAAAGATTGTTTAGTGCTTAGAGTAGTGCTTGTCACCTGGAAAACATTGAAAAAATGTTGCTGTATTTGATTTGGAATTTTTACTCTATAACAACTATTCCCCAAATTCTATACTACTCCGATGGGAAATTCCTCCCCACTGGGAATTTTCTGCCAGTCTTTTCAGGAAAACTTAAAGAATGCAGCAAAATAATAAATGATTTTTAATAATTATTCTTTACTGTTACTACTTTTTAAAACACAAAATTCATGTCTCACAAGTATCTACCTTTTTCATTTGTTACAAAAATAGTTTGAGCAAACTACATATATTTTTTGTTTATATACCTTGCAGTTAATAATTTTTTTTTTATAATATATATTTTTATTGTTATTTATGTCTTTTACATTTTACATTCCCCTTGGGTAGCCCACCACCAATTCACCCGTGATCCATCTCCATGGTCCCTTGTGTTCTTTTCTATTCCATTTTGTGCCCTTTCCCTTCCCTCCCTCCGGCTCCTTCCTCCTCCCCCCCCCCCCCACTGATTCTCTCTCTCCCACCCGGCCT